>OX451345.1:28634829-29234829 GCA_949629155.1 Myopa testacea
CTTCTGTTTTAAGCTCTAATTCAATCGGATGAGACGGAGCATTGTCTATCAGAAGGAGCGCTTTAACTGGCAAGTTCTTTTTTAAAAGAAAATCTGTTACCTAAAATTAGAAAATCTTAGCTATTCTGCAGCAGAACAGATATGTATTAACCTGTCGCACAAAGGATTTGCGAAACCTATCGCAGAAAATAGCTGATGTCATCCATGAAGACTTGGAACTCTTGTACTCAGTTGGGCAGTTAAAATTTTTGAAAACGCGTGGATTTTTTGCCTTCCCAATCACCAACAATTTAAGCTTATGATTTTCGGAAGCATTAGCACAACATAAAAAAGAAACGCGTAGTTTTTCTGTCTTTACGCCTGGAGCAGTCCTTTCAGCACTTGATACGTAAGACTTTTCTGGCAAAATTTTCCAGAATAAGCCAGATTAATCAGCATTATACAATTTATCATGGCATAGACCCATTTTTCAATTTTTTGTTCTAGTTTGATTTTAAATGGTTCGACAATTAAAGGCTGCGAAGATAGCTTTTCTCCAGTTATTTTAAGCAGGCGAACTCCAAATCTTTTTTTAAAACCTTGCAACCATCCATCCCTTGCGTTAAAAGAACATTCCTTTTCTTTTACTTTTAGATGAATCTCTTTAGCCTTTTGTTTGAGCGCTAATGCATTAACCGGATAATTCCTTTCTCTCTGCTTAACAAACCATTGATACAGGCGTTTTTCAATTTTCGGCAACTCTAATGCTCTTAATGTCTTTCTTTTTCCCGGACCGGAAAGTGTGTTATTACCACAGTCCAAAATTTTATTTTTTTTCATTTTTATCTTGCTAATTGTTGATTTTAAGATATCATATTGCTTTGCTAAAGCTACCGCACTTGCACCCTTTTCTAATAAATCCAAAATATTTGCCTTTTCTTGTAATTTCGGTTTTTTGAGCACATTTTGGTAATGTGATACTTACGAGAACAAAAGCAACTGAACATAAAAAAGACAACACATAGAGATGCAATTTTTGTTCTATTCTACGTACTTATAAGGGGAATACCCAAATTTCTGAACTAATTTCATAAAATAAATGTGTGTGTGATCAAAACTGTGTATTTTAACTCTTAAAATTCAAAATTTTGGTTTATTTAAAGTTGACGTTTTAGTTTTGTGGTTTGGTAGACGTTTTAGAGTAGACAATGTAAAAAATTAAGGGTTGAAGTTTTGGGATGTTGACGTAAACTAGTGTTGACGTTTTCCCGAGTGCACTGTATAACATATTATATACGATTTTAAAGGTAAAAGAACAAACTTTCCATAAATGTAATTTGTTTTATACCTTAATCTGTCAGTTTGGAAGAAAAAAATTGTTGTTTCAAGGCCAACTTGTCACATTTTTCTAAAAATAAATATAACTCCTTCATAGCCATGTTATGGACACAAATGTGTATAAATAAATGAAAGGTATTAAAAATACCTTTCCAACAGTACTTTGTTAGTTCCGCTAGCTCTCTTAGTTTATGAGATAAGTGACTTTTATTAAACCATTTATTTGACCTTCAAACGGTCATAAATCCGAGATGGCTGACCAGCCGTCGATAAAAACCCACTTCAGTTCGTGATAATCCCAACTAACGGTAAAAAAAAGATGATCAAAATCTGAGCTATTCTGCATTTATGCCCAAAAATCGTAAAATCATAAATATTATAAAGTTTGCCGTTACTATTTAATAGAATGAAAGGAGTAGTTAGCTTGTGATGGTAGAATGAAAATGGGGTAGTTCGCTAGCGATGGATGGGAAGTTTTTTTTCTCGTTTTCCATAACTGTGGTACCTAAATTAGTGCGTCAGGCGTTGCGTTGATCACTGCGCCTTCAAAACGATGCTAGGCTAAACCGAAATAATAGCGTCGTTGCCTCAACATATGTTCTATCAAAAATTTTTTAAACATTCACACGCACATGAACATTTTTTTAACATCTGCCGCCAAATTCACTTCGTAGTGCATACCAAAATTGGAAATTCGAACTGACGGAGAGCGTCAGTGCGTTGCTGGTTACTAACTGTTCCCAATATTATTTTGACAGCAACGCAGTGTGTAATTTTGACATTTTACTAGCGATCTGACTGTAAGATATTACTACCATTCGAGCAATTTGAAGCAAAGACTACAAGACTGGAAACTCCTCTTATTTCGTGAGAGAGCTCAAAAAAATGTCCGTCCGCGTGTTCACATACAGTGTATGTGAATTTTATGGTGAAATTGTTGACTTGTTACAAGCTAAAACAGGGTATCACAAAGCATGATATCTGAAAAGGTAAACCGTTTTGCTTTGTTACCACACCGCCACAAAATGATGGGGTCATTGGAAGGGATACCAATGAAACAACTTTATTACTAAGTATTTTTTTGGTTTTTAAGTAAATATTACAAGAAAAACTACTTTGCATTTATGAGTTCTCGAGGTTTTGAAGATTTCTAAGCTGTTTGGAAATATTAAAAAGTAATGTAAACTTATTTGTTTTTGTAATCTTTCATTTCTCTTTCATTTAAATTGAAATGAGTTAGCACAAATAAGTTCAGAAATCATTTATTTAAATTCAAAATAGATAAACACAAATAAATTCCCAATTCATGCATTTAAAATTAAATTCATTTGAATTAAAGACCAAAAGAACTAAAATCAGCTTTAACTAAATATTAAACTAAATTACACATTAATATTCAACAAAACATGTTGAATGCGTTGGCATCTCTTTCGGCTAAAAATACGCGTGGTAGGTTAAAAACAGCTGACTAAATTTGTGAAATGAGCAATTTTTATGAATTTTAACTTCGTTTTGCTTGCAAAATATACAATATTGTGCAACTTTATGACTTAAGAAAGGTTACATATACATTTCTATAAGCATTTGTTGCGTGGCGCTCTCCGGCTGTTCCGTAGCAACCTAAAAGGAATTCTAACGATTAGATGCTCTTAAATATATCTTGTATTTCAAAATCTTAAAAGAATACTCACCCCATACGCGGCCATCAATGTTAGCATAAACAAGTAGAATGAAAGAATAAATAATAACGACTTGTCAAACCAACTTAACGAAATTTGTAGTTTCACCTTATACAGGTCTCTGTCTGACAGCTATAGCGGGTGGACTCTGTTGTACTCGTGTTGCATGTGTTGGTACACGACAAATAGTAAATTAGCGGCGATAGTCGTAGAATGGGGTGTTGCCAGATAGAGAATGAAAATAGAATTCCTCAATGAAGCAAAAACCAGCAAAACGACGGGAAGCTAAGGAAAATGACGTGCTGGAGATTTATGAACGCCGGATACCTGGTAGGAATTTTTGAGAGGAAAATTGATGGGTTTAGGAGTTATCGTTTATATAATCGCTTAAACGATAACTGAAGTTTCTAGAAAATGTTGTGTCAGAAGAAAAAGAAAAAGCAAAATAGTTAGGCAACGGGTTTTTTTTTTGGATTCTCAAGGAGAACTGGTCGGCGGGAAGAATATTAGCAGGTATGCATGGAAAAGTGCTTAGAATCCCAAGGTCAAATGGGGGAACAATAGAAATGAAACGGTGGACATGAGGAGGAAATGAAAAATTAGCAAGGGGATTAGCATATGAGTGGTGAAACAAGGCGGACGTTAAACCCGACCGAAACTAAAAATTTGAAATAAAAAACTTAAGTCTTGGAGTTAAACTCCCGCCTACAAAGCAGTTTTTTTTTTCTCAGTACGAGAAGTGAAAATTAAAATTTAAAGTGTTCTAAAATAAATTAAAACCACCACCAGAATCGAGCTACCCTGAAACCAAATCCTCGTCGCGGGAGCACCAACAGAATAATCACCAACAGAATAAGCACCAATACCGGCAGGACAAGGAAACCGAATAAGAAACTGGAATCCCGCATATCAATCGAATCTCCGCTGGGGAACGAATTGCCAGATAAGAGTTATTGTATGTTTATGTCCGTATTGTAGTACCGAGAAAGTGTGGCAAGCGCGGTCCCAAACGTTAGTGGAACGTAGGTCGCGCGAATCTCCTATGGGCAAGTGCTGAGATCTGTCAGCTGTTCACCAAAAGCAATCACAATAAGAGGGTATTGGATGCTATCCTACGGAGCAAGGCGCGGTTGGGGTTACACAGCAAAAAGGCCGCTTGGACAAGTTCACGTCGCATGCACACGTTTAACGTTAACCCACCTTATATGTCCTGCGCGTGATTAACAGAAAGTCTTTATTTTTGTTGTAAAATGTTACATATCATTCTTGTCGTTTAACCTTACCATTTAATTATATATTACTTACGTACTCATTTATACCTTTTTATACACCACTTACAATTTTTTTATACATTTTTATACATACATACATTTTTATGCATACATACATTTTTATATACATCTTTATACACACACATTTTTTTTGTATTTTTATCCATATTAATTTTACATATTCTTATAGATATTCTATATCTTTTAATTATTTCGTCCTATTATATTAGCAATTATCTCCTTTAAGGAAGCGTTTGTGTAAGGGTACGGAATAGGGGCGAGCAGAAGGGAGTCCCTGTCTTGTTCTTTTTCTTGTGTTTCTTTCATTGCAACTCACTTACAGTCCTTTCCTGGAGAGCTCTTCGGGCGGGTTTGTGTGGAGTATGGTGTTTCCGTACAGGAAGTTTAACCACCAGTAAGCTAGGATATATAAAGATCAGTGTGAATAAACCGCTGCGAATCCCATTCCACCCCCACTTGATAAGACGATTGATGTACAGGGTGCTTCCCACCTAAATCCTTTCAAGTTGTTTAAATATTTGAAATAATAGAATAAGGCACAAATGTATTTTTTTATATATGTTATTTATTAAAGTATAATTGTAAAAATGAAACTCTAAAGATTTATTTAAGGGGGAATGATCAGCGGTAGGATGAGGGGAAAGAGGGAGGCATGGTAAGGTGACTGACTCCGTCATCGGAGTTTATTGTTGTGCCTGGGTCATGCACCGGCAGGGTTGAGAACCGCCCTGACGCTCGAGCTAGCTGGTGGCGAGGAGCCGGAGCATGACGTACGAGACCAGTAAACACAACACATTTAAAACTTTTAAAACTGGCTCCTTGGTCTTTTTTACGTATTTGAAAAATCATATTTCTGGCATATTGCTGTGAAGAAGAACAAGAGTTGCAATCCTCTCTCAAAATATTTTGTAAACAAATTCCCGGACTGTCAAAATTCGTTCTCGAACTGTCAAAATTACATGCGTTTTGTTTTTGCAATCTACAACACCCAAGCCTGATTTCACCAACACATTCAAAGCGAAAAAAGAGTTTCCAGTCTTGTAGTCTTTGATTTGAAGTGAATTCACTTCTATCGCTCATAAAATTTTTTGCTGCGATTTTGATTGTGTCAAGTCTTAGCGAATGACAACTTCCATGGCTCGTAAATTTTGCTGGCGGTATTGATTGTGTTTATAATAGTTCTCAACCGTTTTATTATTGTGAATTCCTCACCTCGAGAAAATTGAACACATATTTAATTAAAGTTTGCTTGATTTGTCAATTTGGAAGATTTAAAAAAATTATTTTTGGATTAAACACCAATTAATATGGTTGAAATAAGTGGTCAAACTAATTACTACGAGTTGTCGGATTTTCAACTGGATGGTGACGATGCCTATGATGCTCGCTGTGCCGAAATATTCATCACGTTGAATCGTGTTCTTGTCTTTCAATGTTCATTTTGCAATAAAAAATACGGAAACTTTGGATATTTTCTAGAGCATCTGTCAATACAGCACTTTGAACAAATCGAAGAGCAGGAGAAATATGAAACCAACCCTGTGGAAAGTATTCAGCCCGATTTGGACCAGGTTATAGAAGAATCTAATGAAGAAAATCCCTTGGACGAGACTCTTCATGAGTACGATGAACTAGAATACACGGAAAAATGTAATGTAGAAGAGATAGACGAAAGTATAATAAGCGACGGAGGTAGTCACTCAGAGTTTCCAGAATATGGTGAAGAATATTTGAAAGAAATTGAAAATGTAGTAATCTCTCAAAAACCACATCATAGAAACGATGAGACCCAGAGCAAAGACCAAGTGAGTGGAAGCATATCTGATATAACATGTCATTTAAAACTGTAAACTAAAACATTTAATTTTACACAATTACAGGAAAATCTTTCCTCCGGGAAACGCAGCAAATCCCCTCTGTCCCCGTCGTCAATAAACGTTAAACCCACAATATTGATCCACGCGAATGCAAGTCAAGAAAAGTCAAAAACAAAGAAAGAAAGCAACAAAGGATTTTTCAAGTGCGACATATGTGGCAAAACTTGTAGGCGTAGTGCGAAACTTCACTTACTCACCCATTCTTCGGAACGTAATCATAAATGCGAATATTGTGGATTTGCCTTCAAGGACCGTTCCAATTTAAAATCCCACGTGCGTCGATGTCATACGGGGAAAAAGAACATCAGCTGTGATATCTGTTCAAAAAAGTTTTTCACAAGAACCGAATCGGAGGCTCACATGCGAACACACACTGGTGAAAAACCGTATATGTGTTCTTTCTGTGGCTTAGCGTTTCAAACGGCAAGTAAGATGACGACACATGCTAAGCGACATACTGAAAAGGCACCACTAGAATGCAGTTACTGTAAGAAGGATTTGTGGTCGAAACAAGATATGAGAGATCACTTGTTAGTACACACAAAAGAGAAGCCTTTTGCCTGCCCCATCTGTTCGGCCCGATTTCCAAGACGCAAGTCAATGCTTAGGCACACTAAACTCCATGATAAATAGAGATGACTACATTTTAGATATACATATTATTATTATGCTATATTACATTAAATATCTATCAATTAGATTTATGGCATTAACAAAATGTAATCAAGACTAGTATAAATCAATTTGTAGTTATCTATTACATGGGTAGCCAAGCTGTCTGTAGGTAGGAGCCAAATTGCGCAACTATGAAAGTCCTTGCGACCAAATATAGCCCAAACAAATATAGCGACTTAAATGTGACAGTTAACAAGCCCTGAGTAAAGCATTAAACACAATTGGAGCAACAGGATACAAGATACATTTTTAGCTGTCAAATTTACATGGGCTCTTATGGAGATCGAGAAAAAAGTTTGCTTTCCAGTTTGTTGCCGTGGTTTGCATTCCATTTTGTATCTTGTCTCCGGGCCAGGGTTCGTAAATGCTCACTCTCGAGCGCTCTTTTTTGCTCCTGCTCGCTCCGACTCGCTCAAAAGAGCAACATCAGTGAGCAGCTCCGTGCTCACTGCTCGCAACTGATCGGAGCAGTGAGCACGGAGCTGCTCACTGAAAATTTTTTCTGTTGCTCCTGCTCGGGAGTGCGAGCGAGCCGGAGCGAGCATTTACGAACCCTGCTCCGGGCTAATTTCTAATTTTGACAGCAACAGAATCATTCTTGTTCTTCTTCGGTGTGTTTGTTTACAATGTGTCATGTAAAATTTGACAATTTGCATTGTGGGGGGGTGTCACACTAGGCATCTTAATGCCAATTTATTTAAGTTAATATTTAACGAAATTTTTATTATTATTATTACAAGCAATTTATTTCTGAAATAGAAAATATACGGCATTCCTATTTAAAAAAAATTACTCAAAATATTTATCAATTGCTAAAAGGAATGGAAAATCCTCTAAAAAAGGTTGTTGGAGAAAATGTAAGAAACAGTTGAATGTTTTCTAAGTCGGCCTCAAGTGGCCTAGTGTTACACCACCATTAAGAACTTGACATATGAAATTTTTGTTGCTGAGCAACAATTGCTGAGTTGCCCAGCCATTATAATTAACGCCATGGAATTTCTTGTTGCCTGGAAATGTTGCTGTATCCTGTTGCTCCAATTGTGTTTAATGCTTAAACATTTTTTTTATTTACTCAGACTACCACTACCAACAAATTTCGTAAGATTTAAAGTTAAGATGTGTTTTTGGTAGAATGCGCTAACTTCAGAGAGCTACAACTAATCGTGCAATTCCTATGAGGCTCGCGAGCAGCACACTCTCCAGTCTATCTATTAAGCCAGGCATCCACCAAAAATTCAGCACGCGAACTGTTCGCGTTCTTTTGTCTCCACCAAAAATCAACACAAAAGCTGCTCGCGAACTGATCGTGCGCAGCTCGCTCGCTGAAGGCGAACAGCTTTCCGAAAAGTTTGTGCGTCATATCCACCAAATTATGAGTGCACGTATGAAAGCTACACGTCGGTTTTTGTTCCGCTTTTCGGTGGATACAAACAAATTCTTCCAACTTCTGTTCGCGTTCTTTTTGTGATCTGCTTTTTTGCTTTCCATTTGAAATGGAAAGGTAAGGAAAGGGCTTTATTAGAAAGGTATTAAAATGAACTTTTATTTATGTTAGACAATATGTTATCGAAAAACTATTACTTTTCAAGAGAAATGAAATTTTAGATTTATTTTATAATTTTTATTAATTTTTTACTAAGTAAAACGAATCATCAACCTACATATATACTTATCCCAATGTTACAAGAGTACAGTTCCTTACCTCTCTTTAAATATATATATCATCAGGATCGGTGCAGGATTTTAGGAGAAAATACATTTTTAAAATCACAATCGCTTGAATTTTACTACTGTGAATTCAAAATCGCTAGTCTAATTTTTTGCTTAAATTTTATTTACATTAGAAATATTTTATGTATGTATGTATGTCTAATGATGGCTACGCAGTAAAATATTTTTAGGCCAATTATTTAAGTAATTTAGGCACCAATTGGTATATAAATAACATGAAGATACCTCTTATAGTTTCGAAGATATAGGTCCAAATCAATTTATCAACTTTAATGGCCTATAACTCCGACCAGACGAGAGCGGGCAAAATGAAGTTGTTGTTGGAGTGAAAAACAACAAAACCGGAGGTCCGTCAGCGTACCCGACATATGCCAATTTGCGAAATACATAGTTTTCAACAATTCTGAACAAATGTTTATGTTTTGAAAAACATAAACAAAATGAAAAGAACAAGTGCATTCCTTATAATTAAAATTAAACCCACAAGATTCATAACAGCGGAAGGGAAACTTTATTTTTTTGACGTTTGCCACAAGAGCCATGTAATTTTGTCAGCAGAATTTGCATCGCGGTGTATAACTGTATTATGGCATAATGCATAATGCATAATAAGGAACTTAAAGAAAGCTGACCAAATGCGTTATTGTGAATTCCATTGCAACAAGGGAATTAAAAATTGTATTGAATAAAATTTGCATGCTTTTATTAAGTAAACTTGATTTTCTTTGTTAAGGAATTCAAAATTCAACTCAAAATGGCAGAAGCTGAAAAAATTAGTGATCAACAGAACAATTACTACGAGTTGTCAGATTTTAAACTGGATGATAATGATGTCTATGATGCTCGCTGTGCCGAAATATTCATCACGTTGAATCGTGTTCTTGTCTTTCAATGTTCATTTTGCAATAAAAAATACGGAAACTTTGGATACTTTCTAGAGCATCTATCAATACAGCACTTTGAAAAAATACAAGAGCAGGAGCAATATGAAACCAACTCTGTGGAAAGTATTCAGTTTGATTTGGACCAGGTTATAGAAGAATCTAATGAAGAAAATGCCTTGGACGAGACTCTTCACGAGTACGATGAATACACGGAAAAATTTAAAGCAGAAGAGATAGATGAAAGTATAATAAGCGATGGTAGTAATCATTCCGAGTTTCCGGAATATGGTGAAGACTATTTGAAAGAAATTGAAAATGTAGTAATCTTTCACAAACCACATCATAGTAGCGATGAGACTCAGAGTACAGACCAAGTGAGAGTGGAAGTATGTCTGCTAACACATGCCATTTAAATCTGCAAACTACAACATTTAATGTTACACAATTACAGGAAAATCTTTCCTTGAGGAAACACAGCAAACCGCCTCGATTCTCGTCAACAGAAGTTAAACCCACGATATTGATGCATTGGAATGCAAGTAATGAAAAGTCAAAACCAAAGAGAGAAAGGAGCAAGGGGTTATTCAAGTGCGATATATGTAGCAAAATTTATAATCGTAAAGATAGTATGAAGCATCACTTAATCACTCACTCTTCCGATCGTAATCATAAATGCGAATATTGTGGATTTGCCTTCAAGGACCGTTCGAATTTAAAATCCCATGTTGTTCGATGTCATACGGGGAAAAAGAACATCAGCTGTGATATCTGTTCAAAAATGTTTTTCACAAGAACCGAATCTGAGGCTCACATGCGAACACACACTGGTGAAAAACCGTATATGTGTTCTTTCTGTGGCTTAGCATTTCAAACGGCGAGTAAGATGACGACACATGAGAAGCGACACACTGGAAAGGCACCACTAGAATGCAGTTACTGTAAAAAGGAATTGTGGTCGAAACAACTTATGAGAAATCACTTGTTAGTACACACAAAAGAGAAGCCTTTTGCCTGCCCCATCTGTTCGGCCCGATTTCCAAGACGTACGTCAATGCTTAGGCACACTAAACTCCATGATAAATAGAGATGTAAGACTACATTTTAGATATATTAATATTATGCTATATTACACTAAATATCTATCAATTAGATTTATGGCATTAACAAAATGTTATCAAGACTAGTAGAAATCAATTTGTAGTTATCTATTACATGGGTAGCCAAGCTGTCTGTAGGTAGGAGCCAAATTGCACAACTATGAAAGTACTTGCGACCAAATATAGTCCAATCAAATAGAGCGACTTAAATGTGACAGTTAACAAGCCCTAAGTAAACCTTTTTCTTATTTGCTCTTTGTTACTGTGATCCATTGCAGCGCAGACTACCACTACCAAAAAATTTTTCTGTAGATAACTTCCTTAAAATTTTGTAGAAATCGGTAGATTTAACATTAAGATGTGTTTTTGGTAGAATGTGGTAAGTTCACCGAGAGCTATAACTAATCACCCAAAGACTCCTATCGCGAGCAGCAGTTTGTTTAGCGTTCATCTATTAATTATCAAAGGTTTAATCAAAGGGACATTTACAATATCAAGGTGTAAATATATTATCTATATTATAATTCTAATAGTAATTATAATTCTAATTATATATATATATATTATATATGTATATATACATATAAATACTGTATGTATATATAAAATATATAGTCGTATTATATCACGTATTCAAATATCATACAAAAAGTTGCACTGAGTCCGGGTAAACTCCGATCAATGAAAGGTAAATTAATAAGATTGTTATATAGTCTTTGTATATAGTCCAGTCAAAATCAATGGTCCACAGCTTTGATTGTTATATAGTCTTGTTATATAGTCTTATATAGTCTTATATAGTCAAGCATTTACCAATGGTCTCATTATTGCCATAATTTTGTTTATGAAATTTAACAGAATAGGGACATAAAAACCAATAATTTTCAAAAGCTGTGGACCATTGATTTTGTGTTCAACGATGCTCTTAATGAAGAGGACTTCCAATGTTTTTTTCTCTGAGCAAAACTATGCAGGCCTAACAGCCGGCACTGTTCAGTATACGTTTGTATGCTAACAGAACTAAACAACCACCTCAGCGCAAAACCTATTGAAACAATGGCAGTTCATATCGCTTCTTTATCGTTATAATAACGATTGAAAATATCACTTAACGAAAAAGAATTCGTAAGAAGTATGGGAAGTGTTTTAAATGCTCGAAAGACTCGTTCATTGACAATACCAAAGAAACGACATAGCGAATACCGTTTTCTTTAAATATATTTTCCGATATTTCCTAATTTAATTTTCTAATTTTAAAATGCATCTTGGCTCGAAAAGAGGGTATGTCAATGTGTATATTTATAAAATTAATGGTGATAAGGAGGCCAGCTCCGTTTGTTACTGAATATTATATTTCCTTTAAAAGTTATACCTTAAGGTGCGCATCCACCAAAGCACGCGAACTGAGCGCGTTCTGACCGCGAGCTTGGTGGATACGGAAGAGCAAATGAACGCGAACTGAGCGCGTTCTGAACGCGAAGTTTGCTTGCGTGTCATATCCCCTAAAAACATTTGCACGTCTATAAAATGCGTAATGTTCGCGCACATGTTTTTTAGTTAGTATACTTGGCGTACTGTTCGCGTTCTGCACGCGTTCTACTCTGCGACTGTTCGTTTGCTTCCCATTTCTGTACGCGTTCTGAAATTTTGTTGTTTGACCAAATTCAGAAGAATATGGAAAAGAAGAAGACGTGCAAGTTTGCGCTGATTTGTCTACTCCATGATTGAATACCAACAAAATCACACTGATTTGTTCGCCGGTTGTTCGTTTGCTTTCCATTTCAAATGGATAGCAAAAAAGCAGATCGCAAACAGAACGCGAACAGAAATTCAAGAATTTGGTTGTATCCACCGAAAAACGAAACAAAAAGCTATCAGATCGCGAGCAGCTTTTGTGTTGATTTTTGGTGAATACAAAAGAACGCGAACAGTTCGCGTGCTGAATTTTTGGTGGATGCCTGCCTTTAAGCGCAATCATAGAATCAAGTTCCAGATTCGAGAAATGTCAAACTCTGGTGATTAACAGCTTGAAAGCAGCAGTTGTCAAAAATTCATCTTGCTGTATGACTGTGTGGAAGGTGTAATGCATAATAAGCGATGTGTAAACAACTTAAAGAAAACTTAACAAATTCGTTATTGTGAATTCCATTGCAACAAGGGAATTAAAAATTGTGTTAAATAAAATTTGCATGGTTTTATTAAGTAAACTTGATTTTCTTTGTTAAGGAATTCAAAATTCAACTCAAAATGACAGAAGCTGAACTAATTAGTGATCAACAGAACAATTACTACGAGTTGTCAGATTTTAAACTGGATGATGATGATGTTTATGATGCACGCTGTGCTGAAATCTTCATAACATTAAAGCGTGTTCTCGTCTTTCATTGTTCACTTTGCGAATGTAAATATGGAAATGTTGATTGTTTTCTGGAGCACTTGACAACCCATTACGATGAAATCAAAGAGGAAACTGAAATTGGCGCAGAATGTGAAAGTGAGACCGAGGAATATGATGTCAAACCCGAGTTGGTACAAATTCAGGAAGAATATTTAGAAGAACTTGAAAACGCAGAGGTCGAAAATGTGTTACCTTTTGATGAGATTCAGAATAAATGCAATGAACAAGAAAGTGTGCGAAATCAAACAGATGAAGGGGTATAACTTCTATATTTCATATTTCCCCCACATTCATCTATCCCTAATTACAGATAGCAGAGCTTCCCGTGAAGAAAAGAAAAAAATATAGAGTTAAAGCTACTGCTGAAGAATTTATTTGTGATAAATGCAATAGAAAATTTGCTACTAGAAGGAAATTAAAACAACATTCTATAACCCATTCGGAACGCACACATGAATGTGAAATTTGTGGCTTTGCGTTTAGGGAGCGGTCCAATTTAAATGCTCACTTGCGGCGCCACACTGGTCAAAAGAAAATTAGTTGTGACATATGTTCGAAAAGGTTTTTCACCACCACAGAGGCTGCAACTCATATGCGCAGCCATACAGGTGAACGACCGTACGTATGCTCCCATTGTGGTGATGCATTTAAAACTTCAAGTAAGATGACAGAACACGCCAAGCGACACACTGAATCGCCACCATTCAAATGTAATTTTTGTGATAAAAGATTGTGGCGTAGAAACCATCTTGATGATCATTTGCTCGTACATACTAAACAGAAGCCTTTTGTTTGTCCAGTCTGTGGAAGTGGATTTCGACGACACAATGAGTTACAGAAGCACACGGAACTTCACTAGAGGTGAACGTTGTGAAATCGGAACTTTTAGAGTTGTTAGTACACACATTAAAAACTGCGAATAATGAATTATATTATCCTTCTCGGCACGATTTATTATAGCTATGTTTATTTAAATATCTCTTTTGTAATGGTAAAATTATAATGAACCGCATTCGTGTTGATCAGTACTTAGTTCATGTAGGGTTTTAGTCAAAAGTTCACGACAATGACGGTTTTAATTCTATCCTAAGTATTTGCAGCAAAAAGACAACATTTTTGATGCAAAATAGATCACTAGAAGGTCTGTGGACAATTCAAAGCATCAAATAAGAATACATGACTAAGTATTAATACTATACTAAATTTTTAAATATTTTTTTGGCTTAAATCAGGCACCGTACAAAATGGCTAGTGGTGTTGTTGTTTTTGGCGCTGACCATGGGCTCAACAATAAAAATTTTTCCCACTCTAATTCCGGAGTCCCTTTGAAATTTAAAAATTTCGGCATATATAAAGTTCAGGAGATATGTCTTAGTATCGTTGGAAAGGTAATCGAATTATCTCTTATTTACGTAAAATAATATCGAAAACCGTTTTTTTCACTTTGCTTTGTATTCACGTCATTACGATTTTACAAATGCAATCTCTCCTAAATTCCTACACCAATCATGGTAAAAAATAAATTTCTGTATAAAGCTAATGACCTGTTATTTCGTAGAATTTCTATAATTATATTTGTTGATTACATACTTTAGTTAGAAAATAATGATTGAATTCACAAAAAAGTATTAAACTTTTTAAATTTCGTTTTTCTCGAGAATTATAAGGTTTTCGGTAAAATATCATATAACATAAATAGAAGATACTCTAAGTATCTTTAGGACCGCAACCATACCAACCGGATATCTGCTATAGTTTACGAGATATGGGTAGTTAAATTTCCAATTTCAAGCGGTTATAAAACCGGAACCGGAAGTCCTCACCCCTTTTTGAAGTTATTGTTGGGGTCAGCACCAGAATCAACAAAAAATTGGACGTGTTGCACGACGTACGAATTGTTCCGAAAATTTAATAAATTTCCTCAATTATATGAATTAAACAAATAATTTTTTACCAAAAAAACGTAACAAGTCTGGATACTATTGTCTAACATAATTAATGCTTCTGAGCTAAAGAGAACGTAGTTTACTTTGATCAGAAATGTGGAACAACTGTTAAAGCGAATATAACTAGGCATAACGAACGATAAATCTTTGGTTCGTTCTTAAGAAACAAAGCCCCAAGCATACTTAAAATTATACCCAAGTATAAGAATGTTGACTATTGCGGATAGTGAACGATGGATTTCATCACAAAGATGCACAAAACGTTGGACTTTAAGATTGTTAAAAATTTAAGTAAATGCAAAACACTTTTAGGTTTATAACTATTTCTAAAATAACAACTAAAAAAAGCTTTTTAATTAATATATTATTTATACTTGATTTTGCAACCATGAAATTATTGTGAATTTCGAGGTTTCAACTCGAAATAGTCAAGCAATCAAGCTTACTTTGTAAATTTATAAATATAAATTTTTGGAAAAGATATTTGTGGCTTTGTAAAATACGGTCGACATGCCTCTGGAATATCAACTGATAAATTACGACGACCATAAACAATTAGATGCTTATGATGACCGCGATGTTCGCTGTGGGGAAATCTTCATAACTCAGAACCGTGTTATTCTTTTCCATTGTACATTCTGTGAAAGCAACTACGGAAGTGTTGATTACTTGCTGGAGCATTTAGCCACACATTACGCTGAAATAAAAAAGGAGGGCGTCGAAATTTATACTGAACCCGAAAATTATAAATGTGAAGAGTATGAAGAAGATATTAAACCCGTGTTTGAGCAAATCGAAGATGAATATTTAGAAGAAGTGGAGGATGCAAATACTGAGAACTTATTATCTTTTGAGGAGATTGTTTGCGATTACTATAAAGAAAAAAGTGAGAAAAATCAGACAGTTCAAGTAAGTGAAATTGGATCACATATATCCCTTGATGTATTTATGAAAATTTCAGGAAAAAGAGACGGTCGTGGAGAAACGAAAGATAGGTACAGTGAAAAATAATGCTGAAGAGTTTAATTGTGATAAATGTAATAGAAAATTCCTGTCTAAAACAAAATTAAAACAACATTATACATTCCACTCTGAACGTATTCATAAATGCCATATTTGCGGATTTGCCTTCAAGCAACTACTCAATTTAAACAATCACTTACGTCGGCACACGGATCAAAAGAATGTTATTTGTGAAATCTGTTCCAAAAAGTTTTTCACAAACAGTGAAGTCGAAATTCATATGCGCAGCCATACAGGGGAGCGTCCTTACGTTTGTTCATACTGTGGCGAAACATTTAAAACTTCGAGCAGGATGACAGCCCACGCCAAGCGACACACCGAACCGCCACCCTTTAAATGCGAGTTTTGTGGCAAGGAATTGTGGCGTAAATCGTTTTTTGAAGATCATTTATTGGTGCACACTAAAGAGAAGCCGTTCGGTTGTACAGTTTGTGGTAAAAGATTTCCACGATATAAATCTATGATGAGGCATATGGAACTCCATGAGAAGTAGGCGCGAACCTAAAGTTTGAGTGCTTAGTTACGCAAACATACATAGCTTATTTAAAACTGCGTATAGCTAAAACGGAGTCAAATAACTACACGGTCTTTCAGATATGGTTGGACACGTCGATCTTGGGTTATTTTTTGGGTTATATTTAAGGTTTGATAAAATGTTTAATGTAACTGTAAATTGAGAATGGCGGTATACCTGTTGAGAATTTCTAAGAAAATTTAAATGGGACTAAATCGTATATTTTAATGATTAACACCAAATGAGATCAGTAAGTATTAGTAATACAGTAAGCTTAATTTGTCAATAATTTTCGACAATTTTTAAAGCAAGAATTTAGGCAGAAAGTTAAATAATCTAAAAAATAAGGACATTTGTAAATATATCTGCTAATTTTATTCTAGAATTATTACACTTTTTTGTTGCCGTGAAATAAACCAACATTGTAGGGCGACAACTAACATGACAAATGAATATATGCATGTAAAAGTAATTTGTATAGGGTTTTCCAGGTGTAATTTTGAATAGCTATGGTCCTGTAACCCCGTGGTTATGCTATCGAGTTTTGCTTGGCAAGTAGGACTTTTTTTTTGTTGTTTTGTGTGTAAAAGAGAGAATTGCTTACACACAAAACTCTCTTTTACACACAAAACAACAAAAAAAAAGTCCTACTTGCCAAGCAAAACTCGATAGCATAACCACGGCCTAAGCGTGGTCGTGGTGGCCATTTGCTGATGTTGTTTTTCATTATTAACGGCATACCTTTCTCTTACGAAATAAACATGCGATAATTTATCTCAAAAAATGGCATCTTTCTTTGAATATCAAAATTATACCTCTTATTGGAAAACCATTTAGGCAAAGTGAGTGTTTTATTTTTAGTGAAATAGTATAAATTCGCTATTTCAATGGTAGTGTTGTTTGCAACCTTGTAATTATTGTGAATTTTTTAAATTTGTAATTCAAACCTGGAATAACTTTGTTGTAATCCAGATGAAACATCTGCTGGTTAATAAAAACAAACCTTATGTTTTGGATCTTAGTAAATAATAAACTTTAAACTGCATTGTTCACCTTGCGAGAGCAATTATGGAAGTGTTGATGATTTTATGGACCACTACACAGTGCCCCCATATGTGCACACATTACGAAGAAACCAAGGAGGAAGATGTAGAAAGTGATTCCAATTGTGAAAACTACAAATGTGAAGCACTTGAAAAAGATATAAAACACGACATGGTGCAAACTGAAGACGAATATTTAGAACTTGAGAACACAAATAGAACAATGGAAGAATTTATTACCTTGTTAGGAGTTTCCGTGTACACGCGATAAAGAAGAAAGCGGAGATTATATAATTCATTGATGATGGTATAGTAGTTTATATAGTATAGTATAGGTATAATTGTATCATCATATATTTACCTATGAATATTTGCAGGCAGACAAGTTTGACGTAAAGAAAAATAAGCTATTAAATAAAAATAATACTGAAGTGTTTAATTGTTATAAATGTAGGAGAAAATTCCTATCTAAAGTAAAACTAAGACAACCTGATGTATTCCACTTAGAACGTAATCATAAATGCCATATCATTGGATTTGCCTAAAATCTGCACGATACAAATCTATACTGAGGCACTTGGAGCTCCACAAGCAAGCCTTTTTCCCGGAAAGTTGACGCTAGTAACCCTTCTATAATACGGTAAATTATAGGTCTTCCAGGTTCTATGCGTTGCTGTGAGCAGCTGTGTTATATAAAACCCACATACAGTGCAAAAGGCTCGATAGTCTGGAAACTTATTAAAAACAAAAATTGTCTTTAGTTTCGTGTGAGTAATGACCTAATTTATGCGATAAATATAAATGGAACCTTAATACATTTTCGGCATCTACTACTCAGGACAATTAAATGAAACGTTTTTCGGCTGAATGATACCACTTGAAATTCTCAACCTTTTAGATTTCATGCAACTTTATCGTCATTATAAAATTTCAATATATAAATAAGAACATTTTTACCCCCTTTCTTACAATTAATTCGCAAGCAACAAACAGTTTATAGATTCATGGACGACGCTGTAAAATACACATGGATCCGGCAGTGGCTGCAGCGCAGATGGCGCTGCCATCATGCAAGTGATAAGCTGTTAACTTTTGTTATATAGTATGTTTGTTATATAACTTTTGTTAGTCTCTTACAAATATTAATAAATTCAAATTACAGTGTGACCTGGCAAGGACACATGTAGTTTTTGGAGGATACACTTGGTGCTTTTTCGATTGAATACAACAAATTCATAATTTTTCGAAAACTATTCTTTTTATATACATATATTTATTTAATCAGGGAAATACAATTATAACTGGTAAGTATTACAATGAGCGATATTATTATATCGAGCGCAGGTTACCGGGGCTTTCAGCTGTAAGATAATTAGGTATAGTAGAACCTCGGTAAATCGACCACTGTCTAATTCGGCACCCCTATTATCCGACATGCCAATACATATTACCACAGAATAAATAGTATACAGAAGTTGCATCTCGTACAAAGCAAATTTTGTTCTAGGGTTCCAATATTGGCACCCTATCTTCGTTTTTCTCTCGGCTATTCACATATACACGACAGCACTCGTAATTTTTTCACACCGACATTAAAGTGGAACTCCATAGCATGCGTATGCGTGTGCGTGCGTTTGACATATAAGTAGAATACACACGTTCTTATGAAATGAACTCCATAGGCACGCATGGAAATGCAACCGCACGCAAGAAATTCGAACTTAAATTCGAAAACGGATGGAAGTAGAAAATTTTCTACTTTCATGCGTGTGGATGACAGTTGACATAGCAACCAACTTCAAATTGTTTACGTTTTGTTGAATTGGAATAATATTTTTGTTTATATTTTACAGAAAATGAATGACGAAAACTTAATCAACGAGGTGTGCGTGCACAAAAATATATATGTATGTTAAAGGAAGCGTTGATTATCGGAACAAATTGAAACTTCCTTCTTCCTTTCATTAATTCAGTGTATTGCATGTATACTGCAATTACACTGCCAATTATCATTAAGAAAAATCCGAAATCGTCGCCCATACTTGCGCTTTTTACACAAAATCAACCATAGTTTTCACAAAATCAATATTACTCAATCACTCAAAATATATTAAGCAGCTGATGAAAAACGCACGCGCGCGCATGCTATGGAGTTGCTAGTTAGGTACGCACGTAAATGTTCGAAAACTCCAAATGTCAAACGCACGCATACGCATGCTATGGAGTTCCACTTTTAGCGATCGTTCATATAAAGAGCAGTCAGTCGACGTGCAGGCATCAAGCAAGCAAGATCGTACCACGCTGTTTTATAAATGCACTGTGAAAAGTGTTTAATAAGGAATGGGAATGACTTTTTGTTTTTTGAAAATAATTTAGGCGAAACAATGTCTGATTTGTTGATCAATATTGACTACAATATCATTCCCATTAATGTTTATGGTTATTTTTCCTTTTTTTTATTGGTGCGCTGCCGGTGCTTCCATCTTTTCAGTGTAACTCAGAAATAGATTTCTTTCGCAAAACGAGCTCTCTCGGAGCTTCACACGTTGTTTGGTCTTCCCCTCAGCTGTTCTACCCGTTCCATAAGTTGGAGTTAATAAAAAAGGAGTGCTTGGGATTTGAAACAGTTCGAAAAAAATAATATTATTTTGGTAATAGATGAAATGGCGATTAGAAGGGAATTGCGATACAATTCCAAACTAGATTTAGTAGATGGGTTTGAGGAAAATGGGGTTGAAAGGACAAACCAATCAATGTTTTCCAACTGGGCGCTTACATTTAATATTTTGTTTTCAAAAATAGACTTTCTGCCAATATACTTAAAAAGATCGAACTTTTACATTTTAACAATTTTAATTTTACGAAATTTAACATTTTTGAACAGTTTTGGCATCATAATTAATACTTTTGAAATACCCCATTTTGTGTATAATGACAGTAAAATTTTCTTTCAAAATGAAATACCGCCGATGTTGATTCAAAGTGCCGGCAATATTTAATTTTTCTCCAGTAATTTTTTACTAGAGCACTACAATTAACCAGTAACTCTTGTTGATGCTGCACATAGCTATGCAATGTAAAATATGAAACTTTCAAGGGAAGAAAACCAAAATACAGAAATCAAGAGCTTGAACCAAAATTTTGTACCAACACACGTTAATTCACGACGCAGTTTAGCAAAACAGATGTACGCACACACAAATGTTTTATGCTTGCTCTCTCGTTGCTTCTCTTTGTTCACGTTTGCTCTCTCGTTGTTTGATCTCCCCTCAGTTGTTCCGACCGCATCTTAAAGCGAAAAATCATCAAAGGCCGAGATGCGACTTCTGTATACTATTTATTCTGTGATATTACCAATATACCAATTGGTATACCAATATACCAATACATATTACTGTACAACTTGGTTAATGTATGATTGAAGAGGCTGCAACGCCCATGACGTGCTGCTAGAGGCCTGTCATCTAAGTTTGATATTGATTGTGGCGCGGGCGATCACGTATTGCTTTCCATGGCTTCGCAAACCCAAAAGCGGAAGCTCAAAACATTAACAACAATTAAGTAGTAACGTATTAATTACATTAACATTACTAATTTGGGCCGTTTAAGTCGTAATGAATATTCAGTTATCAATCTTGTACAGTTTAGGAGATATAGGCCTGCAATTTTCAAACTTCAAAATACCATAAGTTGGAAACCAGACGAGTGCGACGGCAACTGATATTGTTTGAGTCCTCACAATAAATAACAAAAGAATCGGAGCTGCGTCAATGATATAAATTTGTTCCATTTTTTTTGTAATCGACGAAAAACACAAAAGCGTCGGCGATTGCGTTTTGTGCCGCCTCTTTGATTGCGGCAGTTGTGATCAGAGATAATGAGATAGGACACTTCAAATTTGCCGCTTCAAAAATCGGTTTGACGTCTATTTTTTATGAGCTGTTGAATTCATGTACACTATGCGTGAGAGCTACCATATTGTTGTTCTTGTTTTCTGTCTTTCAGTATGTTGAAATATCAGCTGTTTCATGTTTCACCACGGATTCGTTTAGTTATGAAATCAGCTTGGCTAGACGCAGCATCATTTAAACGGTTACACTACTGGTATGTCGATACCATCGGTGGCTACACACTGTGGTTTCTCATTTTGTTTCACAAGTCGTAAACACGTGATGCCAAAGTTTGTGTGAAATTGACTGACTATCGAAATGTTGGCCAGAGTGAGAGAACATATGAACACGCGTTCGGCAAACTATGTTGCTCTTCTTTCGTTTGACAACTGCTTTCTTGTGTGCGTGCAAAGAAACTGAGAAGCAGGGTCTATTTTCAAAAATTCTCTACACTCGATACCAGAGTACTTGATACTTTTCTCTTCCTTCCTCATCTCTCTCTCCAACGAACTGAGTGAAACCGCTTCTAAAAGATACTGCGTATAGCCAAGGCCATTGGCTTTTAAAATATAAATTTCACCATATATAAACAAAGGTGGTGAAGTTTTCCAAACCTAAAATAGTAGGTGCGAACGGATGTTTGGTACCCCAAGTGCATGAACAACGTATAACAATACATAATTTTCAAAAATATTAAAAACCAAATGAGAAAATATAAATGCGATCATTCTGGAATTATTAATCGTAATTTTCTTTGTCAAAAGGTGAACAACTATGCATTTGCAACGAAAAATTAGCACAACGACAACTTTATACCAAAGTAAAAATAAGAAATAAACAACCAATACTTGGTAAAATATGGAAGCATATATTAATTACCATTATACGGAACGCGGAGTTATGTTTTATATATATTTTACACATAT
Organism: Myopa testacea; assembly: GCA_949629155.1. NCBI lineage: Eukaryota > Metazoa > Arthropoda > Insecta > Diptera > Conopidae > Myopa > Myopa testacea. The sequence continues at coordinate 28,657,122 of OX451345.1, forward strand.
AAAAAGGATAATATTTTTATTTATTTGTTTTGACGTTTCATAAACGAACCCCTGAAAAACAGATATTGCATGCGTTCATGCGATCAATTTATTTTCGGCGAAGTACAAGTTTTTTGCAGCGAAGTACAAGTTTTTCACAGCGAAGTACAAGTTTTTTGCACAAAATCACAATTTTTTATCGTAGTGTTAGTGAAAATGCCATTGTGTTTTGCGACGAATTCGAAGTGTCCTATCTCATTATCTCTGGTTGTGATTTGTCCCACCTAGTAATCATTGTGAATTGGTTTTGTGAAAACAAGTAGGTTTTATTTATAAGATTAGATGGAATGTGTTTAATTAGATGTTTAACTCTAAGGCTTTTGTCGTTTTAACAAGTATATTGCAAATTTTAATTAATAAATTAAATCAAATTTTATTATAACAGAAATAAATTCGTTACATCAAATATGTCGGACGAATCTCCAATGGACGACAATGGAAAAAGAAATTGCAGTGACCACGTACAGTTCGAACTCAATGCAGATGATTCTTACGATGTTCGTTGTGGAGAAGTCTTCATAACTCTAAACCGTGTTCTAGTCTTCCAGTGTTCGCTCTGTGACAGTAAATACCCAAGTTCTGATTATTTTTTAGAACACTTGTCCACCAAGCATTACAAAAAAATGTATTATGAGATCACAGAACTTGATACCGAAACTGATAAAAGCGAGGCGAAAGTTCTTGGTGACAATTGCAATGTTGATGAACTGTGCCAAGCAACGATATATGATGATGAATATGATCAATTGGAAATGGATGACTTTACGGTGGATGATATTAAACCGGAACTCGTTGAAATTGGCGAAGAACATTTGGATGAAGGTGAAAGCATTCCTCAGTTGGAAGAGCCTCTTTTAGAATACGATGAACTGGAGGGTACAGATCCAATAAAAGTAAAAGCGTTTGCTATATCATTACATATTCCTCCAACAATTAACAACAAATAATTGCAGGTAGAAACATGTTCTCTGAAACGTTGGGATTCAGACAATGCTTTACCGTCATCCAAATCGAAATACAAAAAGCCAGATATAATACAATGTGATCAATGCAACAAAGTATTTCAGACGAACCAAAAATTGAGAAAACATGCTGTAACTCACACCTCGGAACGTAGACATAAGTGTAAAATTTGTGGATTTGCCTTTAAAGAACGTTCAAATTTAAATGCGCATGTGCGGCGTCACACAGATCAGAAGAAAATTAGCTGCACTATCTGTCCAAAAAAATTTTTCACTCGTACAGAATCTGAAACACATATGCGCACACACACCGGAGAGCGTCCATTCATTTGCTCATACTGTGGCATGGCTTTTACGACTTCAGGTGGCCTAAGTGAGCATGTGAAGCGGCATAAAAATATCCGTCCGCACAAATGCAGTCAATGCGATAAAAGATTCTACGACAGCTGCCAGCTGAAGGATCACATGCCGGTGCATACCAATGAGAGACCTTTCGCTTGTACTATCTGTTCGGCCACTTTTGCACGTCGCAAATCATTACTCGTGCATACGAAACTGCATATAAATGCCAAAGAGTACCGATGCAACTTGTGTGAAAAGTCGTTCAATCAGAAACCTGCGTTGTTAGCGCATATTAGAATTAATCACAAAGTTATGGAAGCCTCGAAAACTCCTGAATTTACTTAAGTAGAAATTAGATATGGCTTGCTAAGTAAAGTGCGAGTGAAGATGACGTTTAAATAACTGTACCTTTAAGAACTTCAATATCAATATATATATATATATGTATATATATGATGATGAATGAATATGCATGCAATGGAATGAACTTGACAAATAGTTGGTTTTATTTTGTTATATTATGGTGTCAGGTTGAAAACATAACCTAATGTAAAGATTTAGCTTGGCTTGTAAAAACACAGATACAGACTTCTTAGTATTTTATGATAACTTGGGGATAATTCTATAAATCTATACAAGTAAAATCTTTGGGCGTAGCAGTTGTTATTGAAGTCTTCGGAAAAAATTATTTCAAATGGAATCTAAAATTATATTCCATATATATACATACATATATATCTTGGTGTTTCCGATTGTTAAATACATACATGTGTTAGATTTATTTAGTTATACATATCGCTGAATTTATTTATTTAACAATTTCATGTTGTACAAAAAAGACTACACTAATTGACTTGTTACTAATAAAGAGAAGGAAACGTAATTCCGACTTTGGTAACGTCATAATTACATACATATGTACATCAAATACTTAAGTAGATAGAAGTGCAAAAGGGAAATACATAGTCATAGTCAAACTGATCTAACCTAAAATCGAATAATTCATGGCATTATCACTACTCCCCGTATCACTCTGAGATTTGAGCCATAGCATCCATCTACCCTACCGCCATCGAAGCAATCGATAATGGGCAGGAAGCAAGTAATGGTGCACAAATTTATAAAGGATAATAGCTAAACACACACCAGTCAGAATTAACCATCAGCCTCATTCAAATAGTTCAAGGACTCAAACTTGAATTTAGCAATGGGAAGTTCATTTGAAAGCCCAATGCCCCTTACTAAGAAGGTGCAGTCCATAAACTGGGAAGAGAATCGAGCAAAAATTAGGTTCGATGCCCTCTCTGAACGGCCAAAATCAAACTTCTTATTAAACTCCAGAATATGGGCCTTCATTACAGAGTCACAAAGTTTAGACAGGCATGGCAGAATACGGATGGGCCTGTAATCGGAAAGCGCCGAGGATTTAACATTGAATGAATTATGAATGTGAGTAACATCGTAGATAATGTTTATTTTTCAATTATGATGAATTTTTATTATACGTTTGTATTCACATACATGGATACATATGGATGTAAGTACGTTGCATATAAATAACAGTACATATATACACAATTCAAATGTACGTCCTTTATTATTGATTCATAGTTTACATTATTATAAAAATTATAAAATCTAACTTATTGTTATTTAAATTGTTTATTTTTATGTATATAAGAATAACTTGAAGCTATGACAACTATTGTTTCTTTATTATTTCTTTTAATTTAAAACCTTTGATTTCAGTTGTTTGTTTCTTAATGAAAATACATACCATACAAATTTTTCTTATATTAAGAATTGGTTGTCCCATTAAAAAGTACATGTTTCAATAAGAATTTCATGCAATCAACGTTTTTGTATATTTGTACAAATATTGGGTAAAAACTGTAGTATCTTCTTCTCCCATAAAAATCCAAAAACTAAAAAACTTGTTGAAAAAGCAGTTCAAAATATGTATAAAAACGATAATCACAACAAAGATAGTACTACAAGACTTTTCTAAAAGTTCCTAAACGATTGCCACGAAAAAGAAGGTTTAGTAAAAACAAACAAACAAACAAATAAATGTGTTTCAAATTGTGAGAAGGGGTTGCCAAGGGGTATCAGTTGTCGGAAATATAATTTTAGTGATATATAAAAGTATAGTATAAGGTCGGACTTATTATTTCTTAAAATATTCTAAAATGAATTCTTGTCTGATTTTTTGTCTGAAGATTTAATAATTATCTGCGAATGTAAATTGAATTAAAAAGAAAGCAACATGATAAAGCAAATCTAAACCTCTTTTTGAACGCTGTATATAATTTTTGTTTCGAATCCAGCCTGTTTGTTGTCTGATCCTCCTAACACTCATTATTGATTTCTTGATTTCCTTGAACATATTAATTATCTTTAGTCTAAGTCTAAGAGAAATCCAAAGCCGGCATTTGATATGAAGTAATGCCAAAGTAAATTATTGGTCTTTTGTAAAAACGCGGGCTACATTAAAAGCTAAATAATCTGAATAACAAACATCTATGCCAATGATTTACTTCAAAAATTATCAACTTTAATGCATAACTTATTACTATTTCTAAATATTGTATATAATAGAAAATAAAATATTTAATAGAAACTTAAAAAGTGTTCGAATAAATAACATATTTAATAGATTATTACATGAACGTTACACGTATTTTATATGTATATTTTAAAAGTACATATTTCCTTCATTATTGGTTATACACAATTTTACTTGAAGTACATAAAACAGTTAATTTTAAGGGGGGTTTTCAATCTTCCCTACATTTTAATTATTTATATAAAATAAAATGTTGTTTTTCTTTTAATTAATATTTGAAGTTGTTAAAAAGTAATATCCAAAATTAAAAATTAGGCTTTGCCAAATCACTAAATAAGATTTGCTTATTTCTGCACATTTTTCAGCAATTAAACATTTTTAAAGTACTACTTTAATAGCATGTTCTTAACATTTTCATTTGCCAACTTAAAGTTTACAAAAATCTTGACACTTCGCTTATGTTAGTTAATGAAGTGTGCGGCCGTCGAGCTTACGACATCGAGCTGCATGGCAGACGTGGTGAACCCATTTGCGTGAGTACACGATCCAACCACTGCAGTGGACCATTCAAATGCAGCTCAATCCAACATGGTGTGGACGTGACCGTCTGTCTGCGATACTCTGCACCCCAGCCCTTAACAAAGGACATTCGTATGGTACACATACGGGTCAGCTGATAAACGGCTTCGAATCCCTGCGAAACTGATTGCGAAAGCAATGCGGCAAATTCCTGGTTATTGAAGATCTTCAAATTACATCCTGGCGGTATTTTGCACACAGTCGCTGGATGCCAACCGTAACGTTGATTGCAGTTTGGACTTTGTACGAAAATCGATGAATCGCTTAGGCATTCGGCGAACACCTCGCCGCCGATATAATAAAGGCGCACTCCTTTGCCAATGTGTCTTCGTGTTTGCTCCACCACCTCATTACGATTGACATTCGAAAGTAGGCCCAAACAAAAACGCTCCGAATTTGAGGGATCGGTGAAGCCATCCACCGTGATTGATGGCTGCGAGGCGTGAAACGTCTCACCGACACGTGTGTTTAGCTCATAATATGATATGGAACACCAGAAAGCCGGTTCGTGGTACATGACAGGTGCAGCATCCACGGGCGGTGTCAAGCGCGACATATTCATGTTGTCGTTCTGATCCATTGGATCGCCATCTTCGCTCATGTAACCCGGTGGTGGAGTTCCCGTGTTTGGTATGCTGCTGTCAACACTTAGGACACTCGACTGTGAATCCATACTGCAGAGTGCACCACTCACACTGCCACCACCGCTAACTCCACCGTTGGCACCAACCTGTGAAGGGACTGTGACCAGATTGCAGGCCATCTGTTGTTGTTGTTGTTGTTGTACTGATCGTTGTGCCGACGATGGTACTTCCATATATTGTGGTGGACTCAGCGACGAGCTGCGTATAGACGCATTAAATTCCCTATTGTTTGGAATTTGATGGCTGTGATTGTCCAATGGATAATCAGTGATGGAGTCCGGTGGTGTTGGCAATGATTTGGGTACCAATATGGAGAGCTCCACCTTTTTATAGTGATATGGATTAATACAAATTTCGTCTTTTTTAAAATGATAAGCGAACTCGCAATGATCGAGGGCTTTCAATTCATTTTGCGATTGCAGATCTGGCCAACGCCAAAGGCGACAGTAGATGACGTGCGGCAAGCCTTTACGCAAGTTTTCGCCTGTGGCCGGTTTCGACCGTGCTATGGTCACACACCGCGTGTGGCAATTCTGTGTGGAAATGGCACGTTCGAGCTCTTCAAGTGCAGACGACTTTTTAAGCTTCTTCACTAGATTCTTGACTGCCTTTTCCGACCACTTGCCCTCGACAGTATCTTCGTTGCTTTTCTTTAATGCTAACAGACGTTTTACAATTTGTGGTGTGAATGGCAACATTTCACGATGCACGATTTGTGCAGCAGGATTATGAATTTAATTGCAAAAATTGAGCGTTTTTGGTGAGACAAAGAATACGCTTTTCAAACGGTCGCACGGCCGATGTAAATTGTCTATTTAAAGGTATATTAAAATGGCTCTCTTGAAGTCTTTCAGCGAGGTATTTTTTCACGTAAGTCAATTACCATCATTTACAGAGTATAAAACCGCTTTTGCAAAATACTTCACATTTAATGGTTTCTGGAAATATAAGATGCATTTTGAATACTTATAAACGATTTGATACCACAAAGATAATCGTTTTGTCAGCAAATAAAGTTCTCTGTAAATATTTTCTCTGTCAAAATCTCTTAAAAGTGTGTATTAAAGTTTAGCATACAACACAAAAATCGATAAAACGTAGCTTTAAAATGTAGCCGCAGACTGATTGAAACATGGTAAAAACTTCCGAGAAACGGACTGAAGGAATTATGAATGAACCAAAACGGAACAGTGCAAAAAGGTGAAACAATTTGCTTGTTTTCTTCTGTTTAATTAAATGACAACAAAAAGCATTTTGCAGATTAACATTTTCGTATCAATATAAATGTATATATACATATTTAGTTACATATCTATATTTGAAAATAATATATATATAATATATATATGTATATATAAAGTTTACCTCCTGTGTAGAGATTTATTCATGTAAAATATATTTGTGTTTATTTGTATTTGGCGTTTTCGGTGGTGTTTTGTATACTTTTGCTTTGAGTACGTCTGGCTATCTCTCATCTATCGATATTCCTCGTCTGCTGACCTCTTGCAATTTTAAACCTTTTAATATCCGTCCTTTTTTCTGTTTCTCTTGTATTATTATACCAATGAACCTGCGCCTCAAGGTAATGGTTCCACTTAAAAAAATTTTAACTACTAGCCTTTTTATTTTTTTAGGATATAATATAACTTTTACACACTTATTAATAACACTGACGACTTTCACAGCAGGAGGATTTCAAAAGATTAATAAAGGCCATCGCCCATAGAATGCGTTGAGTACTTCGACTAGTATAAGTACTGTCAAAGTATGCAACGGATTGTTAACGACAGAAAACTTTGCTACCAGAAAATAGATGAACACAATCAAATTCGTTAACCCCGTATTTACACATGGTTAAATTTCCTCCGCGTTGTTGTTGTTGTTCTCTATCGAACGTACGAAAACGAGATTTCGCTTTTTGCTGGAAAAAAACGTTTATCCATTTGCGACCCATTTTCACCCAAGTGGAAACACACCTGGTTCGCATAGAGGAAAAAGGACAGCGACATCGGTATAAAAACAAAATTGGAACGATCGCATGGACGGTATTGCTGTGTTATGATCGAAAATGCTGATTTTTCGCGTTTTCCATGTAATGAATTTTACATGAAATGTAATTTTGACATTGTGCCTGACATGTAGCTAGCTAACTTCAATTGAATCTATGAAGTTGTTAGTTGCAGTGATATATATAACATTTAGAATGTAAATGTAATCTGCTAAAGGAGTTGTTGCAGTCGAAAAATTGAAAATTGTTCAACTTTGACTTCGACTTTCACAGATTAATTGTTTATGATTATTATTGGGTCTACTCGTAAAGCGGACCCGTGCATGCGTAAAACGGGCAAATGTCACAATGATTTTGAATTTACACAACCGTTCTGCTAATTCGGCAACAACAAAAAGTGCCCGTCGCTCTTGGCCCGCTTTTAGAAAGCATACTTGTAATCGTTCTCGTTTTGACAGTTCAGTACCTTGAAGTTGAAGTTTGACGAACTCTATGGGCTTGAGCCTTCAGTTCATGTACAAATTGCTAAATTTTGGTTCAGTATTTGCTTAAGAAACTGCTGTGTTGTGTTTTGTTAATCTTTTGTGTACGTAGTACATATAAACAATTGGATAATATTGTGTTCGATAATTTGAGGAGTTATTGCTGCTGCTTGTTTAATTTTAACATTTATTTGTCTGTTCCCATTTCTGTAAATAATCTATTTCTTGTTTTAATGGACGAAAGGCCAATAATATGCAGTCATGAAAATCAATTGCTCTTAGATGCAATTAGGAATAAGTTTGCTGCTAAAAACGGCAGCGGAGCAGCTTCATTTAGTCCACCAAAATTCAACATTCCTTTGCTGAAGACAACAGCGACTAACACAATAAATACTGCCGTATTACAATCAGAAGAACTGCTAAATGACGAGCCTTCAACTGTCGATGCCCCAACATCAACGCAAACGCTATCAAATTTAAATAAGTTTATTTTGGGCCTATTGCAAGAAAAGTCAACAGTTCCCAAAAGTGGATTTGTTATACCTCAGTTAAACACATCCGTCAACGATACGAGATCAGCAAGTGAGTCTCCAACCGCAGCTGTAAGTAGTCGACTGTGGTTGCCTATATTGAACACTGATAATACTAGCAACTCAGCCGACAACAAAGATTCTTCATCAGTTCTTTCACTTAGTAACGGTTTGCAAGAGTTGAACTTTAGCGAAAAATGTTTGGGCACCAAAACCACTATTGACTTGACAGAAGCACTAAGTAATAACAATTCATTTTCTGACAAATCCACTAAAACGGCAAGCAATCGTGCAATCATCAGAGCACCAATCGAACTGCAAGACTTCGATATTCCATTCATTGCATGCGACCTGAAAGATGAAGTAACTCTGCTGCCCACCGTCCATGAATACTGTCAGCCCGACATTTCCAATTTAAAGCTTCGACATTGTTTAGTGGCACCTTCTTTTTTTGCGCGTACAACCTGCCTTAAATTCAAAAGTATTCGTGACCTGCCTCTCATCGATCATGGTTTTAAATCTAAATACAAGATAGAGCGTTTTCGCTTCGATACGAAATCACCAGATGATGTTATATTGGCCAATTTTCAAAAATATCGACGTTAACACGCTACTGAGTAGTTTTGCAAAATTTCTAGATTGTACATATAAAAATCTTGAAAATGTTCAAGATTTTTGATTTTACTATATTTACAAAAAATTCAATATAAAACTTGTAATTATCTCAAATTTACAATTACAACAGCTTTTGTGTTTTTATTGATTTATATCCCATTCAATGGAGGCCTAAAAGTAATATCAAGTTGCAACACGATTGTATACCATGGGTTCGAAATGAGCATGAGGGCATTTATTTTAAACACTGGACATTTTTGGAAAAGCTCTAATGTATTCAATAAATTTTAAAGTTAAATTAAAATTAAACAAATTCAAATTATAAAAAATACGGAATAAAAACTATACATATATTATATACTTACTATTTGAGTCTTTTGAAATCGTGAAACATTATTTTAACCACATATTTTTTCTATTAGAAGGTAGGTAGGCTGCCCCGAAGGAGACTCATAGACCTTTGATCCATTGTGTATAATATTACAAACCCTATCTGAAAAATTAACAAGCATTAAGAAATAATTATATCTAATATTTTTTTATAATATATATATTTTATAATATATTTCGTCAAATGTAAGAACATTTATCCAGTATTTTACCCATCGGATTATCCAATAATTTTTTATTTTATTTTTTATTATCAAATGTCATAACAGAATTAAAAACAAAAACCATCTTAGCATTTAAAACGTTAGGGATAATTTCTGGACGAAGAAAAAGATATTTTGTAGTGAACATAAAAATAGCAGTGATTGAGTAAATCGTACTTTATTTTGATGAAATTTTTGAAAATAAAGAGAAATAATTAAGAAAAATTATGGCGTAATTATCAGTATTTCGTGGCGTTTCCTAAATTATTTATAACAGCTTTACATCGCTTCGGCATGGAGTTAACTAACCGCTGGCATCTCTCAGTTGGTATGGAATACCATGCATTCTGGACAACTTCCCATAGTTCCTTGTTATTCGTTGGCTTGGAGTTATAAACCGATCTTTTAATATCTGCCCATAGATTTTCAATCGGATTGAGGTCAGGCGATTGTGCTGGCCACTCCATTACCTCAGTCTTGTTGACTCTAAACCATTCGTTTGCCTTTCGACTCGTATGTTTAGGGTCGTTATCCTGTTGGAAAACCCATTTAATCGGCATTTCTTCACTACTAAATGGTAGCATTACTTTCTCCAAAATATCAACGTAAATATGTTGATCCATTATGGAATCGATTTTGTGTATGGGACCCACACCATAGTAGGAAAAGCATTCCCATATCATAATTTTTGATCCGCCAAATTTAACCGTTTTGGTTGTGTATTTCGGTTGGCATTCTGTATTAGTGGATGACGGACATACTGACGTGATCCAGTGCCACCAAATAAAACTATTTTGGACTCATCAGTCCATCAAATATTGCGCCATTTCTCAACAGGCCAGTCGCAAATTGCAGGCGCCTAACTTGATGTTTTTTTTGTTAAAAGCAGTTTCTTTCTGGGGCTGCGTGCTGCTAAACTTTTCTCTAGTAATCTTCTTCGTACGGTCATATAACTGATTTTAAGGTTAAGTTCCTTTTTTATTTGTACTGCCGATTTTGTTGGGTCTTTTCTGCAAGTTCTCCAAATCATTCGGTCTTCATGGGATGTTGTTTTACGTTTCCCACCTCTTTTTTCCGGTTTTTCTCGATATTTGATGGCATTAGATATTAACTTAGCAGAACAACTCAAAATATCCTGTATTTCTGTGTACGATTTTCCGTCTTTTCTTAGTTTTAAAATTAGTTCTCTTTTTTCATTAGTGCAGTGCTTAGCACGACCCACTACAACAAAACGCAATATAAAAACACGGGCATTTTGTTTAAATTAATTTTAATATAATAATCATAACTTACTGGTTGATGAAAATCGAATTCTGATTTTTCGCAAAGTTAAAGAACAATTGGTTCAACACTGCTATTTTAATGTTTGGTAGAAATACTGAATAGATAATTTTAATGTACCGTTACCTAAGTGTGGCCATATTTAAATCTGCTTATTGCTATAATAATTTCCCTTGACACTTGAACAACCGATATATGTGCAAACTATAAATTTTTCTTTAATATATTATTAAAAATTAGGATGGTAATCATATATTCGCTTTATTTATCATATGATGGTCCATAAAACTGGGAATTATTTTCTTCGGTTTATAAATCTGCAGCATCATTATTATATTATTAAATTTATAACATTTACATAGGTTAATTGCAAAAAAGTAAAGAAGTTCCAAAACTTTTATAAGTGGCAACTCTCGTTTACCTCCTTTTTTTCTATCCGCGACAGACATTTTGACGTTAAATAATAAAAACAATTTTTGTTCTACAGTGAAAAATTTAAGTGTCTGCAAAGTGGAAACTAACTAATTAGTTTCCCATAGAAAAATGCATTAAGTTAACTAAGTTGTAACAGTCGAGTTACTAGAAGTGGTTCTGTAACTTATGGTAATATTTATACACTAACAAAATGGAGGAAATTGAAGTAAAGAAAGAAGAACCTGAAACCATTGCAATGGCTGGCTGCAAAGAACAACGCTCTTGGCGAAAGCAGCAGCAGGACGAATCGCATGATTTGCGCTTGTCGCTACCTGCAAACATTGGAACCAGCGGTAAAAAGTCAGCTTTAGCAGCAACGCATATTTCTAGTAACTCGTCCGCACTACACCACAGACCGGTGCAGCATTATAGAACACCGGTAGTTGGGCCAAAAAAGCAACGATCCGTGGCCGCTTCCCCAAGCAACTCCGCCTATTCACTGGGCGCACGCTGTGGTGAAATTTTTGTCGCCAACAATGCCAAACAGTGGACATTCGTTTGCACATTCTGTAACAAGAGTACGCGCGATATTGGTGACTTTATTTGCCACATTAAAATAAAGCATTTGGAAGAGTCTGATGAGCCACCAGAACAATATGATAATGATTATTACCATGACGAGGCGGATGATGATGAAGATGATAACGCATGTTCACAGGCACAAGATGTAAGCAACTACTTTAGGCATAATCGTAGAGCTATTGAAATTATTCCTATTAATAATCATGAGGGCCCACCGCGTAATTCATTCAAGTTATCGACTCCCTCTAAGGAGCACACAAGAGTCGAAAGAACGTCGTCTGAGGTTAGTTTGGCCTTACTTTGTGTGTGTATATCAAGGATTTTTGCATTCTAGTTGTTTTTTATGTTAATTTTATTTTGTTTTTTTATGAAAAATTTTTCTAAATGTCAAAATTCATGAAACTCGAATGGTATTGATTTCTTTGAAATTCTTACGATTTTAGAAGGGGAAAACAGGGATGAGAAAAAGCATGAAAACTGGTTTTTTCACGGCTATTTAAATTTAAATAGATTACCACTGATAAAAATAGCTACTCGTAAAGTGCATGTATACAAATATCTATGTACATATATAAGTTTATAGGCATGAAAGGTGGGTTATTATTTATTTTCTGAAGATTATTATTTCGACAAAATTTAAATTATAATAAAACAAACAAGGATATCTCTTCTGCCTCCATTTCCGTGTGCCTTCTCCAAATCTTTTAGATTTCGTAATTAGATAAATTTAGTTGTAATAAGGGTGTAAATTAATATGGTTAACTTTATTGTTGTACATTTAAGCGCTTTAAATGTCCGTAGCCAAGTGTCAAGTAAATTCTATAAATCTTAATGCATGAGACTCTCACATTGCAAAGATAAACACAAAAAACACATCAAAAATTACGCCAAACATTATTTATATTAACATTATTAAACATTATTAAACATTATTATATTATATTATATTATCGAGTTTTTATTGAGTTTAATATTATTTTAAAATATAATATTCGCATATTATATATGTACATGATAGTAGTCTAATGATAATAGTTATACATTCCACATAAAATTAATGTTCTTATATTTAAATATAGTATTTAGATTGTGGCAACTATTTGGATATAAATGTGCACACCGAACCAGAGGAGTTGAATTATAGTAATGGCGACAAATATGGCGGCAAATATGGAAAAAGTCAGCAATATCAGCCGATTTCATCGCGAAATAAAGTTAATGCAAACAACTGGAAAGCCGCTAAAGACCACAAACAAGAGCACCCTCAATCGCAGCAGCTACAAAATTTCAAACAAAAAAAGGAAGAACAAAAACGACCAAATGTACCAAATGTTGTACAACATTTGGAGGACAGTGACAATGATATCGAAGATATGCTACAGACCCACACAAGCCATAGAAAGCACACTAAATTACTACAACGGCAACAGCAGCAACAGCGTCTTAGGCAATTGCAACATCAACAGCAGAAACTTTATCGTAACACAGAAAATGCGAGACCACGTCGTAATGGTACGAATGACAGTAGTTTTGACAAAACCATGGATGTTGACGATGAAGATGCTCCTGCAGATTACGTACCACAAAACAATGACGATTTTGCTGATGACGACTTCGATAATCAATTGTTATTGGCACCCGCCATAGAATCAGTGGATTCCTCAACACCTGGCAGCGATGGTAAAGTTAAAAGACGGCAAATACGCGGCACCGCATACTGTGCCTTGTGCAACAAAACATTTCAATACTATTCACTCTATCGTAATCATATGATTAAACACTCCAATGAGACGCCCTTCAAGTGTAATCTGTGTCAGAAAGGTTTCAAATCAAAGCAAGCCATACGCTACCATATGAATACTCATCAAAGAGAGGCCAAGTTTAAGTGTGAAATATGCGGCACAGGCTTCTATGCGGAAAATCTATTCATAGCGCATATGTTAACGCACGAAAATGACCACACATATCCGTGCATGGTGTGTGGAAAAGTGATGCGCAGTGACAAGGAGCGTGATGTTCATTTGGCTGCACATACAGAGGAGCGTCCATTTCGCTGTGAGTTCTGCCAAAAACTCTTTCGTTTGCGGCACCATTTGTCAAATCATTTGAAAATGCATCGTCAATATCGATGCGAGTATTGTAAAGAAGAGTTCACGAGTGCGGTGCATTTACGCAAACCGTACGCTTGTCCGGTGTGTGAGAATTCGCCGGAAGCACGATTGGCAGCCGAAAATTTATCGCAACACGTTAATCCGATGCAATTGTTTGAGGCTGTAATGCCACCCACGCAACCGACTGAATGTGTTGATTTAGCGGAAATGGTCAGTGATTCAGATGGACAGGAAGATGACGGCGATGTGGCTGATGGTGAGGAAGATGGTGATGCAGAAGAGCGTGAGAGAGAGCAGCAAGACGAGGACGAAGATGATGAAGATATGGATGAATCATTCACGTTGGGTGCGAAGTCCAACAAAAAGAAAGCATTCCCCTGCAAGCATTGCACCTGTGCATATTCGCAATTGAGCGGTTTAAACTTTCACATAAGGACAAAACATTCATAAGTACGACAAAGTCGAACAGATTGGATTCAGACATGGATTAGAAATTTTTTTATTTATATGTGTAGATAAAAACTGATTTCAAATAATTTCCTGCAGCAAATTCAGTTTCGCTTTGCGTTCTCAGTTCAAATACGTATGTACATTTACATCTTCTAATGTAAATACATATGTATGTACATATGCCTTGTTAAAATCCGAGTAACCCAATTTTTGTAATTATAATTTTGCTTTTTCCGACAGCTTTAAATTTTAAATGAATTCAGTAGGCTCTTGATTCTAAGCTCCAAGATATTTGAGTGTCGAATTAATTTAATCATCGACGGGCGATTACCAAGAAGATAGGATTTTCTCTGCGATTTTTTATATAAAGTTCGAATTTTTAATTGTATATATTGTACTTTAAAAATCTTATATTTAATAATTTTCAAATACTTCAAAGTCTATTATTTGTAACAACATTGTCATTCCTTAAGAAAACTTTTCTATAGATTCTTAATGCAAACATTTTATTAGTAAACAAATCTGCTTGTAATAATTATTATGCGTAGCTACGAATTTTCAATAATTTTTTTAAAGTTTTGTTATGGATTCGATTAAAAAAACAGTTTTTCACACACTTATCTAAACGACTGACCTTCAGAACATAGGAATAGATAACAATATAAGAAAACGAAGTTATCGCGAGCTGAATTTACACAGGTGCATGCACAACAGTTAAAGCAGAAGCAGTTATTTTCTACACATACATATGTATTATATACATATATAGTTTTAAGCATAAAATAATTTTTAAGTTTAAAATATTATATTTTATTTAAATAAGCACTCATGGAGAAATTCTCCATGCGATATTTGTTTTCATTTTTCTGTTCCTTATACGTATATATTATCTAGTCTAGAATTTTGTTGAATTCCTATCACCCTCGAAATTTATCCTGTACCAGTATTTTGTTTTCATTGACATTTCATTATAATATATAAATATGTAGTTTATTTACTGAACTGTTAAACTTTGGCTCAGATGAAAACACAAGTCATCCATAGAACTGATTTTCCATTAGCCATTTAAGTGGAGCTTACAGTGTTCTTTTAAAGCCTCTTATTACTTTATATTTCATTGCAGTATTTTTCTACCTTACTCATGTGGAAATTGTAATCAGATTTACGCAGCTGTTCCTAAATAAAATAAATATAGACAACGTATCCATTAACTAGATCAACATTGACTATTTTTTGTTTATACAATATTTAATTGTAGCTGTATTGTAATAATAACAAAAGTTAATAATTTTTTGAAAAAAGCTCATAGTTATTCAGGACATAAAGTATAGTGTAGTGATTTTACATAAGCGCATCACCATAATTAAATTCTTTAAAATATGTCATATATTCTTTGTGCTTCATTTCTTTGAACATTTATTGGTATTCGCTTTTTAATGAATTAAATAAAAAAATTATTCCAAATAAATCTACGTTTAGTTGTTTTGTACTTGTTTCCAAAACAAAGTCAGTTAAAAATATCTTTGAATCTATTCGTTTTCTATGTTTTTATTTTCTCAGCCATCACAGATTAAAATTAATATTAATCCATATTCTTATATAAGAAATTTGCAGGATAAGAATTAATATTTCCAATAATAATACATACACAACCGAACATATTTGGATAAGATTAATTACATATAAGATTTAAATGACAACAATAAATATCTATATCTTTATTTAAGAATATGTTTTACTTTCTCTGATTTATCGCATCTTCAGTTTTTTACTAACCTTAAAAGAACCAATCCATGAATCGACTTTGATCTTAAAGGATGGATTTAATTAATTACAAATCTCCGATTCGAATTCTTCTTGAATTTTGCAATCATGATTAATTGGACTTTCACATAATTAGCATAACCAAAATAAAAGTATAAATTAAATTAAAAATATTAATATCATTTTAATTCGCATGTATGTATAAATATGAATTAAAAGGTTTTATTTTTCTCACAATATAAGAGAATTAACACCCTGAATTAGGCTTTACTTTATTGAATCAGTTTAGTTAATTTTTCAATTTAATTTTAATTAAAAACATAGTTTTTCGATATAATTATATAGTAAACAATTTTAATTAAGTTTTACACTTTTTCTAAACGACAAATAGGACCGTCTTCCACCATTTTTAGGTCTACCTTAGGACCAATTAAGTCTCTAATATTGTTAATGCCATATTTGATCATTGTAGGACGTTCGAGGGATAAACCCCAAGCAATGACATTGACGTTCTCTGGTAAACCCATTGGAAGAAGCATTTCCGGGCGGAAACAACCCGAATTACCAACCTCTATCCATTTATCTAACCCAGGATGGAAACAGAAAATCTCCATGCTTGGTTCTGTGTACGGATTATAGGCCGGCTTAAATTCGAGCTTAGTTATACCCAATTTTCGGAAGAATTCATATAATGTACCGATTAGGTCACCCAGCGTCAAGCCCACATCAGCAATAACACCTTCGACCTGATGGAACTCAGCCAAATGTGTTGCATCCAACGTTTCATTACGGAACACCTTGTCTATGCTAAAGTACTTTGCCGGCTTAAAGCCTTCCGGCTGATTGGCTAATTTGTAAAGCATACGTGCGCTCACAGCCGTTGTATGAGTACGTAAGAGATTCTTTTGAGCCTCCTCAAGTTTCCAATCATAACCATATCCTTGCGAACCAAATCCACCCTGTGAGTGTACTTTCTCCACCCTCTGCACATAATCTCGTGGAAATTTATAGCTCTTGGCCGGATTACTAATAAAGAAAGTATCGTGTGCATCACGAGCCGGATGTTGTTGTGGCTGGAAAAGAGCATCGAAGTTCCAAAATGATGATTCGACGTAGTTGTTGGTAGGCATTTCTGAGAATCCCATCTCCAAAAAGATCTGACGAAATTCAGTGCGAACTTTGAGTAAGGGGTGCAAGTGACCACGTGTCGGTGGGGCGCCCAATGCATCAAAGTTGTACGCCTTGAACCTTAATTCCTTCCACAAATCATTGGCTATCATATCAACCGTTAGATCCGTTTCCAATTTTGTTAGTGTCGTAGAAAATTGAGTACCCTTACGAAGCATGTAGCTTTTCGTAGTGACTTCGTGCACCAACTTTCTCTTCTTGAACTCAGCTACGTGATCGGGTGGGAAATCTACTTTTCCATTGGGTATGGCAATAAGGTCCTGTTGAACGCGGTCCTCAATTTTGCTTACTTTTCGTTTAACTAACGGCGGATGTACAGTTTTGTCAACAAAGATCCACCCCTTTGCCATAGCCTTGCTGAAACCAACCTTGGCATGTGGGCCGCTTTTCATAAGTTCGACTTGTGTTATTCCCGCAGTTGGAACCGCTGCATATAATAGCGCCTCGTGGCTGCCATTAACCATGACCGAGCTGCCCTCATCAGTGAGTTCAAGAGTTTTGCGTGAAGTTGTTTCGGCGTTCACCAAGTCACCTTTCGCTTGGATACTCTTTAAAGCCCCGACGATTCGCTGATGATCGACAGCAAATAATGTGGCCAAATCAAGTGTGTCCACATTTTCTACAGTTTCCAGGTGCTGGAGTATTCTTTCAGTAAGATTCGTGTGCATTATTGAATTATAAAGCTGAACTGAACTGAAAGTTTGCCGAATCAAACTGCCACAACTCAGCAAAAAAATTAGTTCTCTGATTAGAAAAAGGTACAAATTGTTGTTAGAGCGACGGAGTTGCCAGACCTGCTCAAAGAACCTAATATGAATTGGAAACGAAAAAAGCCGTGGACGGGTATTCGTTAGAATACGGAGCGGGAAGGGACACAAGGGAAACTACGATTCGATGGATGTTGAAGCGGGAAGGGGACGCAAGGGAGAAACTACGATTTAGAAAACATCACGAATGTCTGTCTGACTGCGTAAAATCAGCGCGGCGCTGTATTGTGAAATTAATACAAGTGAATACTTAACTTACTTAAAAAGTGGTTTTGATAATAACCTTTTTTTTTAATTTTCAGGAGAATTTTTTAAATTTTAATTTAATTTAATGATTTAATAATAATTTAATTTTTATTTATGCATTTAGTTTATTATTTTTTGAAGAATTCTTCAGAAGCCTTCTACACTCGGGCCGTTGGAAATAATACAAATAAATACAACTTTACCGTTGGAAATTCACTAAAATTTTGTTATTATTATACTTAATCTCATTACAACAAATTATTTTGCTCTTGTATAATTATCGCGTTATAGCCCGTCGAAAATTGCAATATAGGATAGATACTGTTATAAAGGAAATACGTTTTATTTATGTAAAATAAAATTTTGTAGAAGCCGCTTTTGCTTTTGGAAGAAAACGATTTTTTACAATTTTAGTACTTTATTATTTCATTTATGGAGTGATTCTTCAACGGCAAAGTTAATCCACAGTTTCTTTAATTGACTTAAACACGATATAATGTAAAAATTTAATGAACTTGCTATATACATACATATATACAAAAGAAACTGAAATTAGATTTGAGTAAAGCTCAAACGAATAATGGCACCAGCTCATCTTCGTCCTAACTCTAGTTAGGCGGTTTTGGGTTGAGGCCAAAGTTGTATGCTAAGCTTTATTTGACGCTCTGGCTGTCAGTCATACACATAAATAAGTTTATAAACAAAACAGTTGTATAAATTTAGTTAGAAATATGCTTAAAACCATTCCACCGACAACAAGCTGCGGCTGCGGCTATTTCAAGACCAAATGTGCAGAGATACACTATCAAACTACTACCTTCTGTATTATCTGCATATTTTGTGGAGTGAAGACACTAGATTACACAGACTTCGTGGAACACTTTCGAAGGCTGCATTTCGAGGATTTTACCAGGTCACTGATGTGTACATCGGAACCTATTGTTACACCTATATTCGAAACAAGGAAACCTCACCACGATCCACTAGAATTCGGTGAAAGAGAAGTGACTGAAGATCCAGATGAGGTAATGAAAAAACTAAAGCAAGTGAGAAGAAAAGTCGAAAAAGTTAAAACGGAAAAAACAGATGACTTTATTGTTACTCTGGAGTGTAACAATGGGCCGAATTCCTATAAAGAACCATCTCGAAAAGACGAGCTAGATGAATTTAATGAGTCTGATAATGAATTTCTAATTTGTAAAATAAAAGTAGAGCAAGCTGATGTAAGTGGCATGCAGACAAATACTAAAATACTTGTTTTTATATGAATTGACTTTTATAGCTGCAGGCTGCGAATCCCACAAAGCCAATTAATCCAAAGCGCCGCTCTGTTAATTACGGAAATTCTGAAGAAGAGAAGCCCAAGAGAGATCAGGATGAGAAGAAAGATGAATACGAAGAGGAAGAGAATTGTACCTACCCACTTATCAATGATACAACATATACGCAACGTGTACACTACTACAGTAACCATAATGGCAACGATGGCCATAAAGACTATGATGAAAGCGATGATCAAAATCCTACGGACGTAGAAGGCATAGTAGACTGGTCGCAACCTTACGAACCTAGTCTATTGAAAAATCATGAAAAACGTCCATATAAACCTAGAAATAAGCCTAATCTCTGCACCTATTGTGGACGTACTTTCAAACGTCGCTATCAGCTGGAAACACATTTAAATGTGCATACAGGCGAAAAACCACATCAGTGCGAGATCTGCGGACGCCTTTTTCGTGCGGTCACCACTCTAACTCGCCATCTAAATACACATGAAGAGCGTGAAACATATCAGTGTAAGTTTTGCAAAAAGGCTTTTACACATAAAGTTGCTCTGCTAAGTCACGAGTTGAGGCACACGCAGGAGCGTACCGTTCCATGCAAAGAATGCGACAAATGGTTCTATACTGTCAATCAGATGGATACGCATATGCGCAAGGTGCATAACAAGAATGATCAAGATGATCTTCCATTTGTTTGCGACATTTGTTCGAAGAGCTATCGGTCTGGGTCCATGCTAAGTACGCACAAATTTAAAAAACATTATAAAATGGCTAAATATTCATGCGAATTATGTGGCAAGAAATTTGTGGTAGAACAACATTTGCAGGTGCACAAACGAGTTCATATCGATGGCTTCTCATCGCTAAACTCTTTGCAGTCTGAGAAAAGCACAGGCCAAACCTAATGTATGATTATATCAAATGTTATAACATTTTGTTAAAAACGTGTATACAGCATATGTGTTTGCTGGATTTTGAAATTCATATGATTTATTTATATATGTACATAGTACGTACATATGTACATATAGATAAGTATAAATATGTATAGAGAAATTATTTTTATTTCAAACCCCTACTGGTAAAAAACAAAATAATTCCCATGCTTCGTTAAGTTATTGATTGTAAATAAATTAATATTTTAAAAACTATATAAAGTCATTGCTAAAGTATAAGCTCAAATTAATAGATAAAAGTACATACTCCTTTTCATTAGTTCACACTTTTTCATACAGGTTGATAGAAAAGATGAAGAAGAACTTTTCGTTCCGAGAACAACGTCGTTGTGACGTCAATTCCGCTTTTTAAAACATAACTGTACACCGGAATGCGTAACCATGTTTTATATCAACCTTTGCAGAACTTGACAGTCGATGTATGTTTTCATTATTTACAAATTCAAAATAACAGCTGGAATGCACATTTAAGATGGAAACATTAGCAAGTGAAGACAAGAAATGTGGATATATTTATTTCAATGAACTGTCAATGTTATTGAAATACACTTGTTTCTTTTGTGAGAAAATATACGTAAACATGCACTATTATTGTGATCACTTAAGCGATCACATCAATGGAACAATAATTGCTGCTGATGAAGGAACTGATCATTATTCCATTAAAGCAGGAGCAGCTGTTCAAAGTTTGATAAGTAAAAGTGAAGGAGTTCAAGCAAAAGAAGTAGAACTCGACGACAATTTTAGTGATTTTGTAATTTAATTGGAGAACTTGTAGAGATTTATAGAGTTATTGTAATTCTCAGTTTTATTTTTAGAAAACCAAACCTAAGAAACCACATCTAATTGACCAAACCACATCTAACAAAGACGATTTTTTTCAGGATGATATAAAAAAATTCTCAAAGATTTCTGACGAAGACTTAATGAGAACAATGCCCATTGAAGAGTATTCACCAATTCACCAATCGTATTGAAAATTCTTCAGTGCATTACGTGCCAGAAGATTTTTTCTAACTCGGATAGTTGGGAAAGTCACTTGTGTGAACATCAAGTACATATAACTGATAATCGAAATCGGCCGTATCCAGCGCTCAAATGCACTGACTGCAATAAACTATTCAATAACTTAAGGGAACTACAGCTACATTTACAAGAAGTTCAGCATCCCAACGATTTGACCTGTAGATTTTGTGGTCGTTCTAACTTCACTAGTTGCGAAGCAATACAGGAACATAAGGCAAAGATACATGGGAATGAGGTAATATTTAAATGCTACATCTGCGGAAGACGATATTACCTCGAGGCGAATCTCTTACCTCACGTGCGGCGACATGCTAGAAGAGAACCTCAAACTTGTGCGGTATGCGGTAAAGTAACGTTGAGATTACAGCATCACTTGAAGTTCAAGCATTCAGTTTTAATTTAATAATTTTTATAATTTATTAGCAAAAGAGTACATACATATATTAAAGAAATACTACTAATAATAATACTATTAAGATCTATACCAATTAATATATATATATAAAAAAATTTGAAAATTCTTGAAGAATGAATTGTATTTTTTCTGTATAGAAAATAGAAAAAAGCCACATAACTACTTCACATACTCCACGCTTTAACTACGGGTTTGGTTTATGGCGAAACGCATAAATAGTGGCGAACCACTTTTATACGAAACGCATAAAGAGTGGCGAGCCACTCTTATACTGCAAACCAACGCGAATTCTACAGTGCCATATATGTGACAAAATATTTTCGTATACTTCATCACACAGTCGACATAGGTTATTGCATAAATTGCCATATACTGAGTGCAGTGGCGGGCTGCCCCCACAATCAGAATCAGTGGGGTATAATTGCGAATTATCTGGCATAAATTTAAGTTGTTCCCATTTTGCTCTATATTTGTTAAATTAAACAAGTTTTTGAACAATTCTATTCGATTCGATTAATCTAAAACGATTCGAATCCTGGTGCAGTAAAAATATTGGACCTCTGTAATAACTAGAAATCTAGAAAAAAGTTGATTACCCTACAATAAATAATAATTTCAAGTAAACTAAAATTATTATTATGTAGGTAAAGTTATTACTGAAAAATATGAAAGTTAGAAATATAGTCGAATAAATAAAATTAACTATGAATAAAAGAAGTTATTAATATTTGTTGTCATTAAATATAAAAAGAGATTAGCGCTTTCTTTCCGCGGCAAAAATTCCTATATAGCATTTTTTATATTCTGCCCTGCACTCAAAAACTGTTAGGCCGTGGTTATGCTATCGAGTTTTGCTTGGCAAGTAGGACTTGTTTTTGTTGTTTTGTGTGTAAAAGAGAGAATTTTTTACACACAAAACAACAAAAAAAAGTCCTACATGCCAAGCAAAACTCGATAGCATAACCACGGTCTTACCGTGTCCACAAGTCCGAATTTTTACACTGTACATACCGACGATGGTAGTGATCTGCAGTCTTTAATTTTTCTGGTCAGCATTTTCGATATTTTCTTTACATCGCATTATTAAATTATCACCCAATGAATGTTAGCGAAAACTGTCTATTTCTCTTTTAGTTGGACAAAATGTTTTCAATTTGTATGCCGTTGTCATAAATTAAATTTGCAACTGTGTCGTTTAAAAATATAAAATTTGGCAGCATTTTACATAATAAAAAAAAGTTAAGGGAAAGAATCAGGCAGTTGGTGTTTATTTTGTTTGGGTTTCGATGCATCTTAAGACCAATCTAAACGTATAATAAACAATTCTTCCTGCACCTAATGCTTTAAATCATTAAACCAAAAAGTGGAGTGTAAGATATGGAAACGCAAGTAAACGATGTGTTTATTGATCCTGAAGACGTGCATTGTGGTCATATATATTTGCATGAACCCAGTATGATGCTGAAATACTGTTGCATATTTTGCCAAAAAATCTTCGATGATATAAACTATTACTGCAACCATCTGACCGAACATGTGGATGCAGTTACAATTATGAAGGAGGAGGACTTAACGGAAGATGACAAAGGGTTAATAGTAGGCGTAGGGCAAGAAGAAAATTCTAACTGCTTTATAGCTGTGGGAGAAATCCCGGCGATCGGAAGTGCGCCTCTTACTGAAAATGATAATCACTACATTGCAGAGGTAGATAATGTGGAAAATATAGGGCAGGTGAGTGTTGAAAACACAGAGAATAGTTGCTCTGATGAATTTTATGGGTACACTGAAGAGGAGTTAGATGATGATGAGGAGGAAAGTCGGCAGTTCTTGTTTGAAAATAATTACGCAGAATGCGATGAAGAAGATATAAATAATAAAGACGATATCTTATTAAACGACCCAAATACCGAATTAGAAAGAACTATCACAAGTTATGATCCAGAGAAAAATATTGTGAATTCCGTGATAGATAATAATCAAATGGAATATGGCGAAGAATGTGATAACAAAACCAACTTAGAAGCAGCCATAGAAGACAATATGCCCTCTGTCATTAATGACGTTATAAAGAAGATAGAAATTTTGAACGCAGAAATAGAAACCACATCTATGAACAAAGATGATAAGGAGAAGATGGAAATCTTGAATACGTATGCGAAAAAAGCTTCTCTTAACAAAGATGTTATAAGAAATGTGAACATTTCAAATGTGGTTGACGATGTAGTAAA
Organism: Myopa testacea; assembly: GCA_949629155.1. Classification (NCBI taxonomy): domain Eukaryota; kingdom Metazoa; phylum Arthropoda; class Insecta; order Diptera; family Conopidae; genus Myopa; species Myopa testacea. Next base: position 28,681,193 of record OX451345.1, read on the forward strand.
AGTAAAAATCGAGGACTATCCTACCCAAATGCCCGCTGATGGATCGGAGGAACCTTTGGATTTTGAGAATCTAATTGGAAACGCAAAAATAATTAAAGTAAAAAGAATTTGTTTAATAACTTTTATTGCTAATTCAATTGGTTTTCTTACAGCCGACAAAAACAGTATGTCCTGGCTTCGTGCCGTCACCTGAAATTGTAGATCCTGCGCCATCAGTCAAGACTTTTAAAATAATTACTCTAAAGAATCAAATTGAGGAATTGTATTCCATGGTTAATCAAGCGCGCGAAGATGGAAGCATAATTGAAGAAATTAAGAAACACACAATAGGCTCTCTTAAGAAAGGTATCGAACGGACCACAAAAATTATTGGAGAAACTGTCATTAGCTCGCGCCCTGTAGAAATTAACGTTGAACGTTCAGCAGAAAAAGACATGGACGAATATAAATGTCATGCTTGTGATAAAGTCTTTCGAAATCAACATAGTCTTTCGTTACACGGACGTGCTCATTATATGGAGTCACACAGTGATGTCAAAGTGGCGCACAGATGCACCGAGTGTAATGAACTATTTAACAAGTTGAAAGATCTGCAGTTTCATATACAAAAAGTTCACTATCCCGATGGCTTGAAATGCAGGCTCTGCCACAAGGTGTTGCGCTCGATAGGTTTGCTCGAAGTGCATATGAGGAAAATGCATTTACAGCAGACCAGCTTTCGTTGTAGGTTTTGTGGCCTCATGACTTTCAACAGTATAGAAGATTTTGAGGAGCATTCCAGGTCTCACGGAAAAGATGACAAATTCAAATGTTACATTTGTGGTAGACAGTATACCATTGAAGGCAATTTAAGGCAGCATGTGTTGCGTCACTCCATAGGAAAAGGCGACCGTTGTGTTGTATGTGGCAAAGTAACTCAGCGTTTGACACAGCATATGAAAATACATTCACCGCGACCCACGCGTCTACTGCAGTGTTCAATTTGCAACAAAACCTTCTCGTTTAGTTCGGCACTAAGTCGGCACACCAAAGTGATGCATAAGCTGCCGCGCACCATTCGAGCTAAAATTGTTCGGAATGAAAATACAAATCCTACCAAGCGACGTAGAAAACCGCGTAAGCGCCATGTTGATAACAACGGTCAAATTACACATACTACCGAAAAAGAGATTAAGAGAGAACCTGACCAGGAAGTGGCAGTGGAGGAGGATGACGATATTGGCGCAGAGAAGAAGGTGATTGTAGAAATGATAGAAAATGTGATGAATCGAAGAACATTAATGGAGGATGATATATTCGACGATATGGACTGCACGGTGGCATGTTATGAGACAATTGCAGCGGTACACAGCATCACATCACCAACGGATAGCTAAACACGGCGACATTTTTTCATGGAAGAAAATTAAAGTATGAAATTTAAAAAAATAGCTTAAGGATTTGTATAAACGTACAAAGGTCGAATAAAGATTGATTGAGAAAGATTTTGTTTACCATTAACAGACCGTTGACAAAAAAAGGAAGCAAGAGAACAATATAAAGAGGTATTTCAACCCATATGTAAATATATATTTTAAAAAAATTAAATATAAACTTTCTTTAAATTGGGTTCATTTGAAACAAACTGTTTCTAGGATAATTGATTAATTGGCTCGATGTGTCTATAAGAATAACTTATTAAAATGGTAAAATTAAGCACAGTATTAAGGCGTTAACCTACTGAATTAAATCGTTTTTCCTCATATTCCTCCAACAATTGTTTTCCACAATGCGGATTCTTCTTTTAAATATTTTAATAATTAATCTTAAATTTGTATCGTGTGTATTTTTCTTTAATTTTAAATACAAAGTTTCTTTTCTGAACGCATTAAAAATTAAATTAATTAATAATTAAAAACTATAATTAATCAAAAATATTATATATAAACCTATTTAAATTAAAATAGAAAAACAAATGCCATCCGATAACATGAAAAATTGAGAAAAGGAAATAAAGAACTGTAATCAATCAATAACTCGGCGGCTTGGCTGCTACGAATGAATTTTATTTAACTTGCCACTAAAAACTGATAAAACTGAAAAGTTAAGAAAATTAAATTTTTATAATTAAATTGTTAAAGGAAAATTATTTTTGCAGATAACGAAACAGCGGGAACGAATGATTCCGAGTTACATTATCAGTTTTTAACCATGTTTTCTTGTTTGTGCTCTCCTTAGGTCGAGCCATCATTATTGACTTGGAATTTGTATCAATTTAGAGATACATTTTTTGCTAAAACTGTTCCGACTTGTGATGTCGCATATGCCCCGCTAAACCAGCTGCCTGTGCGTACTTTTTACCACATATCTTACACAGAAACTTTTTAATACCCAAATGCAAATGCTTGTGATGATACAATGCCTTCGCACGTGCAAATGTTGCTTCACAAACTTGACATTTGTGTGGTCTGTCCGTTAGGTGCATCGCCTTATGTTCCCCCAACAATGATTGTGATGCAAAACGTCTATCGCAGACTTTACACGCATAAGGTTTCTCACCGGTATGCGAGCGATTGTGTACTATCAGCGCAGATTTCGACTTGGTGCGATAGCCGCACATTTCGCATACATAATTTCGTTCCAATGCGTGCACGATGCGTTTGTGGCAGGATAAATTTTTTGGGCTGAAAAATGCTTTGCCACAATTTTCTACATCGCATACAAAGTTACGCTGTCCTGTGTGTTTGAAGGCATGATGATTCAGGGCTTCCTTACTTTTGTACGTTTTATCGCATTGATTGCAAGGAAATCCCGAGTGAATGCTTTGTACATGGACGCTTAAGGCGCGTTCACCGGTAAATGTGTTTTCGCAGCGCGGACAATTGTATACCCGATTCTTATTGTGACACTTGTTGATATGACGTTCGAGGTTTTTCAATAATTTGTACGAATTCCCACATTCACTGCATTTATGTTGAGCAACAGAATCGCTTTTGGCGGACGTTTTCAGAACCTACATGGTCGATTTTAGCATTTTTATTTGGAGATGGAGAAATTTAAATACATCACATTCACCTTGGGTATGTAGTCCTCATCTTTGCTTTCATTGTCCATATCGTTGTCTGCATCTGCAGAATCCGAACTACTTGCCGCATGGTTATCATTGTTTTCCATTTCTTTCCAATTAGCAAAAACTTGTGGCAATCTTGTTGGCGCCAACTCGTCATTAGAAGGGAATTTCTCAATAGATTTCGCCGTAGGTTCCTGTATATCCTGCAGCTCTTCGTGAAAATCGCTGACATCTTCGGATAATTCAGTGCTCATCACTGCATCGTTTTCAAGCTTTATTTTAATTTTATTGGGAGATCCGTTTTGATCTAAATGGGCATTTTTAAAATGTCGCAAAAAGTCCTCAAAATCGAAAGTTTTCAATTCACAGAATGTACAAATAATTGAGAAATGATCCAAGGTTTGGCAGTAGACTTCAGCACATTTGGTATTTCCAAATGTATTGAGAGTTGTTGAAGATTTAAGTACGCTCAACATATTCACTATTCGAAGATATTTGTTTATATATGTGTACTCCTTCGTCCTATTACTAATTTATTTTAACAATGCCCAACATATGAACATATAACAGCTGATTATAAAGGGGTGCAATGCTAACACAGTAGTAGACAAAATAGTACTTACGCTTGAATATACAACATACATAAATCTTTAAATTTAATTATATAAACAAAATTAAATGTAATATTTAACACTTTGGTTTGTTCGGTCTTTTACACGGTTTTTTGTTTACATACATAGTTTTTTACTTTCCAACTACTTATTCAATCCATTCCTACGAGGATTCTTATGAAAAGTGCAGCTATATGCTTCTGCAATACTGTGCGACGATTTAATCTGATATGATGTGCAACAATTAGAATTTCGCTGTTTAGAATTTTGTAACCAGAAACTAAAACATGCTGAGAACGATGTCCAGTATTTCTGTGAAAAGTTATTCGAACGCAAAATGTGCCGAAATATTCTGTCAGAATGCAACAAATTTCACAATCATCTGTACACTCTGTGAAATGAAAACTTTTGAATTTGACGATTTCTTGTTGCATTTCAGAAACGTGCACTTTGAAAATAACATACGGAAAACCGAACAAGTGCTGTTGGAGTGTACACCATACTTGGAAATAAATATTAAAAATGAGGTGAATAATATCGAAGATGAAGCTGCAAGTACGTCAGACAGAATGACTGCTAAGGCAACAATTTGGGATAATGCTGGTAGTACATCCTCTGTGAATGAGGACGATGAATGGAATCATGATGTTGAAGATAATGATGATGAAGAAGAGTATAAACCTAAGGTATGCTTAATACAAATACTTTATTTACTAATTTTGTGGACAGTAATAAAAACATTCACTTAGAAGAGAAGACGTTACCCACAAGAACACAAGAAATTTCAATGTGAACAGTGTAAAAAACGTTACAAAACTGAAGGAATCTTACATCATCATATAAAAAAATATCACAACGAGGAAAAGTCTTCTGGCAAATATCAATGCACCCAATGTCCCGAAGTATTGTCGAATGTTCGTCAGCTGAACGCGCATATGATCAACGAACATCTCGGATTCCCATGTTCACATTGTGATAAAAAATGCCGCTCCAGCTACGAACTGAAAAGACACGAAGTCACACATACCGGTGTAAGAAATTTTGTTTGCGATTTTGAAAATTGTGGCAAACGTTTCTTCACCCGACGCCGCCTCACTGTTCATCGACACATTCATGCGGATCCCAAGAATTTTGTTTGTGAAAGCTGCGGATATAGTTGTCGTATAAAGGCAATGCTCAATGTCCACTATCGTTCACACACTGGCGAAAAACCGTACGCTTGCAATGTATGCGACAAGAGATTTGCCTCATCGTCAATGCTGAGTGAACACAAACCTATACATTCAATGGAGAGGCCCCACATATGTGATGTATGTGGTGCTGCTTTTTCACGGCCTAAAGCTCTGTACCATCACAAGCACTTACATTTGGGTGTTAAAAAGTTCAAATGTAAACTATGCGGAAATGCGTATGCACAGGCTGCAGGATTAGCTGGGCATATGCGACAACATAAACACTCCACAATTCTACTTTCCTAGGTTTAGTTATGATCTATATATTTATGAATTTTAAAACAAGTAATGAATGAATGAAGTTAGTTCATCATGTAAATAAACACGAAACTCAATTGTGTTGCTTCTTAACGAATTGCTTTTAGAAATTGTGGAATAATCCTTTTTAGGAAGGAGTGGTTTCCCACTGCCATGAGTTATTAAATATATATGGCAAAATTTAACCGTAAATAAAGGAAGATACATATAATACATTGGTTTTATTCAATATTGATCGAAAAGAAATACTGTCCGTATGATTTCTATGAAGGTAATATATTAAATTTTTAGAATATTGTTTGTTGAAACTTGAATTTTTGTGTATTTTTATATTCTTTACGTAGAAACCCTTTACACTTAACCTAATACTATGAGGCAAGGTTTGTAAAAGTTTTTTATTAACCTTGGTTATGATGTAATAAGAAAAACTGAAATTAAATATGTCGTCAGTTGTAGAAAAACATTACTTTTAGTTACACAATTGAATTACGCACTGTTTTTTTTTTTAATAAGCATGTATTTAGAATCTTTTTAAGTTTTAAATTTAGATTACAGAACAATTAAAATAGTAATGCTTCACCTCGTTGGCATGGTGCATGCAAAGCACATTGAACAATTAAGAGCATACTTTGATATGTGCGATTAAATTTAGATTAACCTATTAACATTACATGTATTCGTTGCTTGTGGGGATAAAACTTAAATCTTGGCATTTTTAATATCATTGAAGAAGAACTGTGTTGAAATAAGGAACTTTGCAGAAGGCTAGCATAGCGTAATAGTAACAATAATTACGAGTAGTCAACATGGAAATAAAAAAAGAACTTAAACGAAAGGTTTTTACAAAAATTGCATTTTAATTATTTGATATTAAACTTAAGAATACTTTCTTAATTTATTCCTTTGGTTTTTACTAAATAGCAATGCGTGCATTGTAATAAAACGTTCAAAAATGATAATACACTCGAAACGCACGAACGTTACTTTCACGTTTCAGATGGAGTGCAAACCAACAAGTGTTTACTTTGCAGCGCAGTTTTCAATACTGTCCGCCTGCTTAACGGTCATTTTAAACGTGTGCATGCTACGTTTCCTTGCTCACAGTGTGAGAAAACATATCGTAGCCGGGAATCGTTGCGTTTGCATGAATTCAATCATGCTGGAGAGGCGAAATTTATCTGCGACGTATGCAGTAAAGCCTTTTTAAATCCAAGACGTTTGCGTGATCATCTACGTATTCACGGTGTTGTGGATTTGGATTTGATTTGTGAGTTCTGCGGCTATCGCACAAATATAGGCGTTAATTTAGTTGTGCACAAACGTCAGCATACACTCGAGCGTCCGTATTGCTGTGAGGAATGTGGTAAATGTTTTGCATCCCATCATCAGTTAAAGGAGCATAAGTCTGTGCATACTAAGGAACGGATGCATGAATGCAATTACTGCGGTGTCACATTTCTACAAGCAAAAACATTGTATCATCACATGCATTTGCACCTGGAAACAAAGAAATATATGTGCACACTTTGTCACAAGTCGTTTGCTCAGGCTGCTGGATTTTCATCGCATATGCGTTGCCACAGAGACAATAACAGAAACTGCATGGCGGAAAAAATCAATAAAACATAAAAATAACCTATAAACGTTTTTTAATGAGTTCGCAAACTCGATGCGTTTGTTCACTTTCGAATTTTATAATCGAATCGAATATAATAAAATAAATCTACAAACTGTACATTTTAAATTCAGTATAGCTTTTGAATATTTATTTTCGATTACCATTAATACCATTGAATGTTTACTAGTACTCTACTAGTACTAGTAGTAAAAATACAATTTTTATTAAAATTAACAAACGCTTAATAAAATAAACAATAACTTGCAAAATAACACAGGTTAGATAAAAAGTTTAGCTTAAACAAACTATACAATAGCTTTGTTCAAATTTGTACATTAAGTAAATCATTATGTTTTTTACTATTTGAATGGTAACTAGCAGTAATTTGTTAGCAGGATTACAACAATAACAACTATGCAATATTCCCTTTAAGCCCATATACGTATGGTATAATCCCAGCTGCCTGTGGATAACGCAGTACCATCAGGTGAAACTTGCACGCTAGACACCTTGTTTTCGTGACCATAAAGCAAGCAGATGCGTTCGGCTTTTAGTGTGTCCCACAAGTTCACTGTATAATCGTTGTACCCAGCAAACAATAAACGTCCACTGATTGAGAAATCTACGGAATTCACACCAAAGATAATGCTTTCTTTGGAGAAAACAGCCACTTCGCGATCAGCACGCATATCGAAGAGGCGGCAGCTGCTATCATCTGAACCTGTAGCAATTGCATCACCGCTAGGATGAAATTTTACGCTATTCACATCGGACTGATGACCCTCAAACGACTGCACAACTTGTCCAGAACGCATATCCCAAATAAAAGCCATGCGGTCACAACTACCAGAAACGAAAATATTACCAGTTTCAGTGGGAGCCAAATCAATAGCCATGACATCACCCGAATGGCCATGAAAACTCTGCAGCAGCTGTCCGGATTCTACGTCCCACAGCGCACATGTGGAGTCTCCGCTGCCAGTTAGTATCTGTTGATCTGAATTGGGATAAGTGCAGCAAGACATGTAGCTGGTGTGTGTACCGACGGTGCGCTTCTTAGCAGCCATTTCCTCATCTGATGTTATCGGATAGACTGTCACCTTGTTGTCCAAACCGCCACAAGCTACAAAATTACTGGATGGTGCATAGGCGCAGGCCATGATCCATGTGGTTGGCATTGTGACAGCATGTTCCTTGTTTGTAGTGAATCCATCCCAAACTATTAAACGACCATCCTGAGATGAGGAAACTATGTGACGCTTGTCCGGACTCCAGTCGGTGCACAATACCTTAGCCTGATGACCTTTCAACACTTTGCGAGGTTTAATATTAACAAATGCTATTTGTTCTAAACGATCTGAAATGCTTGCAAGACTGACATCGTTCAATTTTTGTCGCTCCTCTTCTAGTTTAGTTTTTAGATTTTCTGCTTCCTTCAGCAGACTGTTCATTTTCTCAGTAGGATTTCCCACATTCACAATTTCTGTCATTTTCAGGTTAATTATTAGGTTAAACAATTATCTTAAGATCAATCTATTTTTAAAATTCGTTCCTACTAAATTTTGTGTGTAACTATAAACTTTTGCGTTTAAATATATATACAAAAATCGATATTTATGGAAAAATAGTTACAAAAAGTTTGTAACTTGGCAGCACATGAAGGAAAGCAATCAAGACAGCTGTTTCTAAAGTTACTTTTACATCCGAAGTGTTTAATTTTACGGAGCAATTTCACTTTAGCGGTTTTCTCTCGAATTTTTTGTTACTGTTTTTACCGTTATTTTGGACCATTATCATGGTAAATAACCGCCCACTTTTGGGGGCGTGGCATTAGTTTGGGTGTTATCAGCGTTTCAAGGTCGCGAAAGGTCACTTCTTTAAAGGTTTATTATACCGAAATTAGAAAAGCTACACTAATGATCGAGGTTTCAAAGAAAAGGTATTGCCATGCCCCTCATTTTCCTAGTACACCATTTTACCGCCAAGGTTACGGTTTGGAAGATATTTGAGTTTTAAGAAAAAAATTGTGTTGGTGCCATTATAATACCTTCTCCCTCCCTCCCTATGACAATTAAGTTATATATTAAAAACACTATTTATAAAGCCCAATTTTAGGGCGTGTATGCGTCCTCCGGCCTTCGGCCGCGCTTTTTGATTGTAACCCTCAGTATGTCAAACACCGGCTATATAGTTGAAAAGAGAAAATCATGGGCTTTAAGATTATTGATTCTAATACATACCTTAATTGTCATATAAGAGGTAGGGGGAAGGTTTTATAATAGCACCACCATCTTTTTCTTAAAACTAAAATATCTCCTAAACAAGTGACAATATCGAAAAAATATATATTACTAAAACATAGGTGCAAATATTTCCTTTCAATCGGTATATATATCTTCTCTATAGGGCTAATAGTTTGGGACTTATCGCTTGCCAAATATTCTGCATTTCCGCAATTCAAACGCCCATAACTTCTATACGGAAGCCACGCCTCAAAAAATATTTTGGGATTCGATTCTTCGGTGAAAAATGAAGGCTTAATCTTACGAGTGAAAGACTGATACTGAATTGTTTTGTTTGCTCTCTACTTCAGTTTCAAGCCAGATAAAACCATCAGAAACCGTACAAGTTGCCGGATAAAATCTAGTTTTGGACCAGGCCAATTTTGTTGTTTTGCATAGAAACTCCAACAACAATATCGGTTTCTCCCGCTCTCGTCTGATTTCAGAGTTAGTCCCTTTAGAAATTTGAAAAGTTCGGAGCTATATATCCTAAACTATGGCAGATATCTGGTTGCTGTGGGCATCCTTACACAGGTATTTCAAATATCTTTCATTTATGTAATGTAAAACCTTAAAGTTTTCAAGGAAAACGCCAAATTTTTTAACACTTTTTGTTAAAAAATTTATTTCACCAGGATCGGTGCAAGATTTTAAGAGAAAACTCTTTGAAACGTAAGTATTTATTTTTATTTACATGCAAGTGTGAACAATCGAATTTGGAGCCACTATCCGAATTTTTTACATATGCTATTGAACTCTATAGTCGGTCAGCCCGAAAGAAATCGTACATTCTGTTATATTCAACAATGAAGTTCTATAAAATGTACGAACACCTTAAAAATCTGCTCTTCTTAGGGCAATTTGATTAAAAAAGAGAAAAAAAAAGATTTGAACCTGGCAATAGAAATAAAATTTATGTTGAAAAGTATTTTGCATTTTAGGAGAATAGCGCCACAGGTGAATCATTTTTTTTTTTGAAATAACGCCGCAGACGAAAATATGAGAAATATGTTTTCATTTGTATGAAAATACGAATTTACGTCTCATTGCATATAGCCAACAAGTATTGAACACAAACATTTGTAACATTTTATTTTAATTTGGTAGCATTCTTCGTGCTTAAAATTAAAATTCTTAGTGGGTTTTTGTGTGACTATATAGCCCGGCAGCTTGCGAGAATTTTTTACCGCAAATTTTGCAGGCATAAGCCTTCACATCAGAGTGTATACGGAGATGATCGCGCAGCAATTTCTTTAGCTGAAAGGCTTTACCACACACTTCACACTTATGTGGACGTTCACCAGTATGTGTATTCATGTGGTCCTTAAGATTATAAGAATTGTGCATCTGTTTATTACACACATTGCAAACATATTGGTTATTATCAGTATGCAATCGACGATGTGCCCAAATTCCCCAGTACTTGGAAAACGATTTCCCACAATGTTCACAAATATATTTGCTCTCTTTTTTCTGTTCCAGTTCGACATCTACTGCTGCTGGATTAGACACATCACCAGCAACAATCGTTTCTGTGGAGTAATGTGTAGCTCTGTGCTCTGCTAGTTGTTTTTTAGTTAAGTATGAGTTTTCACACGTATCACAGGGATAAGGACGCACTTTTAAATGAACTCGCATCTCGTGCCGTCTGGCTTGAAATTTGTATTGGAACTTTTTACTGCATGTGGGACATTCGTGAGTCTTGATTCCTGTATGAACAAGTTCCATATGCTTCCTCAGGTTTCCGGAACTGGTAAAATTTTTTCCACATAGCTGACAATTGTAGGGTCTGGCGCCGGTATGGCTGTTTATGTGGGACTGCAAATTGTATTTGCTATTCTTGTAGATGTGGCATATTGGACATTGTAATTCCTTATTCAATTCCTTTGTTTTTCGACTTTTGCAATATGTTAGCTTCCAGTTGCCGCCCTCGCAAATGTCCTAAAATTATTGAAATACTAATATATAAATCTAATTTCCACTTGATGAAATTTTCTCCGAAACCTTCTCAACAACCTCTACATTGTTTCCTGAATTTGCCTTTATTTCCGGATCAATAGAACATCCTCCAAATGAAATATCTCTGCTGTCATTAAGCATCTCATATTCCTCTTTGATAATTGTACAGTTCTCGATATCATCACTTGAGATTGCGAATTCCATTGCCTTTGCCTAAAATTATTGAAATACTATAAATCCTATTTTCCACTTGATGAAATTTTCTCCGAAACCTTCTCAACAATCTTTACATTGTTTCCTGAATTTGCCTTTTCTTCCGGATCAATAGAACACCCTGGAAATGAAATATCTCTACCGTCATTACGCATCTCATATTCCTCTTTGATAATTGTACAGTTCTCGATATGACTTGATATCATCTCGATTTCATCACATCCTGGAAATGAAATATCTCTGTTGTCATTAAATAATTCCTCATCTTCCTCTTTGATAATGGTACAGTTCTCATCACATCCTGGAAATGAAACATCTCTGCTGTCTTTAAGTAACTCATATTCCTCTTTGATAATTGTACACTTTTCCATATCATCACGTGAGGTTGCGAATTCTATTTGATTGTCCTCTTCCAATTTTATTGTTTGATTGTGTATCGTATCCAAATTGACTGGCACTGTCAATTCATGGTCCGCTTCCAGTAAAGCTTCTATAAGATTCTTATGGACATCATTAAAATGGTCCAAAAAAAAAAAATAATCTAATGTCTTTAGATTACAAAAGCTGCATATTATTGAAAACTGTTTCTTATCCTGGCAAAATATTTCAGCACATTTTGAATTGAAGAAATTTACAATATTCACAGTTTTAACCATTGTTGAATAGTTGTTTTGTTTTTTATTTATTGTGTTCCAAAAGCGGAATTTGAAGGGGTTGTCTTTGCCAATCCGTTATAATTAATGCGATCACAGTCAGGAGAAGCAGCTTAAATAGTGAAACCAAATTTATTTAATTAAAATATATACTGGGTTGCTGAACTAAATATCAAGAATTCTACCGAATACATTATAGTTTTCGAGAAAAACGCAAATTAAAATGTTTAGTACTTTTTTCCAATTCATTAATTTTTTTCTAAGGAAAATGGAATATACTGGGTTGCTGAACTAAATATCAAGAATTCTATCGAATACATTATAGTTTTCGAGAAAAACGCAAATTAAAATGTTTAATACTTTTTTCCAATTCATTAATTTTTTTCTAAGGAAAATGAATACATATAATTATCCCGACACTAAGAAAGTAGGGATCCTTAACTTTTTTTAGAAATTTATTTCGATTTGTACAAGAGTTTGGGAGATATCTGATTTTAAAAACCGCAATGACCTAAGAAAAAATACTTTTTTTATAATGAAAAACAGCCAAACTTCTACATGTACAAAAAAGGACAAGGTCTAAATGTATTAGAGAACATGAACATTTAAATTAAAATTTAAACAGAAAACTTACGACGGAAGAATAAGCAGCAGAAGCTAACATATTGCAAAGTAAAAAACCACAAGGACGTCGAAAAGCAAAGGAATTGAATAAGGAATTACACTGTCTAATATGCCAAATCTACAAGAATAACAAATACAATCTGCAGTCCCACATAAACAGCCATACCAGCGTTAGGCCCTACAATTGGCAGCTATGTGGGAAGCATATGTAACTTGATCATAGAAGAATCAAGACTCACGAATGTCCCACATGCAGTAAAAAATTCCAATACAAGTCTCAAGCCAGACGGCACGAGATGCGAGTTCATTTAAAAGTGCGTCCTTATCCCTGTGATACGTGCGAAAACTCATACTTAACTAAAAAACAACTATCAGAGCACAGAACTACACATTACTCCACAGAAACGATTGTTGCTGGTGATGTGGTCCAATGCAGTAGCAGATCTCGAAATGGAACAAAAAAAAGAGGGCAAATATATTTGTGAACATTGTGGGAAATCGTTTTCATAGACTAGGGAATTTGGGCACATCGTCGATTGCATTCGATTCGACTCTTTGCAATGAGACCTAAATTCGTATTTTCGGTATAAATGAGAACAAATTTCTCTTTAGCTATTGTTTTTGCAACACTGAAATTTTTGCTTGCTGACAAAATTTGGCATCACTTCTGTGATTAGCTATCAAAGACTACAAGACTGGAAACTCTTGAAAATGCTATGAATGGGTGCGTGCCACGAAGAGCAATGCAACAACAATTGCTAAGAAATTTTTGTTTACATAAAACCCCGGGGTCTTTACGTACACAAAACAAATGTGGTGATTTTTGTGTCTAGAAAATTGCGTTTTAGATAGAATTTTCACAGCACAAAATGAGCACATTCACTTTAATGTCCACTTAATTAATTGTATAGAATATATTCAAAATCCTTACAGGCACCTTTTTTTGACAAATTACTAGGTATCATTATTGTTATTTAATAGCAATTTAGAATAAAACTTTATGATTTTTCGCTTCCCGACATATATCTTTTTCTGCTTCTAAGCTCACCACCGCTTGTGTATCCAGAGATACCAACTAACAACTAACTAATATTTGTAATGTAATACATATATGTATATGTATAATAAAGTATTTAATTATATGTGTGCAAACTGTACTTTATTGGTATCATTGGACAGCTATTCAAATTACCTATCCTTTATGTTAAGCAATTTTTTATCAAAAAACGTTTGTTTTTCAAGAAAAATTCAATTTTAGATTTGGCAGGCGTGTCTTTGTTTTTATAATGTTTGACAAAAATTGGTATTTTTTTAGTGTTATTGTTGGTTTTCTCCTAAAATAATGCACCGATTATGATGTTATTACGGTAATTATATAGGTTAATTATACATTTTATTCAGAGCAAAATTATTAAATAAAAAAAATTATATAAAAAATCTTACATATTATTTTTCTCTAACAGTAACAGTTACTCCAAAAAATTATAGTTTACATAAATGAAAGGTAATTCGATTACCTTTTCAACGATAATAATATGCCTATATGTGCATCTCAAAAAGACTAGGGGAAATAGACGTGAAACTTTCAAATTTCAAATGGCTGTAACTTAGAAGCTATATGAGCTGGAGAAGAATTGTTGTTGTTCTTATAATTCTTGTGACAAACACAATACCTTTTCCCACGATTTGCAATAAAAAATTTTTCAAATATAATTATTCACCTTTTTGTTATTAAATAAATTGAATTAAATATTGTTAGCAGGTTGGCACCTCCACCCGTTGCCATGTTAACGAATTTCTTCCCAACTTCACCAAAAGGGCAACAACAATTCAATGCGAAATTACACGTATAGTGTACATGTTTTTTGATTTTACGATTTTTGAGTGTAGTGGAAGAGTTTCCAGTCTTTTAGTCTTTGTTAGCTATTCACACTTGAAAGCATATTTGCTTTGATATTTGCGTATTTTCCAAAACAAAGCAAGGAAAAACAATCTGCTTCGATTTAAAATTAAATATGCTGGCGTTAATGAGGCCTTATAAAGAGAAATTTAAACTTTTCAAATGCGGTGAAGTGTATTATGAGACGTCAACTAGTTACAATGTGAATTGCTCAGAATGTGGTATGAAGCTATCATTTAGCCAATTCCCCCAACATTTCCACAATATGCATTTGATCCCTCAACAAAATAATGCCCGCGGAAGTAACGATATTATTAAACAAGAGATGATCGATGTTGACGTGGAGCAGATAACTCGAGTTGATGAAATAGATACCACACGGAATAGTAATGACACTGATTCATCGGAGGAGGAGATGGATGAGCTACCAATAGAATTCATGGAGGTGCGACTGCCTAAGTTGAGGAGTGGTAAAGCAAACAGTTTTCTACCAGAACATGATACAATAGATTTTGAATGTGTTGAAGGTACTGCTAAGATAGCAGATGCGGAAAGAGTCAGCATTGAGTCGCAGGATATAAATGCGACACCATCTCAAAATAAGATGTGGTTAGTTTCGTCGCAGAGTGAGACAATTATAGTTAAAGATGCTTGCGAAGTGAAACTATCTGGGAATAGTCAAATTACACTACAAGATAGAGAAATGTTACTGACACAGGTTCAAGAACAGCACAATGCAGAGTCAGATGTTAAACATAGTGCTGAATTAAAAGAACACGATCAGTGCTCAACTAAAACGAATGATGAAATTAATTCTGAGGTAAAAAAAGATAGGTACATAAATTAAATTATATAGACAAAAAATGTTTCTCTTTTAGGACGATAGTAAAGTTATTAAAAAAATTGCAGAAAAATTCCCTTGCAAATACTGCCAACGATCCTATAAACTAAAGCGAAGCTTACAGCATCATATCCGTGTTGTGCATGAAAAAGCTTTTGGCCCATCTATCAAAAAGACTGATCAGAAATATAAAAAACCTGCAGATAAGCCCACTCCTTGTATATGCAACATTTGTGGCAAATCGTTTTCCTGTGCTGGTAATATGAACACACACAAAAAACGGCACACTGGTGTAAAATCGTACAAGTGCCTGGAATGTGGTAATTATTACTATACTGACCATGAGATGAAGAAGCACATGCTTCGGCATACGGATTTGCTGGCTGAAATTTGCGAGGTATGTGGACGCGGTTTCCGTAATTCAGGCAAGTTAAAAGCGCATATGCGACGGCACACTGGTGAGCGTCCCGCTAAATGTGAAATATGTGGCAAGTGTTTTTACAGTCAGCACGATCTAAATGTGCATCATGTAACGCACACAACCGAGCGTCCGTTTTCCTGCGAAGTTTGTGGCTCAACATTTCGAACCAAAAAAGCTTTGCGTGTACATAAAAAGTTACATGTCGCCGAGCGCCCCCACCATTGTCAATTGTGTGAGAAGGCTTTTGTGCAGTTAAGTGGTCTAGATTCTCATATGAGACAGGTCCATATGAAAGGCAATATAAATATATGAGACACCTCACTATGTTAATAATTAATTTAATTAGTTTTCACTAATTTATAATATAGGTCTAGGGTTGACAGATAGACTTTGTTTTTAAATTTGTTTTCATCCGTACGTGATTTATTTTGTTTTGATACGATAGTTGAATCTATATGTAGGTGAATGAGTTGAATGAGAATATAGTTGAATGAGTTGAAAAATCTTTTATGACATCTGTTTTGTGATAAAAAGTTAAATTATACAAACTAATCAGATAATTATTTTTAAAATAAGGTATATATTACATATATATACATATATATATATTTATATTTTTATCAACATTATTTTTTTAAAATATTAATATTATATTTAATATGTTAACATACGTTCGTTATGCAATTTTAAATCTAGTCGCTTATTTTAAGTATTAACCTATTAAAATTTATATCTACAAAATTAAGAATTCAATTTTTATACATATTGTGTATAAAAATTCTTTCCCTCACTGAAAGCATTAAATATAATTCAAATTACATATAAAAGTTTTCTAAATTTGTGTGATAATGTGAATTTGCTATGGTTTGTAAATTGATATCCATCAAAAATAAAAAGGAGTTTTATTTTGACAATCTCTACATCTGTGTAGATGGAAACAAGTTTTGTGTGATTTTGTTACAGAATATTTTACAAGACCACAGCAGCTGACCACAGAAAGCGACAAAGCTATTTCGAACTTCGAAACAGAGTTGAAAAACCGAAAGCGTAAAACCGATAATAAATAAATCGGTTATCGGCTCGCTTAAATTTGAATGGAGTTTCACTGGTTTATCCCTAAACCGAAGCAAAACCGGTTTAGGAAAACCCCACATTACACAAAGAAACGTACATAAAATAGTATTAAAGTTCGCACCCACGCAATGCAACCATGGCAGTTAACTTTTAATCCATTTCGGCATTCTGTGAAAAAGAACTAGACAAAGCTTGCTTTTGTTTAGATTTCAGTAATCTTATAAATATGGTGACTTTGTTGACACCTTTTAGAAAAAAGTTAGACAATTTTAAATGCGGGGAAGTATTTTTTGAGGCTGTGAGCGAGGCAACGAATTATAATGTGAGCTGTTGTGTGTGCAGCTTAACTGTGCAGTTTAATGAGTTTCCCCAACATTTCCAAAATTTACATTTAAGCATAGAACAATATGCTGCTGCAAGTACTGATATTGCTAAGGATACTGTAGAGCGGGAAGCGATCGATGTTGATCCGTCGAAACCAGTTGAGAAAATTGACATAAGATGTGATTCTTGTGAGACAGACACAGAATCATATGAGGACGACGAGCTGCCCATAGCATTCATGGAAGTTCGTCTACCTAAGCTTAAAGTTAGTAATGCTAACAATTTTATACCGGAGCATGTTACAATGGATTTCGCTTGTTTTGATGGTGTTAGTATTGAAGGTATGGATACTGCTGTTAATAAGCCACGGAATGAGATGAGTCTAACACTGAAGGTAAAATATGATAGTAGGGCAAGATACTATTAACTAACACGTTAAAATTTCAGGATAAAGAGCTAGCACAGGATAAGAAAACAATGTCCAATAAAGAAGAAGATGAGGTTAACCATACTGTGTCCCCAGAAGAAAATACTGAACATTTGTCTTCTTGTTTTAATGATGTGATCAATAACATTAAAACTGAGGTAAGAGTTCATAAACCGAATTTAGTAGAATGTATATGAAAGCTTTTACAGGATAATAGTTTTCAAACCTCGTCTCAAATGAAATTATCCTGTAATCAATGTCATCGCGTCTATAAATCGAATCGCGGTTTACAGCATCACATTCGTGTTGCGCATGAAAGCAAAGTAGACACACCTATAAAAAGGTATGATCTGAAATATAAAGAATCTGCTGAAAAACCATCCTCTTTCGTGTGCAACATATGTGGCAAATCCTTTTCCTGCCTTGGTAATATGAATACGCACAAAAAACGTCACTCTGGTGTAAAATCGTACAAGTGTCCGGAATGCGGAAACTATTATTATACCGAACACGAAATGAAGTCTCATTTGATGCGTCATACAGATTTGCTGCCTGTAATTTGTGAGATCTGTGGACGCGGTTTCCGGAATACAGGGAAGTTAAAAGCGCATATGCGACGGCACACTGGTGAGCGTCCAGCCAAATGTGATATATGCGGCAAGTGCTTCTTCAGTAATCACGATCTGAATGTACATCATGTAACGCACACCACAGACCGTCCATTTACTTGCGAAATTTGTGGCTCAACATTTCGAACTAAGAAAGCTTTGCGTGTGCATAAAAAGTTGCATGTGTCGGAGCGGGCACATCAATGTCAATTGTGTGGAAAGGCTTTTGTCCAGTTAAGTGGCTTAGATTCCCATATGCAACAGGTTCATATAAAGAGCTTTACATTTAACTTAAGATAATTTTCAAGTCATTCATGTTTAGACTAAACTAGTTTTAATACTGTGATACAATAAATAATAAATTAGATTTTGCGAAAGTTTTTTAAAATGTAAGAGGAATGCAACTCTTGTTCTTCTTCATAGAAATAATACAAATATGATTTTTCAAATACATAAAAAAGACCATGGAGACAGTTTTAAAACCCACGCATGCTTCTAGAAATATACATGAAACCTTTTTTAAGTTATATAGTTGCACATTATTCAATATTTTGCAAGAAAAACGAAGTTAAAATTCATAAAAGTTGCTCATTTCACAAATTTAGTCAGCTGTTTTTAACCGAAAGAGATGCCAACGTATTCATGTTTTACATGTACATATATTCTGGTATTTACAGCCTTATAATATAAATAGTTTGAAAACGAAATTTATGTTTTTCACGAATTTTGTTTTGTGCTTTCCGTAATTTTTCGTTTGACAACGGAGCATAACAGAAGATCGATTGAAATACACAAAGCACAAAACACCTTTCAGTTTCCAGGAAAACTTGATAAACGACGGGAAAGCAAAAAGGCTATCGTCTAGTGTAAAATTGTTTGTGTTTGCAAGTTCTATGTCGAATTTGTAATAGTTTCTATAGTGTTGCCGCCAACCATTTGCACTGAACTCTACACGAAATCTTTGCGTTTCTAAAAATTCCTTATAAAAATGTTAGTTTAATTTATTTAATTGTGATTTTAGTTCTTTTGGTCTTTAATTTCAATGAATTTTAATTTAAATCCATGAATTGTGAATTTATTTGTGTGTATTAAATTTTAATTTAAATAAATGTATTGTGAATTTATTTGAGTCTCATTTTAATTTAAATAAAAGAAAAGCCGAAGGTTACAAAAACAAGTAAGTTTATATTACTTTTTAATACATATTTCCAAACCGCTAAGAAATCGTCAAAACCGCGACAACTCTTAAAGGCAAACTAGTTTTTCTCTTAATGTTTACTTAAAACCAAACAAATAATGTTGTGTCGTTGGTGTCCCTCCCACTAACTACTCCATCATTTTGAGACGGTGTGGTAACAAACAAAAACGTTTTACCGTTTTAGCCTGTTTCAGATCTACGGTCAGATCTCTGAATTCTGCAAGGTCGCAGAGGTCAGAAGATTAACGTACAAAGACCAAACCAATGGCAGAACTCTATCTTCCAACTCTGTCATTGTCTGCTTCTCCGGCTCTATCCTTCCCTCACACCTAAACATAGACGGCGTCAATTTCCCGGTCTCTCCCCTCAGACAAAGGGTCCTACAGTGCACCAAATGTTGCAGATATAATCACTCGGCCAGATTTTGCTCCAGAGCCCAATCTACATGCCCTTCTTGCGGCAACTCACACGACCCAGAATCTTGCACCTACCCTTTTAAATGTGTTAACTGCGGGGGTGACCACCCAGCCTCCTCGTCTTCATGCCCCATTTTCTTAAAAATTAAGAAACGACTGTCCGACAAGGCGGCCGCCATGAAACCTAAATTGACTTCCTCCTCTTTTTCCCAACCCCACACTTACGCATCGATCTTCACCCCAAGGCCTCTTGACTTTCCCCTCCTCCCCCCAGCTAGTCCGTCTCATCCCCCCGCCGCTCCTCCTTCCATGGCCCATAAGAGACCCCGTCTCGGCGTCTCTTCCCCTTGCCCCTCCCCACCTCCACCCCAGCATCAGTCAGTCTCAAGTCTGTCACAATTACCCCGCCCCCCTCCCGTCACAGCTCAAGCCGATCTGGATGACCGGTTCCTTCAAATCATAGGAAAAGTCAACTCTCTAGATTTTTCCTCAACTAACGCTATGCAGAAGCTCTCCACTGAAATCTTAGCTACACTGAATACAGGCGACTCCAACTCTTTGCTAAGCTTGACCGTTGTCAAGGACATCTTCTCGACAATTCTTCATCACATAAATGACGCAAATGAAAGTATGTCAATTTAATTCCAGTAGTGTTCGTAATAAATCTACCCAGCTGTCCCAATATCTCTTCAACAACGACATTTCTGTCGCCTGTATCTCCGAAACCTTCCTCAAACCCAACGATCCATTTAAAGTCAAAAACTACAGCATCATCAGATCAGACAGGCCCTCCTCTCTTAACCGGGGTGGAGGAGTAGCCATTCTGGTTGATGCTAACATCTCTCACGAAGACTTGAAACTCTCTTCTAGTAATGGCATCGAAGTTTGTGGCTGTGAAGTTCTCTCGGGTACAGGACCTATATCTTTTCTATCCGTTTATATTCCCCCCTACTTACGTGTCAACATTTCCCCCCTTTCTACCATTATTTCTTCTCTTTCTCGCTCCCACCTCCTCATATGCGGAGATTTCAACGCTCACCACCCCTCTTGGGGCAGCCACCACCCTGATAATAGAGGCTTTCAAGTCCTGGACCTCATAGACAATCACAATCTAGTTCTCCTTAACGATGGCTCCCCACCTTCTTCGGGCAGCATCCCTCTGCACTTGAACTCACGTTCTTCTCTCCCTCTCTTAGTCTATCCTCGTCATGGTCCACCACAAAAGAATCTCTGGGAAGCCTACATTGCATCCTAGACATTTCTCTGAATATTTCTCCTTGCCCCAAACGTTACCCTCCCCCTGTCATTCCCAAATCTCTTAACGCTCAATCACTTAACAAAAAATGCTCCCAAATCTTTGACTCTCTTCCTACTTCTTGTCCTCCTGACTCGCATCCTTTAGACTTCCTATCTGAATCACTTCACAAGTCTTTTAGCTCCATCCCCAGATGCCATAAACGTCTGCCAAACACATGGTGGAACTCTGCGTGCCAAAAAGCCATCGCCGCGCAAAGACTTGCCCTCAATAAATTCAAGCTATCTCCCTCTAGGCTCAATTATGACATCCTCATTAATGCAAGGAAAAACTTCAAAAAAGTGACCAGACAGGAAAAACGAAAAGGCTGGAAGACATTCTGCTCAAACATAAATCAAGACATCACCGTCTCTGAATTATGGAAAACGATCAAACTTTTCAATGGTTCCTTTTCGGACTCCAATTCAATTTCGGCAGATCATTTCACTTCCTTTTGTGACTCCCTAACAGGCCCTCATGGCCCCTTCAACTCTTTCTGTGCAGGCCCGGCGGTCCCCTCAGATCCTGAAGAAGAGAATTCTCTTCTCCTTTCCCCCATCTCGTCCTTAGAATTTGACGACGCCATATCCCTGCTAAAAGACTCTGCTCCAGGTCTGGACTGCCTTAGAAACACTCACATTAAACTTCTCAATGCACACAATAAAATAAAATTGCTAGAATGCCTCAATAAAACTCTTTCCTCTGGACTTCTGCCCCTACACTGGTTTAAATATCTCATCATTCCCCTTAAGAAAAAGCGTTTCCCTCCAATTTCTCCCCCCTCCTACAGATCCATTGCCCTTGCATCCTCCACCAGAAAGCTCTTTGAAAGAATACCCACCTCCCGTCTTGAATGCCACATTGAGTCAAACAACAAATTGAGCAATATTCAGTCCAGTTTTCGTAAGGCCAAATCTACTTCGGACAACATAATCACTCTTTGGTCTGATATTTCTTTAGGTTTTGAACCGGGGAACTCACGTATGCAGTCTTCCTGGACATTAAGGGCGCCTTTGACCACGTGAACATTGGCATCCTCATGTCAAAATTAGACTTCCTTGGTCTCCCAAATCGTTTTAATAAGTTAGTGTTTAGCCTCTTTCAATTCAAAGATCTATACATTCAAAGTGAAGATGTTCTACTTAATAGGCGCTCCTTCACAGGAGTCCCTCAAGGCTGCATACTGAGCCCTTTCTGTTTCAACCTTTACATTGACAGCATCTTTGCAAACCTTCCTTCAGAGGTAAAGGTCTTAGCCTATGCGGATGATATCGTCGTTTACTGCACCAAATACGACTCTCGCCAGGCCAGAGCCAAAGTCCAAGCAGCTGTCAACCAAATCAGCCACTCCCTCCTGGATCTCGACCTCTCCCTCTCCGCCCAAAAAACTAAATCTATTCTCTTCTTTCGGCGCAAATCTCTTCCCCTTAGCCCTATCTTCATCAACGCACAATGATCAACATTGATCAACCAATGATCAACATTGCGCACATTTCCAAAAAATGTCTGCAATTCATAAATGTTATGAAATCCCTGTGCGGTGTCTACTGGGGCAGTGATCCTCTGCAGCTTATCCGCCTCTACATTGGCGCCGTAAGACCTAAAATCGAATATATTGCTCCTCTCCTTTTAAATTGTTCATCCACCCATCTTCTCACACTGCAAAGAATCCAGTGGAAAGCTCTACGTATCTCTCTTGGGTCGCTTATGTCCACACACACCCGCAGTCTTGAAATATTAGCAAATGTCATGCCTCTTCCAGAACGCCTAAGCTTAGTCGCGGATAACTACATTTGTACTCTCATTTCAAAGACGTCTCATCCTGCCAGAAATTCGCTCATAGCGCTCTCAAGATCCTACTCTCATCCTCATCCCCTAATTGACAAGTTCAAGTATCTATTTCAAAATTTCAACATCTCTTCATACAACACTCTTCCACTTTTCTGCACTCCTTATCAGGCTCTGAAGCTCAAACCCTCCATATTTTTCCTAAATACCGATAACATTAGAAACTCCCCATCAGAAATTCACACTGGCTCCGCTCTTTGGTTTCCCGATCTAGATCTAGAAGCGTATTTTCCGCTCAACAAGCACTGTACAATCTTCTCGGCAGAAGCCTCAGCCATCCTAGAAGCGCTTAAGCTTATTAAAATTCAAGAACGAAACAAGTTTCTCATCATAACCCACAGTCAGTCGGTTCTCTCCTCCATCTGCGGTCATCTCAACTCAAATTCCCATCCCTCCATTCTAGAAATGAAAACAATTCTCCTAGATCTCAAAACATCAGGCTTCACCATTCACTTTCTCTGGGTTCCCAGTCACATGGGCATCGATGGCAATGAATAAGCGGACTCTGTAGCTAGCAATCATCCCCCTTATGACTCCCCCTCCCTTCCTTATTCCTCAGGGACCTCAAGGCACTGCACAGAAAGACGAACACTGACAGCTGGCAATCGAATTGGGACTCATCGGCGCATAGTCGTTACCTCTATTCCATGGCTCCAAGAGTAAACACTTCTCCATGGTTCAAAGGCTTCTCCCTTTCCCGCAACATCATAGTCTGCATTAATAGACTGAAAACCAACCACACCAGATGCAAGGACCATATGCACAGGATTCAAATGGCAGAAAACGACATTTGTAACTGCGGCTCCATCCAGACAGCGAGCCACCTCCTTTTCCGCTGCCCCTGCGTTAGGCCATCGCTCAGATCCTCACTTATTTCCGGGTTGCACGCTCAAAGGGCTAATGTCCTCAGCTTGCCTCAGCTACTGTCCTCCAACAACATCGATATTTTCAAGGCCATATTTCAATTCATCAAGAACGCAAACATCATTATATAATCTCAAGCTATAATCATGAATTCACACCTCCTCCAATAGCTCTCTCCTTTCTCAAATTCTATCTGTCACCTTTCTTTTCCAGTCTCTCTCTTTCATCTTTCCATTGTATTTCCTCTTTTCATATTCTTTTATAACGTTTTCGAAAAAAAAAAAAAAAATATACCTTAAAAAAAAAAACAACAACAAAACTAAAAAAAAAAAAAAAAAAATAAAATTACACATCTACGCTAATATAAAACAAGAAAATTAAACCTCATACATACAAGTTACATTTAAGCTACTCGAAGGAACTCAACATAAACCTCTAGGTTCAAGGAGCTCCTTTCCAATTCCAAATGTGGTCTAGGAAGACTCACATTTCCAATGATGATGATGAATTATCTCTTTCTAACTTATTTGCACTAGACAAAGAAAAGATAGTATGTCTGCAATTCCGAACTTCGAAACAGACTTACAAACTAAAAACTGAACATTTTGGTTTAGCGCTGGAATCGCAACAACAATTTCAACGGAGTTAAAACAGTTTACGAGTGGTTTTGGGGCTTAAAACAGTTTATTCCAAAAACCTGGAAAAACCATTTTATAGAAACAGGCTATTTCGGTTATCATGCTTTGTAATACTCGGTTTTAGCTTTTAACAAGGGAACAATTTCATCAAAATATTCATATGCACTATTCGTGAACACGCGGACGGTCGTGTTTTTGAGCTCGCTCACGAAATGACTTTCCAGTCCTTTAGTCTTTAGCATTAACCACAACCAAGGCTACAGGCTACAAGATACTAACTGCAAAAGTAGCTAACTTCCAGCACTAACCTCAGTGCTTCCAATGATAGCGGCGTGAAGCCAGCAGCAAATGTCAAAACGCAAATCTTTTTATATGTAAAACGTAAACAAACACAAAAGAAGAAGAAGCATAGCTACGCCGCCAGAGAAAAATAGAACTCGATCGACTGCAAGCGGCGTGAAGCCTAGCGGCTAGCTGCAAGATGCGTAGCGGCTAACCGCAGATACGTAGCGGCACTGGAAATCAATGTTTTTTTTCTTGTTCCCCATAAGGGCCAATGTAATTTTGACAGATGCCGCTTGTATCTTGTAGCCTGTAGCCTTGGTTGTGGTTAATGCTTTTGGCAGAGATAATTATCTCTCTTCTTTGGGTTGAAGTGTCTCTGCTGACAGTTTATTATTAACAGGCTTGGCTAGACGCACGATCTTGAGAAACGGTTTCGCTCAGTTCGTTGGAGAGAGATGAGGAAGAAAGAGAAAAGTCTACACTCTGGTACCAAGTGTAGAAAATTTGTGAAACAAAAATCGATCCTGCTTCTCAGTTTCTTTTCACACACAAGTAGGTATTTATCAAACGAAGGAAGAGCAACGTAGTTTGCCGAACGCGTGTTCATATTTTCTCTCACTCTGGCCAACATTTGTATATTCAGTAAATTTCACACACACATTGCCACCACATGTTTACGAATTTTGAAACTACTACAAGTAGTAAAGCCGTTTCAAAACATACTGCGTCTAGCCAAGCTGGGGATCAATTCTGGTTCTGTGATACGGTGATGTGAAAAAAAAGTTTTCATTCCCATTATCACTGACATTTTACACCTTTACACTTCACGAGGTAGTGTTTTCCGATTCTCTTTTAGATTGTGTAAACAATCGTTCAATGTGTAAAGTCGATAAGTAAGTTTGACAGTTCCAATACCATTTTTCGTTGTTCCAACCATCGTTCCTAGTTTCATTTGGTTGTCAAAATTCGAAGTTTTATAAACAATCTTCACAAAACATCACAAATATATGAGCTGTTATATTTGAAAGTGGAATAAGTCCATTTTTTCATGTATCGATTTATTTAAAGGATTGCGTTTGAATCAATTTAAAAATATTGGCAAACGTTAATCAATCCGAGTGATGTTTTTAACACTACACACCTATTAAATTTTATTATGAAATAATAATTATTGAAAATATTTAAATAAATAAAGGATTTTTTTTAGCTCCAAATGGACTTATACCACTTTCAAAAATAATATTTTTGCGATAACATTTTATATGAATGTATGATTGAAAGTATGATTATAAATATGGATAGAATGTGTCTATATCTTACTAAAATTACCATTAACTCATTTTTTAAAAAAACTGGATTTATTCCACTTTCAAATATAACAGCTCATATACAAAAATTGTCCACCAAATAATAATAATCTTCACAAAGCTTACAAAGATGTCCACGACAGTAACAATTTGGTTGCACTGTTTAAACAATCGACGTGTACAAAGGTAAATAATACAACTATTTTGTTATATGCATGATGCATAAGTATTATTTTTTTATTGTTCTCAGCGTTCATCTGAGCTAGAGTTCCATTCTAGGAGACTGAGATGACTCCTGAGGATCACGATGACGCCGTCTCAGGCATTTTACATGAAGTTTTACCTATAGCGAGGAGGCAAAGACAGAGAATTGCAGAAAGATTCAACTAAATAATTTAATTCATTATGATCATTGAATTGTAGAATATTCAAATCATTTGTAATAAAGGTCCGAACAGTAAAAGATTGTGTTTTTAATATATATGTATATATAATTATTAAATTAGTTAAATTAATTAAATTAAATTATTCATCTAACATAAAAAATATTATGTATTAAATTAATTATTCAGAAAATGTGGTGAATTCTTTATGGGTTTTACTTGCGAGCTTTCCCCTGCAAGATTTTTCAATTTTTTCACCGAGTATTCACTAAGTGAAAAGAATTTTATAATGTGATAACTTTTTGACAGTTTATATAATTTTTTCACTCAACGCGAATCAGAAACACAGTGATAACGTGATAAAACTTTTCACTTCACCGTATCACAGAACGAGAATTGACCCCCTGAACTGTCTTTAATTCCACTCTCCACAGAAATCTGTGTTACTAGAGATGAGCGTTCCAATGACTTTTTGAGAACGGTGACTGCTACATTTCTGGCATCGTGATTTTTACCAGTGATATGACAAAGGAAAAGAACAAGCTTTCCACAACTGTAATTTGTTTTATACCTTAATGTATCAATTTGAAAGAAAAAAATTGTTGTTTCAAGGTCAACTTGTCACATTTTTCTAAAAATCCATCAAGTCCTTCATCGCCATATTATAGACAAACATGTATATTACATAAATTAAAGGTATTCAAAATACCTTTCCAACAATACTTCGTTTGTTCCGCTAGCTCTCTTAGTTTATGAGATAAGTGCCTTTTATTAGTATCTCGTATAGTTTAGGAGATATAGCTCGTAAATCTTTAAACTTCAAGGTCCTATAACTCGGAAATCAAACGAGTGCGATAAAAGGTGTTGTGGTTCTTGGAGTTAGCATAGGAAACAACAATAAGAACAAAAAAATAAAATTTGAGTTTACAGCAACTGCTATTCCTTCTTTCGAAACTTGTATACACTTACTTTTAAATTTGATGACAATACATACCCGATTTCAGTTCATAAATATTTTTTCACTAAAACGCAACTCTGTTTTCTGGTGTCCCAATGCCGTGTTTACACGTGCGACACGTGTCCCACGTTTGGAACTATTCATCGGCCGTGTCGCCGACAGCGTTTACACGGGGGACAGATTGGATTGTGGATCGTCGTGACATGGATGATTTTATTGCATGATTTTTTAATACTTTTTGCTACTATTTGTATAGCTTTAGATACTCTTTAAGAATTTATAATACTTTTTGATTATAAACTTTGAAAACCTTGTTTTACACTTAACTTCGTAAACTTTCGCCATGATTATAAGCGAAAAATAATGGAAAGTTTAGAGGAAATAGAAATTGAACTAATTTCAATGACAAGTATTTTTTAGACGCGTTATTTACAATTCAGCAAGAAGATGCTGAAATTATAGCCGATGTAATACAAACTATACAAGTATTGCACGAAGTGCGGAGTGCTGAACCCACTCGAAGAAGAAGTTGTTGGGAGCATTTGCCATACTATACAAGGAAATAAAAGCCTCCGACAGATTTTCCTATAGAAATCACCTCAGAATGACTGAGGGTAAATTTAATTTGTTACTGAACTTTGTGAAAAGAGATTTGGAGAAGACCGAAACGACTATGCGGAAATCTGTAACACCTGAAGAGCAGTTGTCGGTAACTCTGCGGTATTTGGCTACTGGTGAGTCATACCGAAGCCTAGGTTACCAAACAAAACTATCGACGCCATTTTTAGTTGCCTGCATACCACGCGTATGTGCAGCAATCTGGAAAAATTTGAAGAACATATATTTAAAAGTATAAGTCAATTTAGCAAGAAGGAATAACACTTGACGTAAACGGAAAGGTACTTCAATTTTCTTTCATTTATATAAGACAACATTTTGTTGAAAATCGCTCAGGAGATTTAGCTCGTAAGTCTTTAAACTTCAAGGTGCTATAACTCGGAAACCAGACAAGAGCGACAAAAAGTGTTGCGGTTCTTGGAGTTAGCATTAGAAACAACAACAACAACAACAAAAACAACAATAAAATTTCAGTTTACATCAGCTGCTATTTCTTGTTGCTAAATTTGTATACATTGATTTTTAAATGTGGGGACAATGCATACCTGATTTCAGACTATGAATATTTTTTCACTAAAACGCAACTCTGTTTTCTGGTGTCCCCAGAAATTTCGAGCGACATCTAATTTCCCTAGGGGACACGTTCATTCGCACACAATACACCTATACCTCACTTTGCGTCGGGGTTACGTTCCAAAAAAACACGACGCAAATCGAAACGACGCAAAGTGAATTAAGATTTTCTATAGCAAACCATGTAAAGATCGAAGATAGGTTCCAGGGTTACGAAAATACTACTTTTTAAAAAGAAAATCAATCAAAGTAAACATTAAAAAAACAAAAATAATATAACTCTGCCAATAAATAAATTGGAAAAATATTTACCTTTTTTGTAATCAGAAACAACCCGTAAAAATTTATAGAAATTAATTATTCTCTTTTTTAAAAAGCACAAACACTAATTGAAACATTACAAAAAGCACAATATGTACACTACATAATTGAAACTGAACTCTAAAATTAGCAAAACAAAGTAAAAATAAAACTGTATTAAAATTGCGTTGATTTTCAGTTAGAAGAGGAATCCCCGAATTTGATGGCATGGCGCAATTAGAAACAAAAGTGTAGCCATCTGTTAGAAAACAAGAAAAAAATTAAAGACTCGAACCCAAAACAATGCAACATCGAAAACCTAACGGCGCACAGTGAAAATTGGTACAAATTAAGCAGCGACGCAACTTCGAAAACAACGCAAAACGAAACGACGCAAAGCGAGGTATAGGTGTACATAGTTCATCTTGCCGTTTGGCTGTGAAAACAACAACAAATGGTGTCCCCAGGGGACACCGTGTCGCACGTGTAAACACGGCACAAGAAATTTCGAGGGACATCTATTTCCCCAGGGGACACGTTCATTTGCATACAATACATAGTTCATCTTGCCGTTTGGCTGTGAAAACAACAACAAATAGTGTCCCCCAAAAATAATAGAATACAATATAATGTATTCTAAAAAATAAATTAAATAAATAATGTATTCTAATTAATAAAAATAATAGAATACAATATAATGTATACAGGGGACACGTGTCCCACGTGTAAACACGGCAATAGCGAATTCACGGCGACGGGAACCAGCCACTGACAGGAACGAATGGTTCATCTCTATGTGTACACCTTTAAATTCGTTACTTTGAAGTTTGGAGGGAATGTCAAACTTGACGGCTACTAAACAAAAAGATTTGTCATCCAGGATTCTGCCTCAAGAATTAATTGACAATCAAGTAATTATTACCAATAATAAATATGTTAAAATTAGTGTCACCTGAATTACATAGATTCTATAATTTCAAATGTGGCGAAATATTCTGTGAAACCCCCACTAACTACAACGTGTCCTGTTGCCTGTGTGGCAAGAAACAGCCTTTCAACGAGTTTCCGATACACTTCCAAGTGGAACATCTCTCCCTAGGACATTTAGAAACGTGGAAACCAACCAAACAAGTTGAACAGGATGACGGTGCTAAGACTCTGGAAATTCCACAGCCCATTACCGAAGCTGAAATCAAATTTGAAAATGAAGAGAAGCCAGAGACGGTACCGTTTCCCATGGATGAATTGGAGGATGAAAAACCAATTGATATTGTGAAAGTTCAGTTCGGTGGGCGTGCAAAGGACAGTAAAAGTATTATTGTAGAGAGCTTCCGTATTGAAAGTTGCCACTCTATTAGCAGCAGGAAGTCAGAACAAGACAACACTTCAGAAGAAGTCTATGATAATAATAAGAATGGAGATAACGATGAAGTAACAGACGCGTTCGATGACATTGGCTCAGACTCCACAGTAAGCAAGTAACTGCTGTAGTATATACGAAATCTTATAAATGTACTTCCAGGATGACAGCAATAATTCAGCTACAAAACGCGATGATGGCGAGACTTTTCCTTGCATCGAGTGCAAGAGCACGTACAAATCGAAACGAGGTCTGAACAACCATATACGTTTTAAGCATAAAAACATACACAAGCCGAAGCGAAAACCACCACAGAAACACAAATGCACCGAATGCGGCGATATCTTTCCGAGTGAACGCAACTTGAGTGGACACATGCTAAAACATACTGGTATTTTCTGTGACATTTGTGGAAAATCTTTCTCGCAAGTCGGCAACATGCGACTCCACAAAATTCGCCACTCTGGTATAAAAGCACATAAGTGCAGCGAGTGCGACAACACCTTTTACACGGAGAAGGAGCTAAAAGCGCATATGATGCGTCACACGGGAATTTTGCCCATAATATGCGAGATTTGCGGACGTCGCTGTCGCGACCACGGCGTGTTAACTGCACACATGCGAAGACACACCGGAGAGCGACCAGCTAAATGTAATGTTTGCGGCAAAAGTTTCTACAGCGTTTACGATTTGAATGTGCACAGTGTGACGCACAGCAATTTGCGACCTTTCAAATGCGATGTCTGTGGCTCGACTTTTCAGACCAAAAAAGCGCTGCGAGTGCATAAAAAACTTCACTCGACGGATCGTAAGCATGCTTGTAAAGTATGCGGAAAGTCATTTGTTCAGTCGAGCGGGCTAGTTTCGCATATGAAGACACACGATGCAGCAGAGGGAGTGTGTACAATTAATTTAATTCGGAATTGTGAAGTTCTAGAATAAGGATACTGTGAAAAAACATTGTTTTAGTAACTGATGAGCAACAAATCTGCCAGTAAATTTACAATCGATTTAATGGTGGAGTAGTATTTCGCCCTTTCCCCCCCCCATGGAAAGGGCTTCGGATGTTGAAAGTTAAAAGTTCACCAAGATGTCTGTTAGGCATCTCGTATTTATACTTTATTTATATTCACAATCCATGTAAATAAAAGCATTCTGTATGTTTTTTCTTTTTTAAACAGAATTCGACAATTTACTAATATAAATTGATATTAGTCTTTAATAATACTCAAATTGCAGTTAAGTAAATATAACTAATAGGTATTATAGTAGAATAGTTAGGTTTTTATTTTTTCGTAATACGAATAGTACACGGCTGAGTTATATATTTTCTCACAGCCCCTCGTAATAACCAACTGAAATTCTTTGAAATAAAATTTGAGTTGCTTTAAAATTATTTTTTTGCATACTTATTGACCAATATTTTTAGTTTTGAGATTTCTAAAGTTGTCATTTTGAGATCCGTTTTTGAACTTTCTTGAACAAAATTTCACAAGAACTTACATGAACCTATGTTTAAAAATATATTTTTTTAAACAAGCTAATTTTTGGTATTTTTTTTTCTTTATATGATAAAATGTATAAGACTATATAAAAACAAAGTAACACTTAACTGCCGTTGCATAAATGCTTACTTCCAGTTGCTGCTATAGAAGTAATTGACCGCTGCTCCTTTAATAACGCTCCTCACTAGGATTATACGACTTCTGGTGAAGAAAATTAACTATTTGCTACTGTTATAGCCTTTTTCATAAGACCATTTTAGTTACAAGTGTACACAAATTTACTTCAACTCGGTTCATTAACACAAATTTTCTCCACTTTCAAGCCACACTATTTTTATGTTTGTGTGTAACTAAATCCGAATATAGTGAACATTATTTCTTCGTCTTGTTGATATTCTTCTTCACCACGTGATACCGTTTATTATGTGCCCACAATAGTTTGCCTTGTGTAAACTTTTTACCACAAAGTTCGCAGGAAAACATTTCGGCTGTATTGTGCGTCTGCAAGTGATTCCGCAGATTATCTCTATAAGCAAACAATTTGCCACATTTGGGACATGGCAGAGTCGGGTTTTGAGGAGAGTGCGTGCGGCAATGCTTTTTCAACACCCACGAGTGTCTAAATGCTTTGCCGCAATGCTCGCAAACGTAACTGCGTTCATTGTTGTGGTACCGCATGTGGTTGCGTAGTTCGGAATGTGTATAAAAAGATTTGCTGCAAGCAGCACAATTAAAATTGCGGACATCTGTATGGCGAAACTGATGCGTGACACAATTTGCCTTGCAGCTAAAGGTTTTGTCGCAATATGAACACTTGAAGTCCTTTGATGTGGGGCGGCGCTTCGTTGCGACTGGAGTTGAGAGTCTGACTTCGATTTCACATGTGCCTGTCTTCGAGTCTGTAACGTCATTTTCCATATTTGGCAATTCATCAGCTGCAATCTAGAATTTAAATATTTTATATAAAACATGCGTGAAAATTGTACTTGTGTAATACCTTTTCATCATCTTTTTCTTTGTATTCATCAGGAAGCACATCAAATTCCAGCACTTCAATCATATAGTCATCAGAACCTTCTGATGGCATCAACTTTTCAACACACTCATTATCAAAGTCATTCAGAGCTTCTTTCGTGTTTACCTCCAAAAATTGGCACTCTTTATTGATTCTTTCGTTTTTAAGTTTTTCTACGAAACGATCATCTTGATTTTGAATTTCTTCTTTTATTTCCAGCGTCTCAAATGTTTCTACTGAATTTTCGGGTTGCTTTTCAAACGCGTTCCAGTCGTCTTCTAAAGTTTCTTCTGCCATTTCCACTTTTGACAGTTCTGGTATTTTCTCTATGGGTTCCGTATGAATTTGCAAAAAATGTTTACAAAACTCTTCAAAGCAGCTTGTAATCAAGTCACAATTTATGCAAGTAATTGAAAAGGGTTCTTCCATATTTGAAAAATGTATCTCGGCGCATTTGTACGTGAAATAATCCTCCGGCGCTTGTAGAACCTCCAACATGTTTAATATTAAAGAAAATAACCGATCGTCGTTGTTGTTTTTGACAGTCACTGTGTAACCACAACGCAACGAAGCGACGTTGCAAACAATATCAATTTCTCTCTCAATGACAAGATGAGTGACATCTGTCATCAGAAATTATTTACATTTTGTTTCAAATAAATACAAAGTGCTGATCTTTGAGCAATTCCCAGCAAAACCAGAATAACCGAGTGACGCACACAGGTACACTTTTTTCTCTTTTCACTAACACACTCTCATAATACTTTTAAAAGGGTTTCTAAGTGCGAAAGAGATGTCGACATTTACGTGACTCTTGTGTATTTCTTTCTTGTTTTGGCATTGCATTTTGATTCTGACAGATGTAAGAAGGCCCGCACAAAATAAAAAGCAAGCCAAATGAAATGCTTTTTATTAATATAATTGAAACGTGAAATTAATAATTATATAACGTGAAAGATTTATAGTAATGTAATGTCAATCTGGTAAAACAAGTTATAGAACATTAGCCAAGTGCAAATGAATGCAAACACAGAAGGTCAAATTTTTCAGAGCTATTGAGGATAAGGATATTGGACCATTGATTAAGACAATCATGACGCGTAGCATCCTAGAATGCAATGAATTGAGCTGTGCCTTAGCATAAGTAATTTGAAAACGTTATCCTTTATTTTTATGAAACCATGATCTGTTTAATTGTATAAGCCATTGAATGAGCTATAGTTTTACATACTACTTTACTGATAAGCTTTTTATTATAATAAATTATATATGTTTACATTATTGCACATAGTGTAATACACATACACAAACATTTTTATTATAATAAATTATAAATGTTTATTATAACTAAATAATTAATCGTTGTTTTATTTTTATTACCAATTGAAATGTTAGCACAGAAAATGGTATTGCAACCGGTTAATTAACTAGTTATTTCAACGGTAGCTGATAGTGCGAAAGAGCGCACTATATATTTACACATATGAGTTCATGCATTTGAAAGAAAGGGATGCAAGATCACACTTACACAAAAGTTTCGGTTAGTTTTTTCCCAAGGCCCTGTAGAAACTATTAGAAACTTTAACCGAAATTTCGGTTAGTTGTACCAGTTAATTAACCGGTTAAATAACTGGTAGCTGTCTTGCAGGGTTGTGTTCAGCTGGAGTTAGAGCCTTTATGGTACTTTCTGCCATCTAGTTTGTCACCGCTCTTCTTTAAGTCCATGGAACATCCCTTTAGTCGGAACAGTGAGGAATGCAAATACCCATGGGCTTTGGTGCAATATTCATAATCCACAATAATCCAATCCACCCAATAATAAACAATTTAAAATAATAGATCATCGATTTATAACGCAAGACATGGTTTACTAACACAAGTCATTGATAATTGAAAAGGCAACTAACTGCATGGATCTTATTCTAGGACGCACTATATCGAAAACCACACCTTCATAACTGTCTTCACCAAGTGACTGGCCGAAAGTCTGTCTTAGCCTTGTGTGATGAGCACATCCATGAAAAGTCATGGATCTCTAGAAAATGGAAAAGGTACCTCCTCAGCCATATTAAGGTTAAATAAAAACTGTACATAATATACAGTAAGACCTCACTTAACACGGGGGATACGTTCAATCAAAGTAGAGCGTAATGCGAAACAACGCTAAACGAGGCTATCTTAAAAGGTAAACACATAATGGGGTTAGGGGAAGATGGATAGAAAATTGGTTTGGTATTAAATTTAATAATTATGTTTTTTTAATAAAAATTCTTCTTTCTTACAAAAATAAAAACAATGTAAACGAATATACTTATAAAAAAAATAAAATTCCAAGTCAGTAAGATCAGCGCTAAACGAAACAGCGTTAAGCGGGGTCTTACTGTATTTATTATTTTAATTGTTTATGAGACATTTTCAAGATTTCTAATGCATTTTATAAAAAAATTATTTAAAGCGATTTAGTTTACACTATTTACATATTTTTACGTACACAATATACATACGTACATATACGTACATAATATATTTAAATTCAATTTTCTTAGTGCGAAACACAAGCAAAACTTAATTTTTTAGGTAATTTTACGTGAGAATCCAAAAGGTATAAATTTTCAAGATTTTTTCTTATTTTACTATTACGACACACGCTAACGTGTATATATCGTGATATATTCGCATGAATATAGATTTTTTTTTATTTCCTCATTTTATCACAACTGTTTTTAAATAGACCCATGATTCTGCTTCATGTGCGCCCACAGACCGGCATTTTGTGCAAACGATTTTTTACATATTTTACATTCATAATTTCTTACACCAGAGTGGAGTTTTTTGTGTTCCACCAAGGCTTTGTAGCGCGTGAACGTTGTGTTGCAAATGTCGCATGAGAATGGACGTTCGGACGAATGAGCAACTTCATGATTGCGCAACAACTTTCTATCATAAAAGTCCTTCCCGCAAGTTTCACATTTAAAGGGTCGTTCGTTGTAATGACGCCGTCGATGAGCTTTGAGGTGACCCGAACTTGAAAATCTTTGACCACACTCCTCGCATACGTACGGCTTCTCGCCGGTATGTGAACGCATATGCAGTTTAAGTTCTGTGGTCGATGTAAATGATTTCTGGCAGAGTGAACAACCATGCGGCTTTATGCCTAGATGACGATTTATGTGGACCTTGAGATTGCAGTTGTCCGTAAACCGGGCGTCGCAGTATTCACAGGCATACGCTTTATCCGTTGCATGACGTTTCATATGAGCGCTTAGTAGTGCATTATTTTTGTAAGTTTTCTCACAATATGTACACACAAACGTTTTAACGCTCGAAAGTTGCGCTGATTTCTGTGGTTTCTTAGGTATGCACTCGACCTCTTCGGAAATTTCTGCTGTGTTATGTGTAAATGCCAAATCATGTAAAACTTCAATTTCATATTGAACTAAATCGTTATCTACTTCATATTTTATGGGCGAGTATTCCTCAGAAGATTCTTCCAAAACTTCTAAACTTTCGCAAATCTTACTTTTTGAATCATTTCTTTTATTGACGGGTGTATCTGGATTGATTTTTGTTTCCTCAGCAACACTCGAAGATTCACTAAGTAGCTCCTCAAACTGACAGAAAGATTTCTCAGTTTTATCCTGAAATTAAGAGATGTTCTCAGTCTATAAAAAACTGACTTAAGTCTTTCTGTACCTGCAAATCCTGAGAAGTTGGGATATCATTTTCCAGTGCAGTTAAAGAAAATTGATTGCCTTGGGTTTGTATATCATCCTTCACATCTTTTGAAACGTTTTCATCTAAGAACATATAATTTTCAAATGAATCCAAATTTTTTGCTTCTTGTAACATGTGTTGTGCATCTTCGTTCGTTAACATCAGGTGCTGTTTAAGGATATGCTGCAAAAATTTATCTAGGTGATGGAATTGCCTTTCACAAAAATTACAACTGAAGCCGACATTTCGGTTGCTGGACAATACAATTTCGCCACATTTCAGCTGTGGTTCAGTTTCAACAAAAGTGTCGATCAACTCCTTTTTCACATTTACGCTGCCACAATGTGGGTTATAGATATTGTAACATAGATCCATTGATAGTTTTTGGAAAATTTTATAAAAAATAATATGATAACACCTGATAACTACATCTGACGTTACGATTGCGTTTCTTGTCACGTCTCAGTGACGCATGTCAAAATTTGTCTAGATTTTTAATTTTGCGTATTGTGGAATTCCTGTATTTTGTGTGTTGATATCTATCATTATAAATTCATTTAATAAATAATAAATTTGATTTGTGCGTAATGTAAATAATGAACTCAAAATTAACCTTCAAATTGCTCTCGTATTGAAATGTATTTCTTTAGTTTGATTTTTACATTTGCCATAATCATATTGCTTTTGCTCACATTTTGTAATGATAGGGAATACTTTTCTCAAACAATGTTAACGTAGCCGCGAACTGTAAAAAATTAGTGAAATTGTTCAACGAACAACCTGGATTCAACGAATTTGACGGCTGAATCGTTTCTCAATTTCCCTTAGCATTCGATAAAAAACCGCGATAAACGATAAAATATC
Organism: Myopa testacea; assembly: GCA_949629155.1. Lineage (NCBI taxonomy): Eukaryota > Metazoa > Arthropoda > Insecta > Diptera > Conopidae > Myopa > Myopa testacea. Next base: position 28,718,427 of record OX451345.1, read on the forward strand.
GCCAACTACACGTCCCCAAACACAATGACAAAAGTACAGTAGCTGGCGAAATGAAGTTGTGTTGAATTTTTGACGTATGACATCTCTGATCGCCCATCGCTGTTGTTACCGAATTTTTCTGAAATTATTATATCCAGCTAAGAATCGCCGTCGTTGGATCGCCGCGTTTTACGCCGTTACAAAATGAGTTTTGAGAAACGTTTAATTGACGAGGTAAGGTCTCACGACATCCTGTATAATCTGTCTTCAGCCGATTATAGAAATGTTTTGGCCAAGGCTGATGTTTGGAAATTTATTTCGAGGCGGCTGGGCGTTTCAGGTAAGTTAGCATTTATATTTTTTATATCTTGACTATATATACATATATGTCCTTATTAGATGAGCAGGCAAAAAAGAGATGGAAGAACCTCCGGGACGTGTACAAGAAGATCAAGGAACGTCAGAAGATGCAATTTGACGGTACTGCACCCGTGTACAAAAAGAAATGGAGGTTTTACGAACATATGCGTTTTTTGGACAGCGTTGCTTTCACTGACAAGTAAGCAGTAATATTTAGGAGTGAAAAACCAAAATCGAATAATTATCTTTTTACGTAGCACAATGAGAAATCTCGACGAGAATATGAAGGTAGAGATAGTCGAGTCACCACCCTTTGAGGAGATTCTATTTCCGGAACATGTGAAGTCGCCACTTCCATCGCCACTTCCATCACCACTTCCATCACCACTTCCATCGAAGTGGCGATCACCACTTCCATCGCCAGCTCCGTCGCCACCTTCGTCGCCCCTTCCGTGTGTACCTTCGCGGAAGCGAATAAAACGTGAAGCTTTGCCGAAGCGGTTCTTCAATCCGCTCGAAACTGCGTCGCAACCATTGGCAGAAGCGCGCACTACCCGCACCAAACACACCCGCACCAGCAGCACAAGGCAACTATGCGATGCATTGGCTACACGTATAGAGAACGCTGGATTAACAAATGATGAGACAGGAATTGTAGAATTAGCTCTTACCGAATGTGTAATAAATAAAATAAAAGAAATTAAAAATATGCGATATCCGCGATAAAATATGTCTATAAAAAACTCAATAAAATTGGTATTATTTCTGAATATTTATACACAAATTCATGTACAAGTTGCACATCCCTAAGATAAACCTAAGGCCGTGGTTATGCTATCGAGTTTTGCTTGGCAAGTAGGACTTTTTTTTTGTTGTTTTGTGTGTAAAAGAGAGTTTTGTGTGTAAGCAATTCTCTCTTTTACACACAAAACAACAAAAAAAAAGTCCTACTTGCCAAGCAAAACTCGACAGCATAACCACGGGGTAAGGAATCAATCGTAATTTTAGAAATTACATACATACTGGATAGCCATAAACCAAACGTTTAATGACCTACGATGCAACCAAAACAACTTCCCTCTCCACAAATCAAGAAAGTTCGATAAGTTAAAGGAATCAACCTTGTTTCGTTAATAGCAATAGGGAGATTATTAAAAAGGTTAATGTCTCACTAGGAAAGAGCGGGCATCACCTGAGTGCAGAAAGTAGGGAAAACCAGTAAGAAAGCTATATTCGGCCCGGCCGAATATTCGATACCCTACACCTAAAAGTTTTGAAAAAGTTTAAACTGAAACTAGAGGAAATATGTGGTTACAAGGAAAGCTACCTTATAATCACATTTAATCCCAGACAGGTATAAATACAGTGGCGTAGTAAGGGGGGCCAAGGTGGCGGTCCACTCTGGGCGGCACAATGTCGGAGGTGGCAGTTGTGGAAATCAAGTATTAACTTATTGAATTTTAGGAATTTATGGGGGTTGCAAGTTGATTAACCGTCCCTAGCTCTATGAGTCCTAGCTACGCCTCTGTATAAATAGTAGGCGTGGTCATTACCTTTTTCAAAACAAAATAACTAACATTGTTGTTCTATTATTGTGTTAAAATTTAAACTTTATTTCCGTGGTAATAAACTTGTTTTCATACTATACTGTATAAGTAGTGTAAAAGTGGGCGGACCTCACCCAGTTTTGATGTAATAATGTTTTTTTGGAAAATAAGTTGTTATCTAGAGTTTTATTCAAGAAGTTTATATATTTAACAATATAACCATCTTTTGCCTATGTAACCAAAAACTGGGCCGATCACGCCCATATTTGGCATATTAACGGATAATGCTACTCTATACCCGGGAATGAAATTTGGTTGTCATAACTCAAAAACGAACTCAGATATCACATTTCTAATAAAAAATAGGCGTGGTCGTGGACCGATTTCGCCCATTTTCAATACCAACCTGCACACCACAAGAAACAATATTTCCGCAAAATTTCATCACGATATCTTTACCAGTTCTCCTGTGATCGTGATTTCAACAGACAGACAGACAGACGGACGGACATGGCTAAATCGACTCAGGAGGTCACGCTGATCAATAATATATATACTTTTCTATACCTATCGTCTCTATTTCTATGAGTTACACATTTCGTGATAATGAAGGAAAGAAATGCGCGCAAATCGTCCAAATTCAAGTAATGAAATTTGATATACATATATCACAATCAGCTGGTGAGATTTCGCCTTTACCAGGGTTGAAGGGTATTATGAAAGTTAATTTAACACATTTATGTTCCTAGGTTTAGGAATTCCTACCCTTGATTCATAGAAAACAAGAAGTTTTGATTCTGCGCATGTACCTCAGTGTTTTGGAAATGTTTACGAAGTGATGCAAGCGGTGTGTTGAGGCTGAAGAAAACTGTCCAATGAAGAGACTTCATTCTCAAAAGAAAAAGGATAACATATCTGAGCAATGCGTAATCTCGTTTTCTATTATTCTTGGGTACAACCCAACACGGCCCTTTTTGTACAGCTTGACTAAACAAATGAACTAAAAAAAAGATTTCGATTTTGGGTATTATTTATTCGATAAGGTACACATTCTGGTTTTGTTGAGAAATTTCTGCACCAATCATGGTCAAATAAGTTTCTGAAGACGGCTAAAGATCGCTGTTTTCTTATTATTGGGATAATTATATGTCTTAATTAGGCATTTTACTTAGAAACTAATTAATGAGTTGGGAAAAAACGTACTAAAACCCTTAATTTCGTTTTTCTCGAAAACTATAAAATTTCCTTAATACCTTTTCAACGGTATCTAGAAGATATAGGCAGCTTATTTTCAAATTTCAAAGGGCTATAAAACAGGAACCGGAAGATGCCACCCTTTTTTGGGGTGGTAGTTCGGGTCCAACAACAACCTGGGGCCTTATGTCGTAAAACCTATCTGTTCCATTTTTGTTGTGCTCATCATAAATGTAGTACGAATTGGTGAACCATTTTAAATACTCAGATGCTTTCTTCCATGCTAGGATCTTCGTACCGTGCGTTTATCTTTCGAAAGTACCTTTTCCTTTCAATTCAAGAAAGTTCTGTTTACATGCAACCATGGTTAGAATTTGTTGTATAAAGCCAAAGACTAATGGTTGTTTAAAGTTGCGAGTAGACTTTTTGGTTTTTTGTCTTATAAACATAAGGAATAAATTATAATAATAAATAATGGAAAAGCGTACACAAGCGGATTACCGACAAAAATGTGGTGAAATTACACTGATCAACAATCGCAGTATTTACTTCACATGTGGTTTTTGTAAAATAGAAATGCAAGATATTAAAAAGTTTTTAGGGCACATTTTAAAACTGCATATTGTAAAAAAGGGATTCCAAATAAAGGAGACTCCATGTGAAGACAGTTACTTAAAGTCTAATAAGTCTAATAAGTCGCTAGATAACGGCGATAGTGAGGTTTTGGAAAACTCTGTTGTCACAAAATCGGAACCAGTTTTCGAAAATTATGAGGAAATTGAACTAAAACAGGTAATTAAGTCCCCTTCGATGCCAAGAGGTCAATTAGTTGGACCTCACAATTATTGGTGACCATATAATTAACGGATTGGTCAAATAACTTTTCCCTTTGGGAAGCATAAAAAACAGTCATCTACGTATCTTTTAAAATTGAATTCTTGTTAAGTCAATTGGGGATTTCTTTTCATTCCATTTGTTTCATATTAATAATCTTTTCCTTTATTGATGTTCTAGGAGAATAAGTATGAATATCTGGATCATTTTGAACAATTTATTTGCAAGGATAATGAAAAAAATAATTTAAATGAAAACACTACCAGTGTCAGTAATTACAATAGTAGCGAGGAGCTGGAACATTTGGAGGAATTCTTTGAAGAGATTCCAGCAGACACAGAATGTCATGATGAAAATAATGAAATTGGCTTTGAAATTGAAGTATTGTCGAATTCTCCTGCTGATGCGCCCACAGAGACACCAGAGAGCGATGAAGACGATATCCTCCATAAGAATTCAATGCCAGCAGAAGATACTAGTAACACACAATGTTCAATTTGTCGAAAAGTTCTTAGAACTAAAGCAGTTCTAAAGGCACACTTACAACGTCATGCCGAGGTAAAAGAAAAACCATTTGTTTGCGAATACTGTGATGCTCGCTTCGGGCACAGATCCAACCTGAAAGTGCACGTAAATCGTCACCTGGGAATTAAACCTTATAGCTGCATGCTGTGCGACAAGCGCTTTACATCCAGCACTGAGCTTAAGTTGCATATGCACTCGCATACAGGTGCCAAGAAGTTGAAGTGCAAAGTTTGCGATCAGCGATTTGCAAGGCGCGATCACCTGAATGCTCACCATCGGCGACATTACAACGACCGCCGATATGAGTGCGAAATTTGCGGCAACAAGTTTTATGATCGTCGGCAACTTCGGGAACATGAGACCACACATACGGGGGAGCGTCCGTTCACATGCGACACGTGCGGAGCGACTTTTAAGCGCCAGAAAGCTTTAAGAGAACACAATAAATTACATTTAGATGTAAGAAATTATGAATGTAAAGTTTGCCAAAAGTCTTTTGCGCAATATGCTGGCTTGTATTCTCATATGAAGAGTCATAATACAACTCCGAGGGCATTTGAAATCTGAAGAGTCGAAATGTTTGGAAATAATGCATAATTTTCTACTTACTTTATTATTATTTTATTTTCAAGTTACTTTCTAACACATGATTATTGAATATTGCACTATAGTAATCTATAGACTTCAGATATAAAAAACCGAATTCTATTGACTTAGGACATTAATATTTATATAAAAGTTTTGTTATAACAATAATAGATATTGTTTGTTACAAGATTACTAAATTACTTCACTGAGATACTGTAATAAATACTTTTAATTTTTTTATAACCCAAAAAGGTTTTAAACACTCATGTGGAAGGAATTAGTGTTATACTAAGAACTTAAAAAACTCTTGAGTAATTGAAGAAAAGTTGATTGAATGTTATTTCGCTTTCATTAAATACAAGATATTTTGGTTTTCCTATTAAATATAATAAATAATAATAGATACAATAAAAAAATGTATATATTATAAATTTCTGGAGAACGATTTGTTTTCTTCAACTATTATTCATGTTGATTATTTTGGAACGTTACAATATAATAAATTACTAAGTAACTTGTATAAATAATAAATTAGTGTAATAGTAAATATACTAATATAAATAACTGAAATAATGACAAAAACAAAATAATCGTATATGTACTTAAAATATATTGTAGATAAAGTGTTTAAATCATGTTAAAATGGAAGCTTTTGATTATTTTACGATAATAAGACTTGATATTAATTAAAGATTATTTTACAAGTTATGATCTACATGAATAAGTACCGTACAATAATTTCCGCACACCGAACATCTCTTAAAAAGTACAAAATTCTAATCTATTGTATACAAATTATTTCTACGATACATGAACGAACAATTCTCGGCAGAAAACAAACAAACTTTTGGTCAATCAATTCCAATTTTCAATATACATAATTCCTTTCTCTACATGCACTTCAATTGCACCAAAAAGGACAAAAGTTTTTGATTTACTTTCTTTCCACCCACCTTAGACAATGTTAATTTGTATTTTGATCACTACACGATCACCCTCACAGAAGCCTTTACGTACCATCTCGGCGATATTCGCGTATTCGATAAAGCCAAAGCCACGAGTACTGATGCGCTCACGGGGTTTGTGGAATGCAAGTATTTCCGGTTTCGTCATTATCGTATCGTGTTGTGAGAGATTCGGATCTCTTGGGTGTATCATGCATAGCTTAATGCGTCCTCGGAATGGCCAATCGAGGTGGAAATCGTTCTCAGACTGCATCAGATGCACATGCAAGCTCAGCAGGTGTTCTTTCTTGGGCTGGATATTTAGGCGTGCACAAAACTTATAGCCGTATGGTGAAGTGTAACAATCGTGTGAGTAAACCTGGTTGTTCGCGTTGGCACGTAGTTGCTCCATGAGAGCGTGGAAGTTCTGCACTTCCCACACTATAATTCCGTTGCTGTAGCGTGGGTCGATTTGTTTTTTGGCTGCCAAATTCTGCTTGCTTATGTTCTCCAACTTGGCCTCTTGCTCACGACAGCGCTGCTCCAATACCACGATACGCTGGTACATAGCCTGCACCAGATGTTCGTCCGCTTCGACAGCATACTGCGGAGGTGGGGGTGGCAATCCATTGCTGGCTACGCGGCCGTTACTGCTGCCGCCTTTCTGTGGTGCGGTCCAGGTAGATATTGCTGTCTGTTGGAAAGCCTGCAGCATGAGTTGCAGATGATGAGGCTGATCGTCTTTTAGATGTTCTTCGAGTGCATTCGTTTCGGGACGTGCAACAAAACTGCATTTGATACTTGCAAAAGGACATTTTTCTACGGATTCCTGCTTGCGTCGGTAGGGACAAGTCGGAAGGTGTTTATCCACATCGATCGGGGAAGCAACGACAGCGCAGCCCTGGGGAGAGTTGGGACATTTGTATTTTATTTGTTCGATTTCGCGACGCGTGAAATTGTCGGGAAATACATCGTCGGAGGACAGCTGCTTCTTATCGACGGGACAGCATGAATCATTGCTCAGCCAAGAGTTTAGGCAGGACTTGCAGAAGCGGTGACCGCAAGTGGTGAGCATGGGTTCGTTGAGCCAGTGAATGCAAATGGGACATTCGTAGCGCGCCTGTAAAAAGTCATCCTCGTTTTCATCGGACGTTATCGATTCTGCTGGATTAGAATAACAGGCGGCTCTGGTCAATGGCAGTGTTGCGATTGGAGCTTCATAGGATTTATTGTTTTCCTGATGCGTCATGTGCTGTTGATGTAGACTGTAATGCTGTAGTTGTTGTTTATGGGCTGAATTCAAGTTTTGCATTTTTTTCGTTTATTTTGCTTATTAAAAATTAGATTTTTGTCTTGCACTTGTAAACTTTATAAAAATGTAAAGTTAAATGGAATGTAAAAATATACAAAAAAGTATTTAATATAGATGAATGAAATGACATTTACAGCAAAAAGATGTATCACTAAAAAAAAAGTAAAAGTAAAAAGCACTCGGTGAGTAAATCAAAAAGTTAAGTGAGTTGGCAACACTTGTTAAATGTGGGCAAAGTATACATAATTTGGCTTAACTTTACCAGTGTTAATTGGGGAACCACTCCAATTTTGGCCTTAATTTTAATTGTTGTATGGGCTGAGCCAAACCGCTAAAAAAAAAGTATGCATATGTCCTTCACCCTAGAACCCAATCACAAAATATTTTTGGGGCGCGGCTTCCGTATAGAAGATTTGGTCGTTTGAAGTGCTGGAATGCAAAATTTTTGGCGGGCGATAAGTCCCAAACTATTAGCCCTATAGAGAAGATATATACACCGATTGAAAGGAAGTATTTGCACCTATCTTTTAAGTAATATACATATATATTTTTTCGATATTCTCAATTATTTAGGAAATATTTTAGTTTTAAGAAAAAAAATGGTGGAGGTGCCATTATAAAACCATCCCCCTATCTCTTATATGACAATTACGGTATGTACTTAAATCAATAATCTGAAAGCCCATGATTTCCTCTTTTCAACGATACATAATATGTTGGAGTTGCGCTAACAGTTCCGCTCACAGTTACTGAAATATAGAAAATTTACGTTTTACAAACCCCAAAATTTTCGTTTTTTTGTTTGGCCTAAAATTGGCCACAAAACACTATTCTGCTGCGTGTTCATATAGTATTATGAAGCTGTTGAAAGACAACTCATAAATTGGCGTAAGTACATACATTTTCGAGTTATTGTCAACAAACCTATATATTATCTATTGTTTATGTGTTGTGAGAAAATTATTTAAAAAAAAAAGAAAAAACTTTGTGGATATAAGGTTTCTCTACGAACCGGGAGCATCCTTCAAGGTTCCAGCTTAAGGTTTACCTTTTGTTGCATTTGGCTACAGTGCTATTTCTTGTGTAATATTACACACGAGTCTAGCCGCACCGCCGTGGACTGGGCAAATTTCTGCCGAGAAGTTTCCATCGATGGAATGGTGCGGAATAAAGAAATGATTGGCGGTCCAGGAGAGATCGACGAATGTAAATTCGGTCGACGGAAATATAATAAAGGGCATCGCGTTGAGGGCCAGTGGATGTTTGGAGGTGTCCAACGTGGGCCCCTCAAGTGTTTCCTTGTCCCGGTGGAGCGGCGAAATACAGGAATACTACTTCTAATAATTAAAAATTGGATTCGCCCAGGGACCACAATAATCCGATTTTTGGAAGGTAACATTTTTCAAAATTTGCAGTTTTCAGTTTTATTCAATTTTCAAAAATCACAGGCATATGTTTGTTTAAATCATGAAGAATATACACATCTTAAAGTGAACCACAGTATAATTTTCAAAGATCCTAAAACTAATATTCTAAATTCTGTACTTTTAGTTGTAATTTAATTTAATTGAATATCGGATTGATAATAAATTTATTTTGTATCGGTGCTTCACAGAAAACAAAACAAATTTGTTCAAAAGCTTGCGCTGCGTTTTTCCCTTTGTCAGAATAAAACTGCAAAACATAGCGCCATTTTCAATTTATTTTCTCCATTTCCAAACGTAAACAACTTTCCAACCACTGCACCAACTCCGTTGTTTACATACTGACAGTGACCAGAGTTATTTGCTATTGGCCCCACCTATCGGAAAAACGCCACGAACGTTTCCCAGACCCAATATTATCTACATAGAGTAAGCATCAAAAGGAAGTATACAGTTGAAAAGAACACATTTGATCATATCTTTGTTCATAATGAAAATATCTGAAACCTATTTTTATTTTTGAAAAGCTTTTTTTATTACGCTGTGAACGTAGTTCACTGTGGTCACAATCAATACGCAAATTTATGTTGGAGTGTCTGCAGAAACGTCTGCTGCCTTTTTTACTTTGTTTTGGCCAGATTTGGCTCCAGCACATTATGCTAATGTCACTCAGAAGTGATTCAGTGTTACGAAAGACTTGAACCCACCAAATGTACCAGAGTTGCGACCAATTGAGCGATTTTGGGCTCTAATGAAAGCTAATGTGCAGAAAATGGGTAAATCTATAAATTCTGTCGCGGAAATGAAAGTCATGTTGCAAAAAGCATCCATTAAAGTTGAAACTGTTGTACAAATCTTGATGGAGGGTCTTATAAGAAAAGTTCGAACATATAAAATGACTCTATTTTTTCTAATATAGAGTAGAGTAAAAGAAATATATGAAATATATGGTTTAAGAAATGAATATGTATATGTGTATGAATATAAAAATTATGAAATACATACATATATGTTTTATTGCGACTCGGGTCAACTCCGTCTACAGCCGGAGCTGGGCATTAGAGGGTTAAAGGAAATTTAAAGGTTCCTTATTATATTCCATATAATATACACATACAGTCGACCAAGAGAGTGCGCTCTATGGCTCTCTCTCTCAAGTTCTCCCCATGTGTTTAGCCGGCGCCAAGTCTATCCACATCAGGCCAGTATAAATGAGAAAAGTTTTAACAAGCACTAGTTATTTATCAATTATCTATTCGCCAGTGAGTAACAGACGGCAGCTCTCGAGAATTATTGCAAAAAGAAGGTGTGTTTGCAAAAATTTCTTAAACGAACTAAAAAGTTGAGTAACAATTATTTACAAATATTTGAAAATGGTGGTTGGCCGAATCGGGACGAGTTTAATGCCGCTTTTAGTTGTTCTGATTTATGGACTAATTGTTAAAAACTGGGCAGCCGTTTTGCCAGAAGGAGAACAACGACAACGAACAAACCATTTGCTGAGTGCTGCAGAGTACAATCGTCAACAACAACAGCAGAACTTGAAATATGAGCATATAATACCTCATCAATCGTACGATACCAACGATGACGTCGACGATATACACACGGCTCACGCAGATAATGAGCGCGATGAACATGATGATGATGATGGCAATGATAAACAAACAAAAGAGTTGTTGCATGGCCGGCAACGTCGGGAACTCTCGGATTGGTTCATTGCTCCGAACACACGTTGGTGCGGACGCGGCAACATCGCCAACAACACTTACAACCATCTCGGCGGAGCTTCGTCAGCCGATAAATGTTGTCGCAAACACGACCACTGTGCGGCATTCATCTCGGGTATGAGTAACCGTTACGAATTCTTCAATTACCTGCCTTACACACTGTCACATTGCAACTGCGATCGTCGTTTCCGCACCTGTCTGAAAATGGCAAACGACGAGGACGCTAAAACGATTGGCAAGGTGTTTTTCAACATGGTGCAGACGCAGTGTTTTGTGTTGAAGAACGAACGCGTCTGCCAGCTACGGGCAAGGGATGGCAGTTGCGAACGCGAACACGTGAAACAAAAAGCGTATTTAAGGAATAATAAGAGGTTTTAATCAGCATGAGTAAGAAAATCGTGCAGATGGTGTGGTGAACACGAAGCTACTTAAATCATAAACCAAAAGAGACTGTAAGAAGTACGATTACTTAATGTGGTGAATGTATGAAGGTGGGTTGCAAGTGAGGTGAGTTTGATGGGAGTATTGACATATGAGAGTTGTTTTAAAGTTCGTAACGAAGATTAGGGTAACTCTTTTCTTGGAATAGAAATGCATCACACTACATCGATTATATGAACTGCGATTAAGCAGTTTCGTTTGCTTATATTAATGAATATCGAGCAAAAAGAACACATTTTAAATTTCAATTGCCGATCTAAGCGGTCTTTAGGTCTTTTTGGGTCAGTAGGTCAACAATTAATTTTTTCTCTTCGAGGAACAATTCATCTTTTCTCCTTGAAATGCGAGGAGTCGGGATTGTGGTGTTGATTACAGAAAATTTCAAATTATTTGTTTTAATATACGATATATATTTTTACTAATAACAAATTAAAGTCATCTGTCTTTTTCAGTTATTTTTAAATGGAGTTTTTACCAAATATCATTCCTCATTGGCATTTCTTAAAAATCCTGCTGAATAAAATAATACAAAACAACAGCTAAGAAAACAACAAGAACATCGAAGTATCCGGTTGTTATTTTTAGAACACAAAAAACACTTTATAAAATCAAATCTATATATATAAAAATGAGTTGTCCTATGTTCGTGATTTTATAACTCGAGAACCACTCAACCGATTTTCAAACGAGTACATGCGTTGGAAAGGTCTACTTTCACTGATGGTTTATAAAAAAAAAAACATCGAAAAATTTCTACGAATACAAGTTTGCGGAATAAATTTAGAATTTCCTGTATTTTCACACGGTCAACTGTATGTTGCATGTTCACGTGTTGGGAAGCCGTCGTCTTTATTCATTTTTTGTGAAAATGGCAATACTAAAAATGTCGTTCACCACCAAGCTCTGCAATAAATTTTTTTTCTTTTTGATGTTCTCACTTTAAAAAATTTATACAATTTTGCACTTCTTTTTCAGAAAAATGTCTATTCTTTCTAGAAAATTTAATTTTTAATACAAAGACGTAAACGTATGTTATTGTATTGTCCAGCGACGCGGGCAGGGTTACTCTAGTAACATATAAAAAATTATATCAAGAAATAATTGCAATAGAATATTAAAGTATTAATACATACGAGTATATAGAAAAGTGCAAAAGTTTGTCAAAAATAGATTGATAAGAAAAAGAAAAAATAATACTACTATCTAAATGAATAAAAATAGAAAAATAGCTTTAATCTTATACACATCAAACTTTACTATGTTAAAGGTTACGTTTATTTAGATTTATACATATCAACAATATAAGAAATCAACGCATGAATAGTGAAAAGATGAATTCTCAAAATGTTAGCTCTTTTAATAATTTCTTAAAAAGACACAGATTGTTAATATTTATTATATTTAATATATTTTAATTTTAGATTAAAAGGATAGAATTATATGTAGTATTTTAAGAACAATAATTTTATATCAATTTTGTATCGATAATCATTATGAATTGTGTGCAGGTGGAAATAATAAATATTGAATTTAAGAAAAGAATATCAACTAAAAAAAGACTAAATATATCAATAAATAAATGTTAAATATTAAAAATTGTATCAATTATAGTGATAAAAAGAACGAAATAAAAAGAAAATATAAGATGATCGTATAAAAAGAAGCATAAGCAAAGAGTTCGGATCGGAGAAGGTAAGTAAATCCATATTCTGAACAAATTATGTGATGGTATAAGATTCTATCTGTATGTGGGTATGTAAATATAAATACATACTTTACTATCCACTATACTATTATTATCCCCGCAACTCGGAGTTTCGTTTGGTTGATTAAGCATTAAAAAACTAAGCATAACATAAGCAATGTAATTATTTACTTTCTGCTGTTTTACAGTATAAAATAAGTATGAATAATATTAATTCATACTTAATAAAAGTATGAACCCTTCCTTTATATGAATGGACTCTACACTTGTTCATATTATAATCATATCCTAATCATATAATCGAATGTATATAGATACCTTAAGATAAAGTCCTTTCCATTGACGTAAGAATATACGATGGTGTGTTGAGTTCGTATAAAAATCGAAATTCTTATTATTATTATTAATTCTGTCTGCATTTTTGCGATAATCTCTAACAATTCATTCTTGCATTTTAATATATGTACGTATATTTATGTGTTACGTATGTACATACATACATATGTCAGTATGTTCATAAACTCGTTGTTCTTGAATACATTCTACAGTTTTTGACGTAGAGAACCAACTTGTTGATAAGAAATGCCTGAAGAGGTCTAAAAGCTACGTCATAATAATGAACCAACTTTTGATTATACATACATTAAAGTTCATAAGAAAAAAACGAATAAAAACCCAGAGTATGTGTTGTAAAAATAGTAAAAAAATCTTTATAAGAAGAATTACACAGGCAAAAAAAAAATGTTAGTCAAAACTTTTTAAATTAATATTTGTATTTCCTTTCCCTTTGCTCCTTAATGTTTCCTGTATAGCTTTTTCTCCGATGTGATGCATTTTGTATTTCTCTCTGAAGAGACCAACCGTAATCATCCATCTTGTCCCAGGTATGGTCTCCCCATCTCTTTTATGTCCTCATGAACCCTGAAACCGTGCTCTCCACTCACATCACCCAAGTTTAAGACGTGGACTTTAAGAAGTGGCTCATCAGACAATCAAGAGTTTTGAACTACTCTATCATATAAGCTACTATAAGTTCGTAGTTGGGGGCTTTCATACAGTCCAAAAACTTAGTCACAACTTCTTTAAATGATATGCAATCCTTTCCTTTTCCTTTGTACTCATAAAAAAATCGAACATCATTTTACGAATATCAGGCCTAACGAAAACTCCTTCTTTCAGTGTAGCTTCTAATAATGGAAGATTCTGATTCTGGTAGAAGGATCTTTTCTGGGTCTACTAAGGTTTTATGCAAAATGTTCTCTTCGCTAGGTATCCAAGTTAAAGTTTAGTCCCGAATTACACCACAGTCTCTATAAGAACTCTCTCTCGGATGATTGCAGAGTCATCAATTGATTATATGAAATGATTATACTATAGTGCCGTATTTATTAAATGATTCACTTTGTTCTGAGTTGATGAATTTGCTTTGTTATTTTTGTTATGATATTAGGTCGTAATAAATGATTAGTTAAAGACCAACCACAGCCTTTTTAAACAATAATATTATTCTTTATGAATAATAAAAATTCGAAGAATTGAAATTAAAATATAAAATGTGTAATAATATTTTTGTTTTCGTTTAATAAAAATGCGTCACTGTTAAATTTTCTACTGAAAAAATGTTGATTGAATGGTGAGTTAATCAAATGAATTAATCAATTGAATAACAAACAGCAAGTAAACAAATTAAGATCATCGTTAAATAAAAACTATTAAAAAACAAAAAAGCAATATAAGAATACAGAAAAGTTCTGTAGATGAACTTGTATCTACGTTATAACAAAATTTGGGCCATGCTCTGGTTTCATTAGATTCTATTAACGACCAGAATCGTAGATTTCAAGCTCCAGCAAAGTTTGGTCGATGCAGGAAATACGTTGGATAAACGAGTGGGTAACCACAATATAAATAAATGAAAAAAAGAGAACAAAAGGTAAAAAATACGAAAGAAAAGAAAATTTAAGTATACATTCGTATATACATACTTCTAAAGAAAATATTTATGAATATTTTTCTATTTTTGTGAAAGTAAAAAAAGGGGGTGATCATAAAAATGGAACATTTATAAATTTATGGTATATTTAGAAATTTATTTTATATTATTTTATAAAAAATTAAAATCCGATCGTTTAAAAATTTCATCTATTCTATTCAATCACCGATTTGAATATAAGAAAACAATTTCAACTTATTCATAAGGTTAATTTAGTCAAGACGTAACGTAACTTGCCGTATGAACGCATCGTATGAACTCGGCACAACAAAAAAGCGGACTGTGTTCTTTTTTTATCCGAGTAACTTGCAGCATGTTTTTTGCATCAATTTGTGCATCTAGCCATAAAATCTTTATGTAACTGGTCAAAAAAAAAAAAAAAATATGTATGTACATATGTAGGTTTATTTTATTCTTGCAATCTTCTTTCTCCATTGCAACCATACTCAAGGAGAACGTTTCCATTACCTTGCAGTCTCCACAGTAGAAGCAGCAGCAACAGCTTCACTGAACTTGAACCGAGCATACGGACGGATGGATGGTTGGCACGATTTTGATCGTGGAAAAAAATTAGTCACTCTTCCGATCCTACCCAACAGGTTCCATCTTTCTGGTCATGCGGCAGATGGATTCGGCGAATGTGCGCAAATCTTGTGGCAACACTTGAAATTGAATAAAAAAAAGTACATTTATCTTTAAATGCAGGGTCGGATTTGGTTTTAGAATACTCATTGATGTGACTCCTATGACTTTTGTTACTCCTGTGAAGCTAGAACCAGTTTTTTAAACATGCAAAGGATTTTTGTATTTTGTCACAGAGATTTCAGTGTAAACTCAATAATATTTTAATATTAAATTTGCACATGTTTTAATTTTGGTTTCATAAAAAAACCACGAACCGTAATTTAAAAACTTCTTAACGCTCTTCTTTAGCAAGAAATTCCTATGGGTCATGTGTGAATCTACTAAAATACGAGAAAAAAGAATTTCTTAAATAAATAAAAAGAAAATATAATAAATTAATGCAGTTTTGTGACTGGAAGTTGTAAGAGAGAAACACAAAGCAGCAAACATAAGAAAAATTACAAGAATACAAAATCAACCGTAAAAAAATAACCGGCTCTGAGATGTTTGATGGCCCTGAAAGAACTTGAATTTTAATTCTCAGCATCAGACTAGAATCATTGTTTTTTTTAATAGATTTTTTGTTTGTTTGATGTTGTTTTCCAAAGAAGTTGTATGATCTGGTTTTAAATGGGCCATACGTTTTCCTTGTTTACGTTTTACCGTATTGCTTTTGCGATGGCCGAGAATTGAAGATCAAGATAATGTTTGGAGCACCGGAGTCGGAAAGGGGGCGGTGACTGACGGAGGGGGTGAGTGTCTTTTCCTCCTTGTAAACTCTTTTAGCTGCGGTATGGATTAAGATCTAATTTGAATGAAACTATGGTCTATGAATTAGCAGGAGAGTGTAAAAAATCGTAGCCTCGACTAGCATCAGGGTAGCTCCGCATTTGAAAAACCGAGTTGTAGTGCGGGAGAACGAACTGCAATCGAGTACCAGCGACGGCAGCTTTGCGGTTTTTGGTGGCCTCCGGTCACCGGATCAGTCAGCTGATTTCGAAGTCGGAGATTTATGTATGTATGTAAGTCACTAGGTGAGACTTCGGGTTGTTGTTGTTGTTTTTGCGGCTTTGGTTCAGGTTGGCCTTTTGTCAGGTTGAAGGTTCTTATTGACTAAATGATTCTCACTTCGCAGAACATGTTGTTGTTGTTGTTGTGTATTCTTACCTGATGTTACTGATATTTATTGTTATTTATCGTAGTTGTTTTTGCTTCGTTGTCTGTAGTTTTTCTGTACTATATTTTTTCTTGTTGTTTCGTGTTTCCTTGTTTCTATTGATGTTGTTGTGGTGCACCTTCGTTCTTACAGCACTTTGAAATTAGGTCTCGATTTGAGCTGGTTTCGCTGATCTGAATTGTGGCTAGGATGGTGAATTGTTAACCTGGTTTTTCTGAAGCATATTTTAATTGAGTCCGTCTCGTCCGTTGCTTTATTTATTTGGGTTACGTGTTCCAGATTCGTATCGAATTAAATTAATTTCTTGTAGTTATTTGATTGGTCTATAATCACCAATCCCTAAATTTTCCTGAGATGAGTACTTATAGATTTTTAATAATAATAATAAATAAATACAGTCGATATTTTTAGTTGCTAGTAACCTTTAATTCAAAATAAAACAGGGTTGCAGCTTTTATATGGATTTATCGATGTTGCAATCAGTGTTGCATTCTGTGTTGAATTTTAAATACATTATTCTATGAGATGATTAAAAACAGTTATATGGAGTAACTATATTATTATTATAACCTTATAATTATGCATTATATTATGAGTAAACATTTTCACATTGTTTAAAGAATAATTATAATTGTGTACAATGTACAAAAATATTTAGATTAAGCTATAAAGCATTCTTTAATAACAAATAACTTACTATAATATAACTTAGAACTCACCGGGTCAGGCTTCAGATTTACCATTTGGAAAAAAAAACGAAACGTTTTCTCAGTATTTATATATTTAAAAAACCACTTAATTATGTATTATTTATTTCACTTCAGGTCCAATTGTATTTTTTTTATATAACTATTATGTTCGATTTGATTTTTTTAAGGATTTTCAATTATTTTCATTTAGTAATTTAATTTAGTCATTCATTTAGTAATTTTTGGTCTTTTTTTTCTTTTTAAATCATCTCAAAAGGTTTCTAGGTATATCCACACATACAATTTTTGTAATATAAAACAAAATATTTATCATAAATATAAATTTAAATAAATATCGTATTTGTAAATATTAAAGCTAAGTTATGGAATATGAACTTTTTACGAAACAACAAAACACAATAAAAAACGAAACACGAAAACACTGAATATAATTGAGGACAATGTAAAGAAACAAAGTGTACTAAGAATAGTACTAAAAATAAGTAGCGTTCAGGAAAACGGCACCGTAAAAATCGACCGACGAGCGACCTGATTGACTCCGAAGAACTCCAGCGTTCAACGTTCAGCGGATGATTTGAAGAACGTTCGCGCATCACGCTTCGCGCATGTCTCAAAAAGTCTTCAAGACTCATTTTAAAAGTTTTCCTTTCCTTTCCTTCTTTCTTTTCTTTCCTTTTTCTCCGGCTGCCGGTTTTTTGCTTGTGCAAAAAAGAACACAACTTAGAAAACTACACTAAACGTTGGGAAAACCGTAGTTGTTGTTGTTTCTTCTTGTGTGTTATTTCTTCTAAAGAAGAAAAGAAGTCAGCACTTGAAATGTGCTCGAAATTCAATTCGCTCTTCGTGAAATCTTTACCACAATCATTTATTGTTAATTAAAACTCGTTCTTTATTTGAATTTTTATCAAAATATATTTATATATATTATATATATGTATGTATTTATTATATATAATATTATTTTTCTTATTCTTGTTTTTTTATAAATCTAAGATATAAATTCGAAAAAACGAAATTGAAACCAAAAAAAAAAAAACTATTCCAGTAAAATGTTTAAAAATTCTTTCTTTTTTAGATTCACTAGACTAGATTAGTGTTAGAATTTAAAGTCCGATTATTAATTATAAAACTTAATTTATTTTAATTTAATATATGATACATACGAGTATATATTGTATATAAGTTTGATCAGATGATAATAATAAGAAATACTTATGTATATTCAATGAAAATATAATAATTTTGTAATAAGATGGAAGATATAAAAACCATAGTTTTATTTTAATATATGGTGAAAGTAGAATTACAAGTACATAATAAAAATACATACGTACGAGTATACATTAAATACAATACATATGTATAGAAACAGAATTAACAAAAAAGTTTTAATATAAATAAAAATATAAATGATAAAAAGAAAATATATGGAAATATTATAGCTTAAATTATAAAATTTGTACATTAACAGAATGCTTATATATATTGTGTATATTTGTATAACTGAGATATATGTATATAATATTAGAACATATGCATGTTTGGATATCTTTTTACTTAGTATAGACTTTAAATGATGCTTTTTAACTTTAACACTTGGAAAAATCTTTAACTGTTGCTTTTTTTAGTTTTCTCATACTATTGGTTGTCTTTATATTATTGTTGTTGTTATTTTTGTTCATATACATTTATAATATACGCATATATTTGAAAACGAAAACCATTTCTGCTAAAATGACTAAAGGATCGATTATTTAAAAAAAAAAAATAACAGCTGTGGAAGAAGCGTATAAATAATATATAATAATGTGTATTTAGACTATAATAATTCGAAATAAGAAGTATTGTACACATACATTTACAGACATGTGTGTATGTTTATAGTTGATAGGGATTCAATTTTAGATGATTTTTAAAGGTTATCGCGTTGTTTAAAAGAGTGTCCTTTACAAAGAGTGTCCCCAAAAGGAAGTCTCTTTCGTTATTCTCTCAGAAATTCTCTTGTTTGTGTGTCACGGCGTGTAGCTTCAATTTAATGATATTTCCTCCAAGTTTAACGGATCGAAAAACGTAGTATATAAGGAAAAATGTGACCCTTTTTCACGACTGTCGATTAGCTTTGTTGGAAAGTTTTTCGCACCATCATCTCGATTTTACGAACTAATTTAGTGTTCGTTTTTCGATTTAATTGCCAAACATATCAAATGAGGACTAATTAAATGTTTCCTTGTTATAAATTATTGGTTTTTTATTATTTTAATACGAGTATATATGATGTTCGTAAAATACAATATATTGTTATTACATGCTATTTTTATTATTACTTATTATGGTGTTTAACTAATTATTAATGATTTAGGATTTTTGGATATATTTTTAATAACTACATCGCAATTTTCATATTTTATACGCTAATACTATGTATATTATATAAATATATGTATTTACATTTTATTGTAGCGTGTTTTAAAAATGCGTTATTTGGAAAAGTGATTATTTATATTAATTAATACGAAACTGGATGTTTTTTTTTTGGTTTTTATTTATGTATTTTATTTTTTTATTTTTAAACTGTAATTATTATTAGTTTTTTATTGTTGTTGCATTTGGCAGAGGAGTTTGCATATAGTAATGTAATGCTTTTTGAAAAAATCTTCATACGTTTTAAAAAAAATGCTAAACCAAAGTTCGAACTCGAAAACAAGGCGAAGGAATGAAATTAGTTTAAGATTTAATAGAATTCCTTATATACACATATAAATAAATTTAAAAACTATAAAATATACAAAACTATTGAATATAAAAAATTTTGAACAAATTTTAATGAATACAATTTGTATTGAGTATCGCAAAGAAATTTTCATTAAACATGAAAACAATTCATAAATTTAAATCAATTTGTATTTCTCGATATAATTATTTATATATTACTTGATCTATATATACGATATATCCAAAAGAAATTTGCCTAAATTTAGCACATGACATTGTCTTTTCTTGAATGATGTAAAGGAATGCGTATGTTTTTCTAGGTTATCAGTTTCTACAGACTTAAGACGGATTAAGTGCTAAATACAAGCGATTATTTCAAAGTGTGTTAATGCAATTCCATCTCATACTGCTACACCCGCTCTAATATCTCTCTCCCTCTTCCCTTCGCTCCTAAACGGTATACACTACAGTTGTTTCACCACGCGTCATTCTTTACGACTCATAATCGTAGTGCGCTGACCTCGAACGTCTTCCCGTGTACCAGCGTTGGTAGCTTTGGAGCTGCAACGGTTGCGCATCCAGCTGAAGCGCCTTATTGACCGACTGCATGGCGCCCGGGCTGCGTGGCAGCAGTTTCAGCAGTGTTGCAGCCTGCTAGGACGAGGGTGACGAAGACGACGACATGTCGCTGGTTTGGCGTCGGGAAATGCGTCGATTGATCACCGAAACAGATGCAGCGCGGCTGATGTTGCTGTAATCCGCGAGACTATGCGTTGTGTTGGTGGAGGAGGCGGAACCTGTGCCCCCCAAACTTCCGTTGCGTTCTCCAACAGAGTTGGCATCGAGGAAAAATTCCGGACTGAAGCGTACACGACTATGTTGCGACGATATGGAGCCCTCTTTGGCACTGAGATAAGAGCTGTCGTCGCTGGTCAGCGAATCGGGCGGCGTGGGGTTGGTGGGCGTGCCTTGCTGCGAGGCGGCCGCTGTGGTGTTAACGCTGCCGTTCGGCGTCTTAAAGTTGTACTTTTTCAGGGAAGATCGCAGCTTGGAGCACGTCTTCAGCCCGCCGCTCACCCCGAAGTGGGGCTGTTCGAAGGGCAGACTGGCGGGACGTTCCTGCAGGAGCAGCGGCTGCCCCAGGTTGCTCGGACTCTTGGCAGCGGCATGAGTGGGCGTGGTTGAGGCAGTCGCGGGTGCGGTGACGCTCGCCGAAGCACATACATTGCGTGGGTGTTGTTGCAGTTGTTGTTGGTAGGCTATAGTTTTATGCGCCGGGCTGCCCGGATAAGGCAGGTTCTCGTAGTCGCGCAAACGATTCAGGACGATCACATCAGCGTTTCGTGCCGCCGCCAGATTTGACAGCTTTGCGGCGCTCTTGTAAAGCTCGTGCTTCGTGGGCGGAGGTACCACACTGTTACTCGTGTCTCGATGCAGATTATGCTGCGGCTGGGTATAGTCGGGCGTCGGCTTGGTTAGCTTAGGATTGTAGTCGTATAGCTCCGGAACCTCGTGTTCCAGCGTGAAGCTTGGGTTGGGGTTCGAGCTGTTGGAAATACTGGAGGGTGTGCGTCGATGGCCGGCGGCGCTGATGCCCATGTGCGGGACGCGGGGTGGCGGCGTGCGTGTGGCCTGCTGCTCGTAGTTGTAGTCGTAGTAGTCGTAGTTCGGCAAGCGATGGTTGTTGTCGTACGAATAGTCAGGGTAGGATTTGCAATCGCGCTCGAAGGACAGATTCACTTCCGGCCGATAAGGAAAGTAATTGGAACCTGCGACGAGAGCAATGAGACCCATTTTCAACACACATATCAGCAATAATGCGACAATACTTACCGAAGTAGCCAGTCCGATGGGCGCCCGCTCCATATGCTCCTCCATCATTGGAAAAGCTCGGTCCATTTCGAAGGTAGTCTGCGGGCGCGTACATGGGTGGTGGCCCTCCGCCCAGACGGAAGCCTTCGAATGTACGGAGTGGCGGTGAGCTGCCATCACGTTCCGAGTACTCGAGATTCCCTGTGAACGAGGAGGCGCTGACTTTGCGACGTGGAGAGGGGGTGGGCGGCTGTGTGTTGCTGCTGCCCAGCGAAGAGGACAGAAGGCCTGATGTGTTGGTGGTGAAATTCGAGCCCAGTCCGCTGGTAGTCGATATGGTCGATGGCTGTTGTTGCTGTTGCGGCGTCGGCGTTCCCAAATGTGGACAATTGAAGTGCGTGGCCCCTGCTGCCGCTGTCAGTTGCATCGCCATGTCATCCGGCCGTCTTGAGACGCTGGAATCTTCGGTAGGTGGTGAATAGACGACCGGATTAAGCGCCATTCTAGAGACAGAAATAAATCACAGGAAAGCTCATGACCTAACTTCGGGCCTCTTGTTGCCATCAACTTACCGATTGTGCCGACCGGGGCCGTGATAAGTATTGCTGGCGAAGCGACCACGTTCGTCTACCGCTTGTGGCTCCAGGGGTGGTGCTTTTAGGGCAGGCACATCGCTTAGCAGCGTCGGATGTATGGGTGAAACGTTGGACATGCGCACATCGTAGCCCGCGGCCACGCCCGCCAGCAAGGCGGCCATATTGTATAGCAGCACTTCGATCACGGACAGCTTTGGCTTGCGCACCGAATCGCCGGCGTAGAGCGTCGGCATCGGTATGTTGGATGCGAAGCGACTCAGAAGGTAGGGATTCGGCGACATGATTGGAAGATTGGGCCCTCCGCCGGGAAGGGCGTGTATGGGCGAGCTCCATTCGGCTTTCGAGTTATAACCTGTCGGTGAGGTGGACGAAGATGACGATGGTGGATGAATCAGCGTGGTGAATTCCGATGGCGGCATTGAAAAGTCAAAGAAACAAATGAGCAATCAGTCTACCATTAAATCGGGGATTTCAACCGTTTAAATCCAATTATTCGAAGTTGTTTAGGTTTTACAGAACAACGTTTAACATGACGCCTATGATATGTGTAAACCTTGTTAATGTTTATTTAATTTTATAAAACTTAATTAGTATTAATGCTTCTATAGAAATTGAAGCTAAGAAATATTTGCATTTATACCAGTAAAAGACAGACAGGATTTTCTGCCACTGAACTCATACTTGCATGTGTATCTTGAGCTAATCTTCAAACCCAGTTCTGTGACGTGAATGAATGTAATCAGTAAGGACTAAAAATATTACTCAAATGATAAGAACTCTCTTTAAATGTAGACATTTTTGCTGATATCCGCTTGAATGACTTATGGAAAACGATTAATGACTCTTAATTAAGTGTTCTGAATAATGTAACTAACTACATAGTGAATGCAGTTTTAGAAGTTACGGATATTAGCCGTAAAAGCAACGTCGATTTTAATTTGTAACTATTTTTCCAACAATTCAAGCCATTTCGAAGTAAATTTAGTTCTAAATTAGGACATTTCAGCGGATATCCGCATAAATATCAAGCTAAAAAATATTCACCATGCTAAATCCATTGAGCCAACTTAAAAGTTTAGTTTTTGTTGTTGTTTTATCCCAAAACCACTACCAAAATTAATAAATAAGTTAACTTTCAAAATAAATAATAAAAAACCAAGCATGTTTTATTTTGTAGGTTTTTTTTTATTGTTTGTGTGTTTTTTGTAAGTTTTAAACTTTTTTATTTTGGTTTTTTTTATATATGGAATAGTTTCTTGAACTTATTGTACACAAAGAGGACAGAAAATAATAAACGCAAAACAGAGTAAAATAGAATTATTATAGAACAGAAAAACAAACAATTGACAAACTTTAAATCTTAAATTTAAATAATAATAAATTAAAAACATGATACCTACATTTTATCATGTGTATAAATTTCGCACAACGTTGATAAAACGGGTTGGAGGGAAGGGAGGGTAGGAAGGACAGAGGAAACGAACAATTTCGAAAATAATTTGGGTTACAAATATTCAATTGTTTATAATTTTGTGCAAACAAACAATAATTATAATAATGATATTAAATTAAATTAAAATAAATAGAATCATCAAGTTTTTGCTTTCATATGAAAAACATAAAATAATACATCAATGATTTTCGAAATCACAGTCTATAACTAAAAATGTCGTCGTTTGAAATATAATTCATAATATTGCCAATTCGTAAATAAGATTTGAAATAAAGCGAATACAATTTGGGAAAATAATAACACTGTAGCAAAATAATACGTCTTAAACTCTACACTATAGTTTAATAAAATTATATGAAATATCATATATTAGAAATTTTAAAAAATTCATTTTCTTCAAAAATTAAAAATTTATAATTTTTTTCATTTCTCTGTATAAAACTACAATTACAATTTTTTTTAAAAAACTATGATTATTTAAACTAATCATTTATATGCACTTGTATATAATTATTATTAAAATTAATTATTCTATTACTAAATGTGTAAAGAAATGCACTTTTACATTTAAATAAATGAAATTAATTACTACGTCTAATATAAAAAAACCATCTAAATCTTTATAAAAATAAAATATAAAATCATATCATCATCAATCATTATAAAATCAGATCGATCTTTTTTTAGAATTAAAATTAAGTGGCGCCTTTTAAACATTGACATTGGCGCCAACTTTGCTAACGGTTTATTGTTTAATGTTTCGTTTATTTTAAGCTTTGTCATTCCATTTCTTAGCTTTAGTGCTATTTTTAATTTTTTTATACATATTTAATTGGGTAGATTAAACAACAGAACAGTTATAAGTTTCATGCATTTTCCATTTTTTATAACAACAATTGATTTGATTGGTGTAAATGGCGGTCTTTTATAAATTTTATACGTTTATAAAAACATTAATATTTGCTATTCTATTCTATTGGTGTTTGTTTGAATCGTTGGTTTCAATCCTGTCTAAAAAATTATCGTTATCCTTAAAAGTGTTATCTAAAGAATACAACAATAAAAAATTTTTAAAAAAAATGTAAAAAGCAGTCCAAATCAAAGGATATCTTGTAACCAGTACCAGTTCCTGACCAAGGACTACAACGGTTACGGTTGACCTACTATATATGGCCTTCACTTTGTGAACCTTCTTTTCTTCTGAACATTCATTTAGATTTTTTCACTTTATATCCTCTTTAAAAACTCTGTAATTGTGGTTTGCTTGGTGGTACTTACAAGGTAATTCTTCATTAAACGGTATGAAGATGGAGAATTTTGTTTGAAGGCGTTCAAGTCCACAGGAATTTAAGAATCTATAAACTAGCCATAAACTAGCCACCCGACGCATTACTGCACCAAAGTAGCTTTATACGATCTTTATACGCGTTTAATCCGGGTGAAGTTTTTTATATTTTCGATTTTAAGGTTCTATTGGGCATTTTTTCCCATCGAAGCCCCAAATTTTATTATCGTTTTAGAGCGAAACCGTGTTGTAGGCGGGTTACCTGTATTCGGAATGAAGTCTAATCCAGCGGTTCATTTCATTTAAATGGCAACTTTTAAAGAAAGACTTGAAGGGCTTATAATCCTTAATTAAATGCTCTTGTTTAAATCACCATCAAGAATCCTAATCTTAGCTAAAAACTTTCCAATTGTTCGCATGATTTAGTTTTCTGTTTGCTTTTCTTCTCCTTCGATATCAATTCATTCACTCCAAATTCTGTGCCTGCATTTTCGAAAAGTTTGTATGCGCTTTTCGATTTCTCATGATGATATTTTTTCTTCGAACTACGCAGAGTAAAGAAACTCATAAGCGTTTTTATGCGTGCCGAACTCGTCGTGGAGGAGGAATTCGTCAGCGATTTTTGTTTGTCGGGCGGTTGATTTTGCTTCTGTTTTTGCTTCTCTTTCTGTTTCTGTTTCTCCTTTTGTTTCTGTTGCTCTTGTAATTGTTTCTCTTGCTGTTGCTGTAGAAGACGTTTCATTTTAATTACTTCCGGATCTGGTTGGACGTCTTGCAGTTTACGCGTGGCCAGTATGGAGTTTTGCGGTATGAAAAGCATGGTTTGTTCGGGTACACAGTTTCCTGCGCCTTCTTCTTCATCATCATCGGAAGATAAAGCTTTGGAAAATGGCTTACGAACTCTTGAAGTGTTGTTGTCTTCAGAGTAATAAGTGGCAAAACTGATGGAGTGAGTGGACTCAGCTGAGGAGGAGTTCAATGGTTGCATGTCGACGTAGGATGTGATGCTGTTCGAATTGGTTGTCGTCGAGTGCATTTGAAAGGTGACGGAAGATTTGCGAGAGGTTTGCTGAGATGTCTCAAGTGATGAGGACTGATCGGAACAAATGGAGTTGAACGGGTCATCACCGGAGGTGGAGCGGAAGGAATGAGCAGGTGCCTTATCAGCGATGTCCTCCTCATCGTTTCCCCCATTCGAGGGCTGGCGAAAGAAACAATGGCGAGGAAACTGAGACCCTGAACCGTTACGTTGAAAACGATACGTGCTCTCGGCGTCATCGGCACTCTCCTCGGTGAGATGAGAAACTGAGCTGTACATCGTCAGATCGCCGCTAGATTTGGAGCTGACGCGTTCGGCACGCTGCCAGTAGGAACGATTGGATGACGAACGCTTAAAGCTGTCAGCGTGAGGTGAAGCGGTGGCTGGCAGTGTGTTCGCTGCCGAAGAAAAAATCTCATCCAGAGATTTCTGCATGGATTTATAGAAAACACGATCGTACGTTAAATTGTCGGGGTGGCCAATAATCACCAGCGAGCCAGTGGTAGCAGAGGAGAGCAACGGATTATCTTGAAAATAGCAAGGAGACGTCGAATCGCCAAGCATTGACTCCCCACCAAGGATACCGTTCGTAGGGTTGGTAGTAAGTGAGCGGTTTTGTTGCTCTTTCTTTTGTCGGCGCACCAATGGCGACATTCTACTATCTAGCGAGAGTTTCTTGCGATTTCCCAGGGCGGGACTGTTGCTCAAACTATTGGAAGCATGCTCGTTGAGAGGACTGCGCTCGTTGGGAGTGATTCTGCGGAAAGGAAAACAGCCTGTGGTGGGAGTGAGCGCCTCTGCTTCAGAGTCACTGTCATCGAAAGTCAACGGCCACTTGTAACGACTGGCAGCGGGAAAGTGTAAAGCGTTCGAATTGGGTGCTTGAGGAGAGAAATTTAAATGACGCTGGTTGGTTGGACCTGCTGATTCACTGAGTACCGAATTCTTACGCATGTAGGTGTCTAGACCGCGATCGTGACTCCTGACCAAGTGCTGCAGAGGGGCGGTCGTCGGGTGTTTCTTTTTAGAGGTCTTCTTACTGCTGCTACTCAGGTGCTGGTGATGGGGACTGTTGACGATCGTGTTGGAACTCGACGGGTGGCTATTACTATTACTATTATTACTATTACAGCTATTTATGGAAAATGCTTGACTACTATGATTACTGTTGTTGTTGTTGTTGTTGTTGCTGTTGTTGTTGATGTGGTGGTGGTGGTGGTGATGGTGGTTGTTGAGGTTATTCATATGAATGTTGCCATTACCATTACAGTTAATTTGTATTAGATTCTGATTATTACTAAAACTGATAAATGATGCCAATGCAATGGAGTTCGTTGATGATGAGTTGGATGAATTGGAATTGGACGTAGAAGTAGTGGTAAAAGTGGTAGTTGTTGTTGTTGTTATTGGTATACCTTGTGCATTGTAGCCAATCATTGTGGTTTTGACATGTTGCGTGGTGGGCGAAGAAGGTGTGGAGCCAGCGTATTGTTGTGGCTGCTGTTGTTGCTGTTGCAATCGAATGGATTTCTTGTCTAGATTTGGCGCACTCTTGCTAAAAGAGTGCGTTGAGGCAGAATTCGGTGACCATTCGGTGGCACGCAATGATGTGGGCAGATGTGAGCGTTCGCGTTGATGTACAGTTGAGGGACCCCAAGTTTTGCCTTTAAAACCGTCAGGTGGCACTTTGGTTTTTACAACGAACATAAAAAGAAATTTCAAATGAAAGGGGAAAGCAAAAGAAAAGAATAAGAAAAAAAAAAACCAATAAGTAAGTAATAAATCAGAAAAGAAGTATAATAAATAATAATAAAATAGCAATAAACTATAATAAAATAACAATATAAACTAATTACAATACAAACAAAAAGTTGTTATAAAGGGTGGGCCAGTGGCTGGTTTCAAAGTGCCATCTCTTTAAAGATTCTGTTATAACAGAATCCAGTAGATAAATAAAATAACTCAAATTTTGTACAAAAAATTAAGAAATCTAGAAAAATTTAACATGATTGAAGAGGTTTTCTTGAGGGTACTCTTCACTGGAAAAATGTACTTATAATGCAAAATATAACCTCGAAATATAATATATCCCATATAATAAATAATATATCGTATTTAATAATATTTATAAAATGTATAATAAAAGTTGTATAATGGATGTATTTTGGTGGATTGCTGCAACTTCAAAATTTCAATTTATTAAGAATGAAGACGACTCTGAAGAATTGCACGATACTATTGTATGTTTTTAATTATGTTTCTTTTTTTCGTAGATAGTTTTTAGATTCCTACTTGAAAACCTTTAAATGATTGTCTATTTTATAGCATAAATCAATATACAATCCGGATTTTTGTACACTTTTCGATTTGCTAAAATCGAATCATTTCATATTTTCTACAGCTGTCAACGGCTGTACTTAAAAATTGTGAATTGTAATTTTTCCCTCACTTCAATACTTCAATAGTTGTTTTTTTTTCACTATAAATACTACACTAAGACTAATTTTAAAGTCAATCAAGTGATCAACTGATTTTTATTTGATTTACTCACGTGCAACGATTCGTAATCCGGATATCGCTGGTGATCCAGGCGGTGTGTCCGTGCGTACGCGTGACTTATCGCGTATTGTGGTTATTGTGTGACGAAAGTCTGTTGGGAGTGAAATTTGTACGGGTTCATTGCGTTTAAGGACCTATGATTAAAAAGGTACGTTCAATTTAATAGTTTTTAGTAATCATTATGAAAAAAAAGAGAGAAGGTTATCGAAAAAGATTTCCGGGTTTTACCTTTAATTTAACTTTGCTAAATTTTCCACGCCTCTTATTTGGTATGGGAGTATTCTGTGCTATAATTAATTCACGTCCAATCAGTTCGATTTCACGTGCCATCAGTTGTTGTTCAAAGATTTTTAAATTATTTGCCTGTTCACGTTGTTGCATCTGCACGCGACGCAGTTGTTCCTCTTTGTTGCGCAATTCCTTGGGGAAACAATTAAAAACACCAGATAAATAAGTTGTAAAGGAGTACATTTTAAAGTAATAACTAATATAAATATTAAAACAAGTTTTATGTTAAACCTAGAAGCAAACATATGAAATATCGAATTCTATTTTAGAAATATAAAAAAACAAATAAATCAAGAAGAATTGCGTGAAAATGAATTGAAGTGAATGAAGCAGGCAATTAAAATAATATAATAAAACAATAAAATTATAATTAAAATCATTAGAAAACATTTAAATTGAAAACATACTTTAAGTGGAGGTGTTCAAGCGAAAGAAGCTTTTTTTAACTTTTGATGTTGATTAATAAACGGAACAGAAAAGTTGTGCATTTAAAGAATAGTCAATAAAAACTAAATTTAATTTATAAATCATGGAGATTAGATTGTGTTTCTGGATGAAAGTGAATGGACATAACTTGACAAATTTAACACATGCTTGGTAAAGATTAAGATAAGAACACAAAAAAAGTTATTCAGTGAAAAAAAACAAAAGTTAGAAAAATAACAATAATGTTGTTGTTGTTAGTTTATCAACATGAAGGCTCGCTTACCTCATCGATAGTTTGAAATCGCTGAATGAAATAATTATTTTTATCAAAAAGATTTAAATTGAAATTAATTTTGAATGATTTTTGTTTTTAAAAAATATATTTTGGCTATTTTTTTATCGCAAAAGTGCACAAACATGAAGGATAGCAGCGGAAAGAAAGAAAGAAGGGGGAAAATAACAAAAAACGATCAGGGGGAGGAAAACAGGAAATGATATGAATGAAAATGTCAAAAAATTGTACCGAAAAGTAGACAAATTATAAAAATAAAATTATGGTAATTGAGATAAGCCGAATGAAAAGACGGATGATGAATAAACACCATGAATGCCCGTGACAACAAAACCAAGCTAAATTAAAAGCCGAGCTAAATCAACAAGCCACTTGCCAAAAGCTAATAGAATATTGAAAGATTCGACGAACTTACTTTCTCTTTCAAGCGCAATTCATGCAATACTTCGGCAATTTCTTTTTTCCATCCATCCTGCATGGTGTGGAATGATTCTTGAGGCGTTAGAGTAAAACCAGAGCGTGAGATATCCTCCAATTTAATGAGAATATCTTTGAAACCTGGACGCTTATGCGGGTCACTCTCCCAGCAACCTATGCACAGGAAAATTATATGATTATAAACAATGAAATGATCATAAACAAATAAGTGATAATAAATAATAAAAACTATTTTTTCAATCATACTTTTCATGAGCTTTCCCCATGCTTCTGGGCAGGTTTTTGGTATTGGCAAAGCAAGTGAATTCACAGCAACACCATAGGCCACAGATAAGGAATCGAAACCTTTGTACGGTGTCTCCCCGGTGATTAGCTCCCAAAGTAGGACACCATAACTCCAAACATCTGACGATCTGAGTGGAATTATAAAGAACAGATAAGATTATACTTTAGAAATATGTAAGAGAAGAAGAGTTGAGTCGAGTTGACATTATAACAAACATTAATCAGAAAACTATTTATAGTAATTAACTGTTTTACTATCCATTGGGACCCTAGCTTCCAGGGACTTGTCACCCTTTACGTCCCTTTAGGAAAGTAAGTGAAAAAATGCATGTGCAGAAATGTCTCTTGTTTGTTTTATGTTATATATACATTTAACACGAATTTTACGACCTTCCAGTGTAAATATTTGTATTGCTTTAAATACACGGATATGTTCTTGTTCCCAGAAGGGGAAATTGTTGCAGAATATGCAAAAAATATTTGTTGTGTTTCTGGCTTACTTGGAGTACGTGCCGCGACTTATCACTTCCGGCGGCATCCACGCGTAGGTACCCGCCGCCGACATGCGCGTTGTGTTGTAGAGCTCACGCGCCAAACCGAAATCCGTGATTTTTAAAGTCTTCTTCTGCAGATTGTCGCCTTCGATTGTCTCAAAGATTAAGACTAAAATTAGAAATGAAGTAAAATTTATGATTTCATGAAGTATCGGTAATTTTTTCATTAACATTCTCACATACAATACTATAAATTTTAATTAATCTATACACTTTTTAATTTATCAATTATTTTTAAAAAGTTTATTTAATTTTGTTTGTAAAGTAGTTTAACTTGACTTCTATTGAGAATTTGCTTTTTTATTTTATAACCATGTTATACTTTGTTATTATTTATTTTTATTCAGATGGATTTCACTTTTTGTTGTTGTTTATTTATCTTTTGACGTAAAAACAATTTTGCTGCTAAAAAATCACGTAAAGTTTTTTAATTGCGTCATTTGTTTTAAGTTTCTCGTGGATTCGTTTCTCGTCAATCTTAAGTTAAGCGTTAAACTTCACTATAACTGTTTCGTTACTTCGTTTTTAAGAATTTACTGCGTTCCAAATCGTGTGTATATTACTTTAATTTTGTATTATTTATTCTCAATATTATTTGTTTTCTCAACTCACCATTGGAACTCTTTAGATCACGATGTATAATCGAAATCGGTGCTTCATTGTGTAAATAATTCATGCCGCGAGCTATTTGTATCGCCCAGTTCACAAGGACATCGGGAGGAATCTTGCGACCAGCTAGGATGCGATTAAGAGAACCGCCACGTGCATATTCCATGACTAAACACAGCCGTGGCGTTTTAAGGCAGACACCGCGTAAAGCAACAATATTTTCATGTTTCAAAGCCCAGAATAGTTTGGCTTCCTGCAGGACATTATCGCGCATTGTTTCCACATCCTCGTCGGCTGTTTGTCGTGCTGCTTTGATCGCTACTTCCTCATTGCCGTAGTAACCGCGGTGAACCTTACAAAATCCACCCACGCCGATTACTTCCTGCACATCCAATTCTTCGTATTCGATCTCCAGTGGCTGGATGTCGCCAATAGCGGAAGGCACATTAATCAGCATAGGATCTTGATTGGTCACAAAATTCGACGGAAAGATGCCAACCTACAAGAGACAAGCGGAATAAAAAATAGTTAAGAATGCTAGAAGCTTAAATAGATGTATAAAATGTAACTAAAAATGTACGGTAAAATTATAGCAGATATAAAGATTTCCCTTGAAGTTAGAGTTTCTCTTTCATTACCTTATCCCCGATTTTCCCCGTCCACCAGCCTTCATCGCCCGATATGTTGCTGTCCATGGACAGTACAACAACAATTTGTCCACGTCGCAACGTTAGCTCATCCTCGCCTTGTGCTTCATAATCATATAAAGCTGTCCAGAGGCTTCCATCGGGTGCTGGTGTTTGTGAGTTGTTGACACTGCTACTGTTATTGTTGCCGTTACCGTTGCCATTACTACTGCCGCTCACCATGTTTGTTGGTGGCATCGTTGACGAATCGGTGTGATGCTGCTCTTCGCTTATGGACAGCATCGGGGAAGTGTTGTTGTGAAAGTATTGCTTGCTACGTGCAGGCATAAAAATGTTTGTATACGCTTTAATTAGAGCAGAGGTTTTGTGTGCCGAATTTGGTTGTTGTTGTTGTAGTTTTTGCAGCGACGCAGCAGGGGAGCAAACGTGACACCTCTGAAGGGCGGCATACCGTGCTTATCCGAGCAACAGCAGCAGCGGCCGCATCAGCAGCAGCGGCAGCAACGGAATAAAATGCTCTACGTTTTAAAAATGTTGCTTGGTTGCTGAAAGAGAAAATTTGAATCAATATGTTAAGTTTTTTTAACTTAGAACCTTTTTAGAATACCGAACATTATATTATTGGAAGTTTAAATTAAAGTAACGGTTTTTTTTTTAAATATTTTGGTTCATAAATTATCACGTCTTTAGTACACTTTAGTTTTGTTCATGCAGGTGTTTAAATAGCAAACTTTTTGCAGAGTTTGATAAAGAGAGATAAGATAAAAGAAACTGAAAGTTGTTAGCAATAAAAACTGTTGAACTATTATAAAGTATTTAACAATTTCGTAACCAACAACAAATCCGAAGCCAGATAAACTGACGGTTTTTGTCAACCGGTATCAAGTAGTTTTCTATTCTCAGTTAAAATAGATGTAGAAGATTATTATTACATTAAACTTTAGACTAGATTAGACTTAGATTATCCAATAGATTTAGATTTCCGTAATTACAAATAAAGAAACGAAGATAATAAATTATTTCAAATAAACTTATTTGAAATAACCTACAGAATCAGGACATTTCAAAGGCAAGTGGATGTGGATGAGTAAATGAATAGATGAATTTGATGTATGGATGAACTAAGGAAGGAGGTGAACCTAATATTCCATGTATTATCACTTGTATTTTTAATTACGACTTATTTTCCTCATCATGCTCACCAGTAGCATTAACAACGTGCCTTCATTCGTTCCACAGAAGAAAACAATTTACCGAAAATAAGGAAAACCAAAAGAGAACGTGTCCGCAAACCAAATAAAAATTTATCAGGCTGCACCTCCGTCTGCTGCCCCCAGGAAAACCCAGAAGCAGAAACAGCAACAGCAGAACCAATGGAAACAAAAACACAGCACTGGCGAGCGGGTGGGGTGCGTCCAGCGTTGTCTCAATGAAACAGTTCCCTTGTTCTTTTTTTATATTTTTTTGGAGCACCACTTCTTGTTTTCAGCAACGAAATACTTAAAAGTCCATTAGACTCCAAAATGTCTTGTTTTCCGCGTTCATTTGTTTCTATTTCAATATATTTATTTCTTTTTTGGAATTTCACAATTTCCTGCTGTAGTTCCAGCTACTAGCGAACGTTTAGAAAAGTCTCGCCAACCGATTCTTTTTCACTGCCTTCTTTTGCCTCAGAAACACGACAAGACAATTTATCTAAAGAGGAAAAAATACACTTCTTTTTGTTGCAAATATTTCGTTCGTTTTCGTTGATTTTTTCGCGTTATTTTGTTAAAATTTTATTAGTTTATTGTGTTAACAACTTCTGTGTGTGCTTTTTTAAGAATTTATTTGATTTTAGGCGCTTTATTAGTGCAAATTTAGTTCATTTGCGATTTTTCGTCTTCGTCGTTGTCGTCGTTTTACTCTGTGTTCTTCTGTGTTTTATGTTCGGCCATTTATTTTTCTTCGCCGTACGTATTATCTTTTCGTTCGTATATGAGCATATTTGAAAATGTCATTAATCGAGTGTCAGTGTCAAAAATAAGTGTTGGGCGTGTTCAAAGTGGTGAGGTTTGCGTCTTTGGTATGCGTTGCGCTGCTAAATTGTAATGGTTCTATTATGAGGTTTTAAATACTGGTATAAAAGTGAGTACATATTTAATGGTAGTACTTTGCCACTGATTTATTAATCGGTTCTATGGTGTAATGGTTAGCACTCTGGACTTTGAATCCAGCGATCCGAGTTCAAATCTCGGTAGAACCTTCTTTTACATTTTGTGTTTTCTTTTAAGTTTACTATTTATAGAGGTAATGTTTTTTGTTTTACTGTTAATTTTAATATTATTTACGTTCTGTAGTGTTCTAGTTCTTACAGGAAAAAGCGGAGAGACGGTGAAGAGTAAAAGTCTACAAAAACACACCAACAACAATCGCACGCTCGCGCAGCATCCAAAATGGGACCTACAACAACCACAACTAAATGCAAAAAATAAAACAACAACTTCGTGTGGAGTCTGCAAATCCAACGACGAGCACACGAGCACCGCACGAACGAACCTCACGCGATTCCTGTGTATCCTGTGAGTGAAACTCAGCCGAAGGATTGTGAAGTTCCGAACGCTGTCTTCAGTTTGGCACAAGTAATCGTCGAGAACTGAACACAACCGTGAAACAGCGTGAGTGAGTGAAAAAGAATATTTAATGTGTGCACGTTGTTGTTGTTGTTGTGCGGGGAAAAATCTTGATCCCACATACGCGCACACACACACACACACACACACACGAAATGAAATCACAAATGATAGAAATAATTAAGAAATCCTACTAGAAATCTAATCTAATTTAGTGGAATTTTAAGAGCATGAAATTCGAAGAAATTTTAACCAAAAAAAAGGCGATGTAGTTAAAAGTTTCGCGAAGTAATCACAGCAGAACATCCGCAGCGAGAAAAAAACGCTGAAACTGTGCAAAATGTGAAAATTGTGTACGCCTGCATATGAAAGTATAAATTAACCCACAGCCACCCACCCGGGCTTTTTTGCTCTGCGTTCTCTGCTCGGATGCGGAACCGTTGATGGAAATTTTTCGACATTTTCCATGCTAATCGCATGATTTGTTGGTGTATTTTCTTTAAAATTTCATTGAAATAATAAATAAATTTGTTAATTTTTTAGCCTCCGTGGTTTTTTCAAAATGTTTTATTTTTGTTATTTTTTTTGCAATATTTTTAATATTTAATTTTCTTTAATTTTTCAATAACATCAGCTGCTTTGTTCTAACATTGAAAATAATTATTTTATGCGCAACGATTGAACGTTGCACAGTGTTGCCATATAGTAGAAAAAAGCGTGTGGATTTAGAAAAATTCGATGTGTTGGAAAATAGAAAAAAATAGAAAATTAAAGAAAAATTACAGAGAATGTGGACTAAATCGCTGTCAGTTCGTATATTGAAATAATCCACAGAATCGAGGAGTTGCTATTACAATTTTTGAACCTGGCAACGCTTCTGCTTCTGAAGCCTTGCGAATAGCAGCAGCCGCTCAGCTGTACGGTGTACCGTTATGCTTTCTCTGCTTCTTGTTTCGCTTCTTCTTCTTCTTCATCCTCCTCAATGGCTCTGGCTCAATGACAGTAGAACGTGTTGTTAACATGAGCGTAGAGTAATAAAACAACAACAACAATATTAACATCGTAACCAGCACTGCCACTACCACCACTACCACCAACAACAACAACAACATGTTGGTGATACCTTTTGTGAGGCCTCAATTTCAATGTTTGCCCTCTTGCGTGTGTGTGTGTGTACGTGTGATTTTACATTATTTTACACCCGATAAAATAGTTTGATTGTGTGAGTATGTGCAAGTGACATTGTGGGAGTATTTATGTGTGTGTGTGTGTGTGTGTGTGTAAAATTCAGTGTTTGTGTCGAGTTTGTTTGCTTTTCTGCAGTAAGTATTTCTATAAGTGACCTAGCCCCATAAAACGTGCTGCAGTTGTTGTTGCTGTTGTTGTTGTAGACTCTATTCTCATAATTATTGTGCAAGGCTCAAGTTGAAGTATCAAAAAAAAAAAACGAAGCGGAACAAAAACTATAAAACAAAAAGAGAACGAAACGCTTTGCTTGGGTTAATTTTGTTGATTTAAAGTTAATTTGCTTGTGTTTCTTGCCACACGGTTTTTATTATTAGTTTTTTCTTTTTGGCAAATAATAAGAAGGATGAAAAATAAAATACAAATAATAGAAGTAATAATAAACATAATGTTGTAGTAATAATAAAAAAAATAGTGCTAATAAATAGAGTATAATTATTATTGTATAGAAAAAACTGATTAATAAATAAAGTGATAAGAAAGAAGTGCCAATAATAAAGCAATGAATACTAACAACAACATCGCAAAAGAAGAACCAACCAACCAAACCGGGAGTCATTGAAAAATTATGATGACTCCAGCACGCAACAATTGATTCCGGTTACGGATCCGAGTACTATTCAAGCCTCCAACCGCTCACTATTCAAGCCTCCAACCGATCACTCTTCAAGCCACCATCCATCGAAGCATCGAAGCATCGAACCATCGAAGCATCGAACCATTCAAGCAACCAACCAACCAATCGAACAGCCAACCAATGATCAGTGCTTTAATTCAGCGATGAGGATTTCGTAGATGGATGATTTGCAGCTTCGTCTGCTGTCTGGTGCGCCGCGGCAATGCAAGCAAACAATCGCAGCGTTTTAGGAGCACAATCATCGGTCACACCATCGGCATCATCGACCACCTCGTCGACGGGCAAAGTAAGTAACACAGCTCAAGAGTTGTTGACAGTTCGAAAGTTGAACAAAAACAGCAGCAACATTTTGAGTCCTCCTTCGACTTCATTTGATGTCATCAATATTGTGATAATTTTGGGGCTGAATTTTGTGTTATTTTGTAACTAATTTAAAGTTAATTTGAAGTTGATTTCAGGTTAATTTGTTGATTTAAAGTTAGTGTCAATATAATTAATTTTAAGTGGATTTCAAGTGCATTTTATGGTCACTTTAGGTTAGTTTATTAAGTTCCATAAGTTTATAGTTAATTTTAAATGCCTTTTGAGTGCAGTTTAATTAAATTCTAAGTGAATTTCTAAATGAAGTGAATAATTACGTAAATTTAAGTGAATTTCAAGTGAATTTCATGTGAATTTGAATTGAATTTCAAGTTAAATTGGAGTTAAATTAAAGTTTCGTTTTAATTTACTTTTGAATTAATTTCTGCTTAATTTTTAATGAATTCGAAACAACGACAATTACTTTCAATATTATTGCTTTTAGTTTAGCTTATTTACTGGGTTTCTGTTTGTTTTATTCAGTAGCATCCGGTGTATATTTTTAATGAGTACAACACGGCGTATGATCAACTTTTCATTTAATTCCTTTAAGAAGAGTGAAGCGTTTAGCTTCTTTTTTAAACCGTAAACCTTCTTAAACCTTCCTAATAAATCTAGATTCCTTTAATAATAATTGTCACCGTAGCGCATCACAAGTTTTTCATCAAATGCAACAATAAATAACATGAACACAAAACGATAAAAACACACACACACACACACACACACACATTCACTCATTGAAGGACATCGCTCGCTTTTTCTCCAGCCAGACAGACAGTCTGTCTGTCACTCTGTCAGGCAATCATTCAGCTGGTTTTCGAGCAGGCTTCGCTGTTCGTGAGGGTGGTTGGTTGGTGGTTCAGTTGGCTTGAGTTGAGTGTTTGAAGGTCGCCAAACTGGAGGCAAACGCTTCCACTTGCACTTGAGTTGAGCCGCTGGGCTGCAGGGCCGCTGGGAAAAAGTGTCTACAATCTTCAATTGTCTCCCTTCTTCTGTGCCCCCCCAACCCCCCCGCCCCATCCCAGCAGCCATTCAGCCGTAGAAAAGGCGAAAAACGCGAAGGAAACAGAAGTAGAAGAAGAAGCAGACGACTTGGCATCATTTCGATCGCATTTTTTTCTAAGTTTTGCTGCTGTTGTGCCTATTTTTCATCTTTTTATTGTTCATCGTCTTTTTATTGTTCATCGTCCTCTTCTTCTTCTTCGACTTCTTCATACTTAGGGAACTATTGTCTGGAACAGCAACAAATTCTATGACAATACAGCAAAAATTTGAGAAAATAATTAAAAAACTAGAACACAATAAAACACACAAAAAACAATAAAAAATTCAGCAAAATATACAGAAAAATTAATAAAAAATGAACAGAAACTTAAAATAAAAAATAATAAAAGATTAAAATAAAAAATGAATAAAAGAATTAACAAAAATTCTACTAAATTAAACAAATTACAAAAAAAAGAAAGTTTTTTAAAAATCATATAAAATAAAAGAAATCCACAAAAATACAAAAATTGCAAAAAGTTTAGCATTTTTTTATCTCTTTCTAAATCTCAATCTTTTCTTTTCCCTTTCCTTGTCTCTACTTCTCTCTCTCCTCTCGCTCTCTTCTCTCCTTCCGTCTCGAAGGAAACGGAAGTCGCTATTGTGCGGCACTCGTAAAAACTTCACTCGCGGCGAAAGTCATAAAAATCTCCGCTTGTAATTACAGTACAACCTCCCTAATCCGGACAGATATAGTTTCAGCATCTGTCCGGATTAGTGGATCGTCCGGACTAGAGTTAAAATTAAATTTTAAACGCAATACATATATATTATTTATTTTTATTACTGAAAAGAAACATAAGTACTCATAAGAATTCATTTGTATTGAATTAATTTACAGATACATAGAGGAACATACTAAAAGTGACCGAAAATTCATTTTGAAAAATAAGAATTTATTTTTGTTTGAATACATGTATCTTTATGTAATTTGTCAGCTTTATTTTTAAATTCTTTTAAAAATAAAATATCCTTATCTGTCGCTTTAGTTTGTTCAACCCATAAAATAGCTTTTGAAAACAGTTCACTTGCCTCTTTATGTGAGACTTTGTTTTGAGCATTTTCAGACTCCTCCAAAGAACTATCAAGTTCTTCAATATTTTGGATTGCAATTACTGCCACTTGTCTGATTGATTTGCCACTATCAATTGTATCCAATATTTTGCACTTTTCTGCCAACTTTAATGTTTTATGTTGTCGTTTATTTACGGGAGCCATATTTACGTCTTAACTCCACGCAAACTCAAGTAAACTAAAATATTTTACACATTCTTTAATTCTTGCTCACACATAATGCTTATTTTGTCTAGCGGTAAAATAACGAAGACATTTTACTGAGAAAAAGAACACTTGTCCGGACTATAGAGGAAAAATTTCTAAACTGTCCGAAAAATTTAAATGTCCGGATTACTGGATAGTCCGAATTAGCGAGTGTCCGGATTAGGGAGGTTGTACTGTATTTGGATGTGATACGTTTATGACACGCTTTCTGTTGCTTATGATGTTGCTTCAAGCACGCAAACCGAAAGGGAAGCACGACAGAGAGAGAGAGAGAGAGAGAGAGAGAGAGAGAGAGAGAGAGAGAGAGACAAGAGAACAGAAGGAGTGATATAAAGTGGGAAAATAGTGAGTGGAAAAGAGAGGGAGGGAGATCATGCGGAACTGTTAATGAATTTAAGTGCATACTTCGGCTTCATCTGGTGCACAGTTCGTGAATTTTCGGAGGGGGGGGGGGGGGGGTGAAAGGAGGTGAAGAGTGGGTGGCTGGGCTGGTGTTTGATATCACGACGACGTTTCGAAGTCAACCAAACGAAGAGTGGGTTGTTTTTATTGCAATCGCGGGGTGCAGTAGTAATCAACAAGCGAAATGTTGTCACTCGCGCGATTGTCACCCGAATGATTGTCACTCGCGCGATTGTCTCCCGAACGATTGTCACCCGAACGAACATCTGTTGAACGTGGCATCGATTTGCCGCATGTTGCCACTTAATTTCAATTACTTTTCATTCTCTTTTGAGTTTCGGTCTTTAATTTCGAACTCATCAAACTCAGGAGATGTGTCTATAGTCACCTCGTTCCTTTTCATGGCCATTTTAACCCCCTTCGCTCCCTCCCTCCCTTCATTGGGCCCTTCATTAGTCACTCCAGCCTCCAAAAAGATTCAATTCCTAAAAGAATTCACTGAAAAAGAGTACTTGTAAGCGTTCAGTTTGATGTTTGGAACAATTGACTAAAAACACAAGGATTACCGGATGTTTTTGCTCTTGTCACGCTTTTAAATCCCCGTTGAAGGGCTGTTGAGCTGGTGGGGAGGAACCACAAGGGATGCAATCCGAGGAGGGAGTCCAGGGATGTGCTTAGAATGTGTGTTTGTATCTCGCATGTGGTTTTTGTAGAACTCGTTCTCATGAACTGAAATCAGTAGTTGTCGAGGTTGATGAGTGCGCATGTTGACATTGCAGCGAACGGGACGGAGAGAGAGAGACTTAAAAAACAAGCGGAAAAAAAGGAAAACAAAATACAATAATTAATGGAAATAAAAGCAAAAAATTCCATCAACCAAACTCTCTTAATTTATGTAGTAAAAAACTTCATTGTGCTGTCTACGAGAAAACCTCAAAAGAGAGAAGAGAAATGCATTCAATTCTCTCGTCTTGTTAAAATAAACAGCTGTCAAAGCAACATTGAGAGCCACCCGAACGACTGGATTTCGACAGCTGACAGCTGAGCTGCTTCACCATCGCTGTGTGGATGCTGTTTGTTGGCGTAGTTGAGCGCCTCATTCGACCTCTCTTCCTCTCTCCATAACAACACATCAGCAGCTCTGCCTCTCTTCGTCTCATCGCAACCCCATCACTTAGTCTCAGTCTCTCTCTCTCTCTCTTTGTTTTCGTTTTTTGCAGCGTTGTTTTGCTGATTATTGTTGTTGTTTTTTTCTTATAGCGTTGCCAGCTATAATAAAGCTCTGAGTTAAAAGACGAGATTCTCTTTTGTTACATTTTTCACACTCTGCTTATATAATTATTTTAATTTGTTGCTTAATTGTATGTTTTAATAAAGTTATTATTATTATTATTGCATTATCGATCGTTAATTTAATTGTAATCGTAATTAAAAGAATACACAACTTTTATCACACTTTCCAAATGGCAACACTTTCTTAAGTAACTGAAAACGTCCTCGAAAAACCGTCCGCTAAGCATTCGTTTCTGATACACCCACTTTATTGAGGCAACCAGACAAGTTCAGCGCCCTCATTTAATTGTGACTCTTTCCCCAAATACCACAATCTCACAATCCCACACTCTTAGACCGGATTTAATCCATTCTGTCTCCCCTTCTCTGTCTTTTATTCACTCACACTCTCTCCCTCTCATTGTTTTACTCTCTGTCTCTCCCTCTCTCTCTTTTTTTCTCTCTTTCTCTCTGTCTCTGCTTCGAGCGTTGACAGTAATAAGGAAAGATATTTATTTAATACAAAGGAATTTAATACACAGAATTGTTGCAAGTTGTAGAAAAGTGTTGTCGGGTGGCAGCACTAAAGTGCCGTTGAGTGTCATTCCAACAAAGTGCTGTTGGAGGTGGAGAGCGAGGGAGAGAGAAAGAGACAGAGCAGGTGAGTGTAGTAATGAGACGATGGTTTGCGATGGTTGTTGGCTGTGTTCTATGATTTGTGACAATTTTATGCATTCGTAACAAAAACAAAAACAATTAAATTACAGCACAAAGCAACAACAAAAACCCTAAACAACAAAGAAAACAAGGCATAAAAACACAACAAATTAAAACACGAACTACACCTCCGCCATCTCCAACACGAACAACAACAACAACATGAACCACACGCAACACAACCGTTTGAACAGCGCAGCGCAACGCAGCAGAACGCAGCCGGTCGCTGTTGTTTTTACAACAACAACGGCGACGATGACGACGTGGAGAGAACAGCAGAGAACATTTTAGGAATTCGTTTTTAGTTTTTTCCTTTCGTTTTTATTCATAAAATTTTATTTTTATTGCTGATGTATTTGAAGTGAGTGAGTGAGTGTTTTTTGTTCTATTTTCTTTTCGGTTTTCCATGATGACATGGAAACGCTGTTTTCACTTCCGATTTTGTTGTTGTTGTTTTATCCTTTTTGTTTTATGTTCTCGCGATTAAAGAAGATTTTCGCCTTCCATATTCAATGTTTTTCTAGTGTCTTTTATTTTCTTTGTAGATTTTATTTTCTTTTTATTTCTGTTTTTCCTGTGTTTGTTGTTGCTGTTGTTCCTCTAGTTATTCACCTAAAATTCCCGTTAAACA
Organism: Myopa testacea; assembly: GCA_949629155.1. Taxonomy (NCBI): domain Eukaryota; kingdom Metazoa; phylum Arthropoda; class Insecta; order Diptera; family Conopidae; genus Myopa; species Myopa testacea. The sequence continues at coordinate 28,760,713 of OX451345.1, forward strand.
CTTTGTTTATACACCGTGTCAACATTTTCGAACATTTGAAACATTTTCGAACATTTGAAACCTTTTCGAACATTCAAACCCTTCTCATTTCCATATTTTGTGCTTTTCTCTTCACTTCACTTCTCTTCTCATCTCATTTCTTGTCTTCTCCTCACTGTTTCTTCTTCTTTCAGCAACAAGTCGTCGAGTTAAATGGCTACGTGATCATTTTGGTCGAAAATCGTGATGGAAAAATCAAGCTGTACGGCTCCCCGGCGGACAGGGACAATCTTGAGGTCGGCGATGAGATACTGGAGGTCAACGGGCTCACGATGGAGAACTTCTCGCGGACGGAGGTTATTCGGCACATACACGAGGTGAGTTCGTTCGTGAGTCGCTTCGTTGAACTGAACTGAATTCGAAGGGATTCGATTAAAATTTCAGTTCAATTAAAATTCATCATTCTAAATGATGTCGATGGGTAGTTAATTGAGTGAACATTGTAGCTTTGCTCTTAACGTATGTAGTTTTGCTTCGATCCGTTAATTGATTGTTGAAGTTTTCAAAGTTACTTAAAAATATTCCTAATTTTTTCCATTTATTTTCCATTTTTTCAGTGTATTGTTTCCTGTACCATCTGTTTGCGGGTTCGCAAGAAAAACGATTCGAGATTGGGTGAGTTTTTTTCAAATATGTATACTCTTAATTTTATACAATAATTAGAATTACACAGAATTTGTGGGTCTAGAAATGAAAACAACTTCACAATAAACAATGATTCAGTGTTTCGGTATCCTTTGATTAACGTTTTTATTATCCTCCATGTAGAGAACAACAACAATGGTGACAACATCAACATTAACAGTATCAGCAACTATTGTGAATATTTTCCCCCACATCAGCACTCGTGTTTATTGTCGATGTTTCACGATTTAAACGTGTTTATTTTCGTTGTCGATTCGAAGCATTAATTATGTAATGCATACTTTTAGGCGTTGCAGTTTAATCCGTTTGCCTGCGAGTGTGTGTGTGTGTCAAAAGAGGAACAAACAATAAATTCCGACGATCGTGTTTCTGGATGATGCTCGGGTGATTATGAGTTCGTTGTTTTCATCGTTGTTGTTGTTGTTGTTGTTGTTTTAGTACTTTTCTCTGCTGTTACAACGCAGCTGACGCAGCCTCACAGCAGCGATGTCGTCGTCGGCATGTTTTTGAATATACGCTTTCAACGAAGTCGAGTTAAATGATTCTTGTTATGTTGATTCTGTTTACATACATGCATACATATGTACATTATTCTTGTGTTCTTCGTATTGTACTTCAAATGTTTGCAAAATTAGCCGACACAATTTTATCACAAAATTTGTGTCCACAAATTACGGAACTTCACGTTCACAAATTACGGAACTTTGTGCAAGCGTAAACAAACACTCGCAATGTTCAAACACTCCTCCCACTCACTGTCGCACTGTTTGTTGTTGTAAAAACAATACTAAATCAACATGCATTGCATACAGACGACCGTTAGACGTCGTCTTCGCACACAAACAGTTCGTGAAATTATTAAGGAAAAATACGAGCGTCGTCGTGTGCATCGTTCCTGTGCAGTCGTCCAGCAGTCGCCGTGCAGTCGCTATGCAGTTAGCAGCATTTTTTGCCGATGCTTTTCGCCATTAAAAGTGCAACTTTTGTTGCAACTGTTGTTGCCTCATGAAATCTGTTCTAAAATATATACAGTAATTTTAATTGTGTGTATATTTGATATATTAATCATAGTAATTTTGATGATGCTAAAAATTATCATCTTATTTAATGCATGTACACATTTTTTCTTCCTCTAAAAAAACGCCCCTTATTTTAATTAATTACGTACGACTTACGACAGTAATCCCTCAAATAAAACACTCAGCACAATTTTTGAAATAAAATTGAGTATATTTCTCAATGTGTTCGATCTTAATATTTGACACTAAAATGATGAAAATCAAGAAAAAAAAGCGGATACAAGCCACTAAAGTGATGATTTATGAGAGCGAAAGGGAGAGAAGTTTAGAGTTATAGAGTGAGAGAGGAAGAGTTGAAGAGAGGATTTTTTAATGGGAACACTTGAATAAACAAATCGTAGTAAAAAAGTAAACAATCCAGTTTTTTGCTTGTTTTAAGAGATGCGAAAACCGAGAAAAAGAAGAAAACTAAAAATAAAATGAAACTTAAACGAAGCAGTAAAGAAATTAGACCCCATTAAAAGGTGTGAAAAAAGGAGGTGGAAAGAGTTGACAAAAACAAGTTGAGAGTCAGTGTTGCCAGGTGAGAATAAGTTCTGAAATAACTTCAGCCACTTATCGATGGTGATGATGATAGTAAAAATGATGATGATGATGATAGTAAAGATGATGATGATGACAGTAAAGATGATGATAGTAAAGATGATGATGATAGTAAAGACGATGGTGATAGTAAAGATGATAATGATGATAGTAAAGACGATGATGATGATAGTAAATATGGTGATAGTAAAGATGATGACTGATTTTGGTGTTGATTATGATGATGATGCTGAATATATTGTGATAATAATAGTGATGATCTTGATTACAATTATGATGATGATGGCGATGACTGCAATGCTAATGATGACAATGATGTTTATGTTAATATAAAAACAATGATAGAAGTTTTCCTCTGTTGTCTCTTTTCTCCTGTTCTGTTGCTATTGAATTCAAACAGGTGGCATCTATCGGCACTAAAATAAAAAAACAAGCTCGAATTCCAAGCAGCGAATGAGGCTAAAAGAGAGAATACTGTATTGTAATAAAATCGAAGCAGCAGCAAAGCTAACGAATGAGAAGCGCAAAGAGAGTACATGAAACTAGCTTCAACTGGTGACTAAAAGTATGGCTACAAAAAGGTGGCTAAAAATAGATAAAAAGAGCAACTAAAGTGTAGACAGAAAGAAGTTTAAAATTACTTCAAAACTAACTAAGCAAGTATCTGAAAATAAAAGTAAATGAAAAGAGAACTAAAAGGGGTCAAAAAGTGCTTAAAAAGTGGCTAAAATGTGGCTAAAAAGTGGCTAAAATGTGGCTTAGACGATGCGAAAAAAGGTTGAAGAGAGCGCCTCAAGTTGAACAAGCGATAAAGTGAAGCTTTAAAAAATCTGTGTTGACGGGAGATAAGCAAAGAATTAAAAAGACGGAGAGCGAAACACACACTCGTAAAGCAGAGCAGGAGAGAGTGAGAGTGAGACAGAGAGGGAGCGAGAGAGAAAGAGAGGGAGCGCGAAAGATCGAGAGAGAGAGAGAGAGACACACTGAGAACCGTCTACAGAGAGGAAACCCGTCCAAAAGATAAGAGTTGAGTTGCGATACTATCCGGATCCCAACGATTTGCGGCACTGCTTGGAATTCAAGTCTAAGCAGAACCGTAGCCAGTCCCATTTCTCAGCTCCAATCCAGCAGATGGCGGCACTCGGTACACGGAACCGGCGCGGAGGTCTCTCGGTCTGTCTCAGTGCCCTTCGCTTCGTCTCGGACGCGTAGGCCGTGGTTATGCTATCGAGTTTTGCTTGGCAAGTAGGACTTTTTTTTTGTTGTTTTGTGTGTAAAAGAGAGAATTGCTTACACACAAAACTCTCTTTTACACACAAAACAACAAAACAAAGTCCTACTTGCCAAGCAAAACTCGATAGCATAACCACGGCCGTAGCAGAAAGCGTTCTGCGTTCTGTTTGTCAGTTCTTCGGGTTGGCGTTTTCTTCAGAGAGCGAAACGCGGCTCAAACAAGTTTGTGGCTAAGAAAAGCGAACATAATCGAAAGAAAAACAAAAGAAAAAGAAAATCAAAACGAAACGCAATCGCGGCGTGGAATAAAAAACACAAAATAATTAAGATATACGTTCTATATGCTTATAGACATGTTCTATAGATGTGTTCTATGGATATGTTGTGTAGTTATATTCTATAGATATGTTGTATAGATGAAGTTATAGAACACAATAAAGAATAGTTTGATAAAACTACTGAAGATTGCTTGCCTTGAGAAAAAGTTTATTAATTAATATTTTCAGTTAATGAAATAAAGACCCAGAAAAGATACAAACACACACACACACACACACAAAACCAACAGATACAACGAATGGTTAGAAAAAAGATACCCAAGATACGTGTAAAGAACGTTGAGTACGTGGAACTCCATGGAGAGAAGTTGAAGTCAAGCGAAGAATTAATACAATACACAATTGAAGAAAATACGAAAAATATAGAAAATATTAAAAACATAAAAAAGTTAAAAAAAGAAGAAATGTGAAAAAGATTTTGAATCTTTTAAAAAATTTAAAGCACAACAGAATTTTTAAATTTGAAGTTTAATCAAAGAATAATATAATAAATAAAATAAAGGTATACGAAATAAAATAATAAAATTTAAGTTTTAATAATAATACAATAATTAAAGTTTATGAATTTGTTTCTGTGGAAAAATTGTTTTAAGTACGTTAAAAAAAGAGAAACACAAAGTGCTATTAAAATAATAAATAGGGTAGAAAAAAATAAAAAAAATTTTTTTAAAACTTAAGAAAAAATTAGTTAAAATAAATAAATTAGTTAAAAATAAATGTTAATGTGTTCATAGTTTATTAAAACTTTAAAAATGAATTAATTTAATTAAAAGAAAATAAAAGGAGTGAAAAAATTAATACAAAATAAATACAAAATAAATTGACAATTGAAATATAAGAAAAGGATATAAAAAACAAAATTGGTTGCAAAAAAATATTAATATAAATAATAATTTCTTTAACCAAAACAAGGTGTGAATTATAAGGCTCCACATCAGATTAAAGGTAAAAATAAATAATGTTTTAATGATATTCAGCTCAGGTTCTAACCCAGCTAAATTCTAGCTGAATTCTAGCTGAATTCAAGCTGAAGTCATTATGAACTTCAATTATAACTAAATTGAAGGTGAATTTTAAATGAATTCATATTTAATTGAAATCAAGCTGACTTTGATCTGAATTCCAGAAAAATTAAAGCTGATTTTTAGTTGAAATCGACATGAATTGAAGCGGAATAGGAACAGAATTATTGAACTGAATCTTAATATAAGATAAGTTCAAGCTGATAATTTCATCTGAATTGCAACTGATTTGAAGATGAATTCGAGAAGAATCTGAGCTGAACCCAATCTGACATTAAATAAATATTAAAATTCTTAATATTTACAAACTTAACTTAAACCGAGTTCAGACTGCATTGAGACTGAATCATACGCTGAATTCAGACTCATCTGAAGTTGAATTGAAACTGAATTGAAGCTGAATTCAATATAAACTGAAACTGAATTAAAATTGGGGTTGTATTAAGATAAAGAAAAGAATTTAACTTAAATTCACGAAAAATCTAGCTGAATTCGAGCTGAATTCATTTAAACTCAAGCTGAATTCTAGAGCAAATTTAAGTTTTATTCAATTCAACCTGAAGCTGAATTCAAACTTCAAGCAAGATTAAGTAAATCCGAATAAACAAGTTGAGCTTCAATTGAATTCTAGTTTAAATTGATTAGAAATATAAATAAATCGAAGCTGAATTTGAGCTGAATTGAAATTCAATCATAAATCAGGCTGAATTTGACCGAAGCTTAAGATTTATTAAAGACTAAATCAAGCTGAATTGAAATTAAACTCAAGATAACGCTGTATAAAATAGACAACCAAATTTAAAGAGAAAATTCAATAACTATGAAGAGAATAGAGGAAAACTACAACAACAACGGTGAAAACAGAACAAATCAAGAACATGTTTCTATTCTTCAAACTTTTTCTTATTCTTCTTCTTCCTCCCATTCACCCCCCCTCCCCCACTTCTACATCCAGTTATTTTCTCTAGAAATGTTGTTGTATTGCTGTGAAATCGGTTCTTGTTTCGTCGGTTTTCTGTTTGTGTTTGTATTCGTTCTCTACTTCTTGTTTTTCCTCATCTGCACAATCATTCTTCTTCTTTCTATTCTTGTTTTTCTCAGCTTCTTCTTTTTGCCTTAATGCAACTCAGGTTTAGAGGCAAGAGTAAAAAATCACATATTTTAATTGGATTTGAAAAAGTTTGGATTTTCTGCTTCCACTTGATTAGCTTTGAAATTGTCCAGAGACAGATACAAATGTCACAAATACATGTCCAATGATACTATCGTATATTTTTATAGATTGTTGGGTTTGTTGTCTTTTCTTTTTCTCCGTCCGCTTCTCACAAGAAAGTAGCACAAAACAGCGGACGGGAATCGGAAAAATTAGAGCAACAGTATAGAAATTTAAAAAAAAAAAGAGAAAAAAAAGGAAAAACAGTACAAAATAAATGAATATAAAATATATAATTAATAAATTAAATGAAATAGAAAATAAATGCATGATTGAATTATTATGAATGAATTTAAATAATCCACAAATAATGAAATTAATAAACTAACGAAATAAATTAAAGAAAGAAAGCAAAAACCCAATCATCTGCAAACCAAAATTAATCAATTAAAATAAAATCAAAATGAAATCATTAAAAACCGGGTTTTGGCGGGGTGTTGTTAAAAATTCGTTGGTTTGTCTTTTTTACTCCTAATTCTTAAATTTATTTAATTTCTCATTGAAATCATTTCTTTGAAGTGATTTAAATTTTTTTTTCCTTTTCTTTGCCATAGCAACAGAAGCAAAGCGAAGCGAAGATTTAACGAAGTTTTTAACGATCGCTTTAAATTTTAATGAATTCTTTTGATTTTTTATTGTATTATAAAACATGTTTTCTAAAATGTCGATTGATTTTTCGATTTAACAAAAAAAAAAAACCCAAAAATAAAAACTTTCGAAAACTTTAAAGTAAATCTTTTTTCTTTTCATGCCTTTTAAATGCCTCAAAAATTTAAATTGATTGCTTTCGAAACACTGAAATCGCAAATTTTATTTGCTTTAAATTCAATTTATAAGCAAATAACACATCATTAAATAAAAAGAAAAAAAGAAAAACATTAAAAAAACTATCGGTCGTTCGTCTAAAATAAAAACTGATGACATTATAATTTGAGTGAATGTACAAAAAAATTGTGTTTTTATTATTATACTTTATTTACTTTAAAATGTTTGTAAAATTTATTTATTTATTTGACGTTTATTTTGATTGCAATGATTTGTGTTTTGATTGTAATGATTTTTATTATTGCTGTTGTTTCTTCTTCTCATTTCGATCTCGTGTTTAGAATGACAGAGTGACTGACCGGAGGTGGATTTCACTTAAAAAAAGGAAGCAAAAATCGCAAAAAATAAATATTAAACTCGAAAATAATCAAACTTTGCATGTTTTTCGCAAATTCTTTCAATTCTTTTAACTGCAACTTTTCTCCTTTTACGGCGGAAACACAAGTGCCACTTTTTGTGTGTTTTTTGTTGTTGTCAGTGTCATTCCACTAAAATAAAAACTCGTACTCCTCGCTTATCGTATGGAATTCGCAAGGTGTTGAAAAAGGAAAAGAATACTAATAAAAAGAAGAAGTAGAATCAGCATCACCATTTATATGAACAACAACAACAAAAACCTCTTCTAACAAATTCTTGTTGTTGACAAAATTCCTTGTTTTGAAGTGCAAATAACTGCAAATATGAAGTGACAATGCCCGATGTCACACTTGTCATCACGATGCGTCCATCATTCACGGTGATTGGTTCATCCGTGGTCAGTGCATGTATCCACCATGCAGCGTGTCTGATGCGCGCATCGTGCTGACAAGTGTGACATCGGCCAATGATATGAATACCAAAAGTTGCAACGCTCGTCTTTCGAAAACTACTTGTTATATGAGAATATTTATATACATATGTATGTATATATTGTATACATGAGTATGTATATAATTTGGTTTTGTGTGTTTTCTGTACAACAACAAAGCAAGCAAGCGATGTCAGTGGGTGGGTGTGTTTTACTGGGTGTTGGTTTTTGTTTCTGTACAAAACACATCCCGTTGAATGAAGAAATTCCGTAACTTGTAATCGACACAAATTACTGAGGAAAATTTCTCCGTTAATTTGTGAAAATATTTGCAGTCAAAACAGTAAAACAGCAAAATGAAACAAAAACAAAAACAAATGAATTACGACAAAAACAAGTTCTCTTGAATGCATAACGGAAAAATAGCACTGAAAACATGGTGACAATCTCGCTACCTTGCAGGTGCATCAGCAGAGAATATTGACAAGGATATCATCAAAGAACAACAACAACAACAATTAAATCGTTGATTTCCGTTTATTAAGTATGTATTTGTTTTAAATATTTTATTGTGCTTTCAAATGTCGATTACTTGTTGTTAATTAAAATACTGTCTTACAACCAAAATAACAGTAATAATATAATAATAAATAATAATATTAAAATAACACGAAAGAACAAAACCAAGCATGAGCAACTAAGCAACCAGCGTCTAATTAGAAAAACTGCAAAACAATAGAACAAAATACACGATGAATTACAGTAAAACGTCGTTTCGCAGCACGAACACGCGTGCGCTATGATTGAACATTTGTACGAATGAATGAGTGAATAAAAGAAGGAGTGAGTGAAGGAATGAGTGATTGAATGAATGAAGCAGGTTCGCTGGATTCTGTTGTAAGTCAGTCGGGGGGGCAATCAGCATGAAATGAAACCGACTTCGTACGATGTGGAGATATCGTGTGCTGATTGTTGTTGTTCCGTTGTTGCTGCTGCATCGTGTTTCGTCGTACAAACACAAGAAGAAGAAGCTTCAGCTTAACGTGCGCTTAGCTGTTTATGAAATGTTTTTTTTCTGTTCTTCTTCGCGAAGTTTTGTTGTTGTTTCAATGCATGTCCGATGCTGTCGATCGATGATTATTGTGATCGGATTACAACGGAATTTCGCAAAATTATTAACAATAAATAAAACAACGAAATGAAAAACAAAACCAATGTTGTTGTTTATATTGCTTTATGCAGAGAATTAGAAAAGTTTATATTGAATATAAATTAATATGTATGTATGAAGAATGAAAATGAGTTGAGAAAGTTTTTTCCTCTGTAATTTATAACCTTCTTTTAATATTTAGCCAAGAGTATCGGCACAAAGTATACGTTTATTAAGATAACAATATAATATATCAAGATAAGAATATAATATATCCATACAAATTCTTGTTACGGTTGTGTTGCACTTTTCACAGCTCTGCCGACGCAGCTTCACGGCAGCGACGTGGTTGTGTTGGCTGCTGCGCCGTCATTTTGTTAGCTTCCTTGTTCTCATTAGTCGTGAAAATTGTTTTTGTTCCCATGCAGGTGTTTTGTTACTGTTATTGCTGTGACTTGCTGGGAATGTGTTATATTTTCAAAAATGAACGCAGAAAATTTCATCCTCAATTGATTTGTGCAAAAACAAACAAAATGAAAAAAAATTAAAGTCTCTTAAATAGCAATACGAATTCTAACACGTGTGCGGTTGTGTGTTGCGCACAATCTTTACGACTCTTCGCAGGATTCGTCATTTTAGCGGAAAACACGACACTGCAGTCGTCATTTTTTGTTGTTTTTTCTGCGTTAGAAGTGCGATTGATATGGACTCGTATCTACTCTTCACTGCTGTTAATCGTTCACCTCGTGAAACCGTGTTACTATACTAGCTGCTGCTTTTACTTTCTCATCATCATTTCTGTGTGTTTCTGTCTCTTTCTATGTTGTGGAATTCAAGGATTCAAGTGCATTAGTTTAGTTCATACTATTTTTGACATTTTCACGTTCCACTCTTCTTCAACCTGACACGAAATACTACAGCATCAGTTGTTGTATTTTTAAGGTCATGGAAGAGTCATGGAGAGGTATTTCCGACCTTAAAAACGAACCATCTGACGTTAAAAACTTCATAAATTTCGAAATAGATTTTAAAGTATTCGAAAATGGCGAAGAAGTAGAAGAACATTTTTATTTCATTATTATTTTTTTTTTTATTTTCGTCTGCCATCAAAAAAAGCCTCGTGACGCCCATCTACTATAACGGTATCTCGACTGCTTGCTCTAAATTTTTCAAAAATAAACTAAAAACGACAGTCAAAGTCAGCAGCAAATGCAACATCTACCAACTTTTCTGTTGCTGTTGTTGTTGTTGCTGGAGCTGAGTTTGCATGAGTTCGTTGCGAGCTCAAAATGCTTTCTCGGTAATCAACTTAAGCTTTTAGTTTTCAATTAATACACACACACACGCATACATGTAAAAATACACCCACACACACAGATACAAAAACACACCCACAAAGGCACAAACTTAGTAAAACGCAGTGCAACCTCTGAAAGTGTTCCATGAAAGTGTCTTTGAATTTAATAAAAGGTTAAAATTGCTAAAATTAAATTATTCCCGCCTCACACTAAAATGTTGGTGATGGAAAACTGTTTGTATTTCCATTCCATTTCTTCCACTTTTACTACTTTGTCCACTTCTACTACTTATTTTTTTTATTTTTTTTTTCTTTTTGGGGTCGGCAAAATTCTACTTCTTCAACTTCCTGTACTCGTGTACTTCCTTTACTCCTTTTCTTGTGATAGAGCTTGTTTTTGTTGTTTATTTGAGTCTTCAACTTAATTAAATCACCAACGCGAACGTGATCATTAATTTTAATGGTTCATCAATGAACTGCTTCCGTCAAAATTATGACACTGTTGCAAAATATGCCACACACAATGAATGAATGAATGAGTGAATGAGTGAATAATGAATAATGAATAATGAATGAATGAATGTGAATAATGAATAAAAGAATGAGTGAATAATGAATAAAAGAATGATTGAATGAATGAGTGAATAAAAGAATGAATAAATGTCACTTAGATGCGCAAATTATTGCCGTGCTCTAAATAAATTTTTGAGTGCTTTTTAAGCTAATTAAAATTGTTGACAGTGATAAATTAAATAGGATGATGATGGTGATGGTAGTGGTTGATGTCTAGGTGATGGCTATGATGATGATTTTGATTGTAGTGTTTACGATGGTGGTGTCATGCATTTTAATTTAATTACCCAAAAAAATAAGAGTGACAATGACAATAATACTGAAGTTACTTCATTACTGACTGACGGTTACTGTGGCAACTTGACAATAAGGATAACAATAATAGTAGTAGTGCCAATGATGAGGACAGAAACAAGGATAATGACAATGAAACTATGATAGAAAAACAACAATGAAAGGAACATTGACAATGACAATAAAATTAACAATGACAGTGAAATTGATTGATTAACAAATATCAATAAAAATGACAATGCAAAGGACAATGACAATGTCAATGACAGTGATGATGTCAATGGCAATGTTTAGTAGTATTGACACCTCGATAGTGTGACATAGTGAAAGCTTGTTAATGTTACAATATGATGATGATGTGACAAGTGATATGACGTCAATGACACAATATGACTGCGACTATATAATGGTTTGTGACACTGTAGAAGGATGTCAATAATATAATGTGTTGAGAGATAAAATTGTGACATTTTGACAATATAATATTTGACAGCCGACAGTTGACAGTGTGAACATGTATCAGTGTGACCGTGTGTTAGTGATCACTGTGACAATGTAACTACGACGACAGGGTGACCACGATGACAGAGTGAGAGATGAGTGTGACATTTGACATTTGCAATATTGTGACAGTTCAACGATGTGAACGTCCAACGCCATGACAGCTGAGAGATTATAGTAAATACAGACAACTTAACAACTAATTTAATAAGTTATCTATTGAGTAATTTAGCAAGTTATTTATTAAGTAATTTATTAAATAATCTCTGGAAAAGAATGAGTTGAAAATTAATTTAAACTTCCCTGAAAATCTCACTGATCAATAAAATAACGACAATCAAAATGGAAGTCAATTCATTTGTGATTCTCATCATTATGTTTTTCACAAAACGATCGTTGTTTCGTGTAAAGTCCAAGGTTTTAGTAGAACGAGTGAGAAGATCTAAGATATGATATATAAACGAGATATAATAAAAAATATCTGACAAAACAAAAAAGTAGAAATAAATTTTTATGAACACCGTTTATAAAAACTTTGTGTCGCCTTTTTTTTTCATTCTCATAGTAGTTGTTTGTTGCTGTTGTTGTTTTCTTTACTCATCTCCGATTACAGAACAGAGCATGGCAAAAGCAAAAACAACAACAACAACAACGACGATGACGATTTCTTTAGTAAAAATGGCATGTTTATCGCTTCTCTCGTGTAAACAGATGTTAAGATTACGTTTTTCCCTTCAAATTCTTGATGCGTTCGAAAAGTAACGAAATTATCACGTAGAAAAGCGATAGAAGTGAAAAGTATCTCTAAAAAATATGAAAATATTGTGGATAAACTTAATTATAAACGTAAGAATATACTGTTGTCGCATTCTTTGTCATGTTTCTAAAGCGATTTTGAAGCAGCTCTATTATATACGTGATTATCATCATCCTCATCATCATCATCAGCAGTCTGCTCATCATTATCAGCATTTTTGTCATCATCATCAGCATTTTTGTCATCATTATCAGAATTTTTGTCATTATTATCACACTTTTAAGCTTTGCTTTGCTTTTATTTCGTCGGGTTTTTTGTTGTTGTTGCCTTTCTTGTTGTTATCTCCGTATGCAGAAAATTTTACGAGTTTTTACCGGTTGGCTTACCAACTACCAGAAAACCAACAACAAAACCAGCAACAAAACCAACAACAAACATCATCAAAGTGTATTGACAACAAAGTTTGTATAAAGTTGGTTCTTTCCGTGTTGTTGTTGTTGTATTCGATGGTGTTTTTGTTGCTACATTTGCATTTCTTTGCTCTTGTTGAATTTCGTTGGTGTTCTTCATCATCCTCATCATCTCCATCATCTTCATCATCTCCATCTTCACCATCATCCTTTTTTTCGTCTTCTTCATCTTCTAAAACTTTCACGATAGAAATTTATTTACATTTGAATTTATTTAAATCGCTTCTAAAGCGGTTCACTTCTTCGCTTCGACTTTTTGTTGGGCGATTTTCGTTGGGTTTGTAAATCTTGTTTGTGTGTGTTTTTTTGGCTTTCTTATTTTCCTTTTTTTTGTAACATTTCATTAAATTAAATTTTGTGGCATTTTAATTTGTTTGCTTAAAATGTTGCTTCAAATGAACGTTGATTCTAAATTCAAGTGAAAGGCAACGAAAAGAAATGTTATTTAATTAGTTGCGAAGTGATGAAAGCAACTGAAACCGGTTTAGTAAAGCCGGCTTTAGAGAAGAGATCGGTTTTGTGCATAGATGTAATATAGTATATCTTTATATACGTATATTAACGAAATAATAGAAATATATGAATTTTTCTTCAGAATAAAAAATAAGATTTGCAGCTCTTTCGAGACACTCAAATAATTTATGATCGAAACTATTTTAAAGTACAATATATTGTTAGTTTGTTGTTGCTATTTTTGTTGTTGTTGTTCTTGTCATTGTTGTTGTTGTTGTTGTTCTTATTACTTTGTTGTTTTACCTGTTTTATGCTCACGTGGGAAAGATTTCCGCTGTAACAGAAAGAAATGTTGTCGACATAAATAAATCTTGATTCTGACTTGTGACAGCAGCAACAACAACAACAACAACAAAAACAACAACAACAGCAACAGATACCAACGACTGCTGCTGCGGCTGACGTTTCCTGCACCGCCTTCGGTCGAGTATATCGCTGAAACCAACAACAAAAAACAACAGCAACAACAACAACAACAACAGTAACTGCAACTGACTCCGTGCTTCTACACGAGTGCAGATTTTTGTTGGTTTCTTTATTTTTTTTATCATCTGGGTCAAGTAATGCAACGTAACAACAAATCGTTGCTTCAAAAATTGTTATGAACCCGAAAAAAGAAACTAAGCAAAAAAGCACAGAAAACAATTTAAAAAACCAACAACAAATTAAAGAAAACAACACAAACAATTGAAGAAAATCACAAAAATTTAGGACTTGTACAAAGTATTACTTATTTTTTATTTGATTTTATTGTTTTTTGTTACTTAATTTTATGGTTTTTTGTTGTTCATTTGTTGGTTTTTTTATGTATTTATTTTATGTTTTTTTGTTCTCCTTTCCAGTTCTTAAGTTTTTCTGTTTTTTCAGCATTCGTTCGACTTGTTTTCCACATAAAACGAGTGACTAATTTTCAGTCATTCTTTTTGCAAACAAATCGGAAGAAAGAAACACCTGAGCTTGTGTAAATTAAGTGTTCATCACGATTTTTCGTTCTCATCGCTTTCCGTGTAAACGCAATAAAATACTGCTAATAATAATAATAATAATAATGAGAAAAAATCCAACGAATTAAACAAACACATGCATGTTAATTTTAGTTTTATTATTATTATAATTATTTTATTATTACTCAATTAACAACGATAAGGAAAAATATAAAATAATACAGAATGTCCTCGATTTTAGATTAGCACAAAATATGTATGTATGTGAATAAAGAGAAAACACATGCTGACAACAAAAACAAATAAAAAAAACTAACAAATAACAACAGGTACATTCTCTAAAAGCAGAAAAAGCAAACAACAACAAAAAACGATACACAATCAAAGCTGAAGTGAAGATACTCGCTTATCACTAAATTAAATATTTAAGTTATTTCATAATGAAACTGAAAAAACCCAACAAAAAATGCGTCCCTCTCTTTCTCTCTCTCGCTCCAACATGAGCATCATCTGCTTTTCATTATCGACCATCAGCAGAAATCTTTTTAATTTTTCCAACAACTTCTAGACGTAATTTAAAGAACTTTCTTAATTAAAAGATTGTAGTTTTTTGTAAAAATCTTAAGTGAGTTCTGAGTTGCATAAACTTATACCTTAATTCCCTAAACTCTTCTTTTAACACTTCTCGGAGTTCTCTTAACTTCTTTGAACTGTTATTTAAATGTTTCTTTAACTCCTTTCTGAAATCTCTAAACTCTTCTTTGAGTTATCTTAATTTTTCTTTTTGTTCACTAAATTTTCTGGATTATTTTCTAAAGTTTTCTCTTAACTCTTGAATGAGTTCTGAGTGCCGAGAGAAAAGGTGTTCTCTGAGTTCTCTAAGGTTTTTTCTGTGTTCTCCAAATCTCTTCTCTCTTTCACTGAACTCTGCTGTGAGTTCTCTGGGTTCTCTTCTCTGAGTTATTCCGAGTTCTTTAAACTCTTCTCTGAGTTCTCTGCGTTCTTCTCTGCTTTGTAGTTCCATAAGCTCTCTAACTCTTTACTAAGTTCTTTGAAACCTTTCTTCGAGTTCTCTAAACGCTGCTTGAGGTCCTTTAAACTCAGTTTACTGACCTCTTCAATTTCTCTCTGATTCTTCTCCGAGTTTTCTTAAGCTATTCTCTAAACTATTTAAGCTATATCTCTCTAAACTATATTTCTTTAAGCTATTCTCTAAACTATTCTCTGAGTTCTATTATAATAGATCTATAATACAGGCCTGTATAAAGTACAGCAAAGTCCCGAATGTGTATTAATACTTAATACTATTATTATTATTATTATATTTGTTATGGTTATTTCTATTATTGTTATTGGTGTTATTGTTGTTGGTTGTTTACAATTGGTACATTCTGATGAGTGCTTTATTATTGATAAGCATTCTTTTGTAAACATCGTTATCATCGCTGAGTTTATAGATAAACTAGTTTACAGGTAAAAATAACTTCTATAGACTTCTTATCACGTTTTTATAGTACTCTAATTTAGTAGTAAATCGAGAAAAGGAAAAACCAAAATTCCACATATTTTATAGACACTTTAAAAACTATTCCTTATTCTGTAAGATTTTTTTTAATAAGAACAAAAGAATCAATATTAATTGCTTTAAAAAGTAGCTTTTTAAAATTGGTAGCTCTTTAAAGAATTATATGGAAACTATACATGATTTATTATAAACAATTTTTGAGTTTCTGTTTCTACTCATGTGAAGGATGAGTGGAAAAGCGACGCTAACCATTTCTTGAGGACATTTTAATTAATTGCGAGTGTTTCTTTGCATTCAGTTCATGAGAACTTCATTCATTAGAACGCATTCACTTCTAGATGTCGATTTTTCTCTGATTTGTGAGATGAGCCGAATTTTTGCTCTGAACTGTCAAATAAGTTGTCTAGTATAATGCTAGGAAGGAACGCCGTCATGCGAACCTTCGCTCTACTTTCGGAACCTGAGTTTGTAGGAATTTTCATTTCTAAAATCATGTTCCGGTGACCGGAAAGTAGTTCGGAATACAATGAAGGAACGGAATTCATACATGTGGACGTTCTTGAACCGTTTTAACAGCTTGTTTCGTGAACGCTCAATACAACGACATGTTATCCTTCGTTCATATGAATGCGTTCTCCTGAGAGAAAAAAAAAACTGATTATTTAACTTCATATCGTTTTTATTTATTTACTCTTCTTTCGTCATCATTTTTCACCGACCTGTTAATCGTGTGCTTAATTTTGTGTCGTTAATTCGTTTGGCTTCTTATTTTTTCACTCGCTTTTCAGTGAAATCATTTCACATGTCATGGCCAATTTATTACCAGGTTGATTCAATTGATTGAGAACCGTGCCAGGTGCAGATTAATACTCAAAGTTAATTAAGGCGTTTATTAACGAATGAATTCTTGTGGCACTGTCACGCGTCAAGTTGTGCTGGCAGTATTCGAGTGAGGAGTATCGTGAAGTGTCTGGCTGAAAGTGGGTTACAGTTGTTGTTGTTGTACAGCCTATAAAACACCCCCTTTAAATACGTTTTAGATTAAGTTCTTCGAGCTGTTTGTACACTCTTCTCGCTCTTCTCACGTGTTGCTTTCTCATTTGATCGATATGTTGACATCAACATGTCATCATTTGATTTCTTTTTAACCTGCTCGTAATTGTGTAAAAATGTGTAACTTCATCGACTTCGTAGTCGTGATACATGCAAGTCTCTTGTTGTAGAAAGCGTGACTCTCTGTTTACATTCATGCTTACTGAGGTAATCAGTGATTTTCATAAGAAATTATTTTTTGTATTTTATTAAATTTCAATTATTTATGTACATTTAATAATGTAATTAGTATTAATATTGAATGTAATAATTGAGTGTAATTTAAATTTGATTTTTTTTTAATTCGTAGCATCTGAGCTTGGCAACTCTGTTCAGGATGCATTCGTTATCGCCGTCGAGCAGCAGGCACGCGAACGTCTGCAGCGGCTTTCGGCGCTGAAGCGGGTGACGCCTGTGGATATCACGCAGCTGTCAAAAAAGGTAGGTAAAAAAGTCATTAGAACTTTTCTTTTTCAATCACAATGGATCAGAAGTGGTCTATGTGTGTCCTTCGAGACAGCGTGGAGTCTCAATTTAAGTGTAGTCAATTGAAGTCAATTCAGAGTCCAGTCTGGAGTTTTGTAAATAGATATGAACCGAAATGTTTGAGTCCTCAAGTCACGCCCTCAAGTTAGGTGCTTAAACTACGTCCCACGTTAAGTCAAGTCTCAAGTGTAGCCGAATTCCAGTCAAGTACCGAGTCAAGCCGTTAACTTTGTTGGTAAAATTATGTGGATAATCGTACAGTAAACGTTGCTAATGTTGTTGTTGTTATTTTTGTTGTTGTAGATATCTGTATATTTGGAGAAGCTGGAGGAACGAAAAAGCTTTGCTTCCGTTTAATATTGTTTTAATTTGATTGTTTATAACTTATATATTTGTTCGATACAAAAACTGACTTAAATATCGCGAACAATTAAAAGTAAAAGCACAGGAAGTTGATTTCTGACTTCACAAGAAAGGTTAACTTAGTTAAGTAAAAAAGAAAACTTCTCGCGGAGTGCGATCACACAAGGCACAGCGGTGGGGCGGAGCACACGTTTTTCCACCGCAATGCGTCTGATGTGGACACTATCTATTCTTCTTACGTAATAATAATGAATTCATTTAAAAAAATCGAGTGGCTTATACTTTAAAATTTAAATACATTTACAAAAATAAAATACTTTTTTTTTTTTTATTTTTTTATCTTACTTTTTTACTTTATAATATTGTATTGTTTTTGTTCTGTTGTGATTTTTTATGGTAATATTTATAAAAATAGATGATAAAAGCTTCTTTTGTTATTTTTGTTTACTTAGAATTTTGTTAAAATATTTTCTGTTGTTTTCTCTTATTTTGCTGTCGTTGCTATTCTTTTTGACGCTATTTTTTTGGCTATTTTGTTGTTGTTGAAAGTTGTTGTTCATTAACGTATTTTATGTGTTTTTAACAGCTGCAGCGGTGGACGGATGACGCTCATTTTTTGTTGTTACTTTTGTTGTTATTGTAATTCCGTTGTTGTTGGGTGACTTTATGAATAGGTGCTTTTTCTCGATTGTTTTTTAATTTTAGTAGAGTTGTTGTTATTATTTTTTCTATTAATGCGTAGATTTTTATGGATTCTTCTTCTGTTTTGATTTCTTTATTATTTTATTGAATATTCCTTGTGTTTTTATCACCGTTTACGAAAACTTTCATCACTGATAATTTGTGGAATTTCAATTTTTATTCTCTTTGTTTTTTGCCTTAAGCTATCTTGAAATACAGATATTTTTCGGATATAAATATTTATCAGCTATTTTCATCCCAACTCAACCCATCCTTAATTTTTATTTTACATACGAGTACAATAAAAAAAGCCACTCAATTTTTAAGTATCGCAGTTATTAATGCGAAAAAAACTAGCAGCAACAACAATGAATACAGCAACAACAACAACCCAACGTAACTCTGATGAACCACGCATTCGTGGCACGCCTCAAGTATGCACCTCAGGCTGGTGACGAGGTGTGTTCAGTGTGTGGCTGGTGTTCAGTGTGAGTCGCAAATGACACTTTTGAATAATTTCTTGCATGTCACCGGGTATCGCGTCTCTTGTATCTCAGAGACGATAATCAAAGACTACAAGACTGGAAACTCTTTTTTCGCTTTGAATGTGTTGGTGAAATCAGGCTTGGGTGTTGTACATTACAAAAACAAAACGCATGTAATTTTGACAGTTCGGGAACGAATTTTGACAGTCCGGGAATTTGTTTACAAAATATTTTGAGAGAGGAATGCAACTCTTGTTCTTCTTCATAGCAATAAGCCAGAAATATGATTTTTCAAATACGTAAAAAAGACCTAGGAGCCAGTTTTAAAACCAACGCATGGATCTAGAAATGTACATGAAAGCTTTTCAATTCATATAGTTGCACAATATTGAATATTTTGCAAGTAAAACGAAGTTAAAATTCATAAAAATTGCTCATTTCACAAATTTAGTCAGCTGTTTTTAACCTACCACGCGTATTTTTAGCCGAAAGAGATGCCAACGTATTCAACATGTTTTGTTGATTATTAAGGTGTGATTTAGTTTAATATTTAGTTAATTGTGATTTTAGTTCTTTAGGTCTTTAATTTAAATAAATTTAATTTTAAATTGCTGAATTGAGAATTTGTTTATGTTTAACTAATTTTAATTTAAACAAATGAAGTGTAAATTTATTTGTGTTTGAATTTAAATAAAAAAAATGAAGAATTAGGCCCAGTTTTTCAGTGCTTGTTTAAACGGCGTTTAAACGGAGATTAGTTAAACGGCAAACAAAAGTTAACTGAGATTTGAGTTTTACAGTGCGAGTTTAACTTATCTATGATAAAAGTATCTTATCTACATTTCATACAGAATTTATGTAAATTCAATGAATATTTAGCATATACCTGAACCTTTTCTGGCAGCACTTGACAATATTTTCATTTTTACAAAGAGAACAGCTGTTCTGGTGCAAATAAACAAAATTATTAGCATAGTTTTGAACAAAGGTAAATGTCTGTACTCGAAGAAACAGCTGTTTCTTTATCTATTAAAAAGATAAATTTACCGGAGTTTAACTGAGCAATATCGGCCGGTTAACCTCCGTTTAAACGAGCACTGAAAAACACAATGAGTCGTTTAAACGAAGGTTAACTGAGAAACGACGATAACTGAGCACTGAAAAACTGGCCCTTAGGCCCAGTTTTTCAGTGCTCGTTTAAACGGAGATTAGTTAAACGCCAAACAAAAGTTAACTGAGATTTGAGTTTTACAGTGCGAGTTTAACTTATCTACGTTAAACGTATCTTTTCTATATTTCATACAAAAGTTATCTAAATTCAATGAATATTTAGCGTATACCTAAACCTTTTTTGACAGCACTTGACAATCTTTTCATTTTTACAAAGAGAACAGCTGTTCTGGTGCAAATAAACAAAATTATTAGCATAGTTTTGAACAAAGGTAAATGTCTGTACTCGAAGAAACAGCTGTTTCTTTATCTATTAAAAAGATAAATTTACCGGAGTTTAACTGAGCAATATCGGCCGGTTAACCTCCGTTTAAACGAGCACTGAAAAACACAATGTGTCGTTTAAACGAAGGTTAACTGAGAAACGACGATAACTGAGCACTGAAAAACTGGCCCTTAGAGAAACAAATAAGTTTACATTACTTTTTAATATTTCTAAACAGCTTAGCAATCGTCAAAACCTCGAGAACTCATAAATGCAACGTAGTTTTTCTATTAATGTTTATTTAAAAACCAAAAAATAATTAGCAATAAAGTTGTGTCATTGGTATCCCTGCCACTAACTCACCCCATCATTTTGTGGCGGTGTGGTAACAAAGCAAAACGGTTTACCTTTTCGGAACTCATGCTTTGTGATAGCCAGTATTAGCTTGTAACAAGTCAACAATTTCACCATGAAATTCACATACACTGTATGTGAACACGCGGACGGACATTTTTTTGAGCTCTCTCACGAAATAAGAGGAGTTTCCAGTCTTGTAGTCTTTGACGATAATCGACCACTGAAGCTGATGCTTTGCGTGTTGCATGAGTGCAAAAAAATAAATAAATAAAAAAATAAACAAAGAACAAAGTGTAAATAATATTTGCAAAATGATATAGCAATAAATACGATCAGAAATAACAACAATAACAATAAAGAAACAATAATAACAGCAATAATAACAACAAACAAGAAAGTTTTCTATAGCGAGGGTGAGGTTAGGACAGCGGTAGAGGAAGGGGAGGAGTAGAGTGGGAAGGTGGGGAGGAGGGGAGGAGTAGAGGGAGCAAAAATGTTAATAACAACAATCAAACTTTGCATTGTCATTTTAAAATATTGTATCATTCGAGTGCAACAACAACAAATCATTGACAGCACAGGAAATCGAAGGTGTGGCGGGTTAAATTAAATCGCATCAGTATGTGTGCATGTGTACGTATATGTGTAGGTTTGATAGACTGATAGACATTGGTTATCCTTCGTGAAATGATGACGGAGCAAAAATTGTTGAGTACAACATTTGTTGAGTACAACAGCATAAACAACAACGAATCAACAACAAGAGAAACGAAAAAAACAGCACAAATTTTGTGTAGTTAAATAATTATTATTCGGATTTTTTTCTCTTTCATTATTATTTCATGTCAGGATGATGGAAAACTTACTTACAGAGACTTACAGAATTTTTACAGAGAGATCTTTACATAGGGCCTGATTCAGAGAGTCACGACGACGACGTTATCGGGTGACTCTCTTTGTACTTTTCGTCGATTACAAAAACAAACACATTAGAGAGTGTCAAAGTCGATGAAAAGCACAAAGAGGGTCACCCGATAACGCCGTCGTCGTGACTCTCTGAATCAGGCCCATAGAGTTCACTCAGAGTTCATTACAGACAGTTCATTATAGAGCGTTCATTACAGAGAGTTCATTACGTAGAACTCATTATATTCATTCTAAAGGAATTCATTAGAAAGATTTCATTATGAATTTTCACTACAATGAGTTCATTACATAGAGTTCATTATATTGAGTTCATTACGGAGATAATAAAGTGAAATATTTTCAGAGAACTGTTTACATAGACTTCTTTGCAGAGATGTCTTTAGAGCAAATGAATCAATTTCGACTCATGACAAACTCATCATTGTACAAATAAAAAAAATCATCATTGTGCATACAATAATTAAATATTTATTATATAGTAAACAAATTAATTGTATGCCAAAATTAATTACCATGGTTAACAAAGAGTTAAGATGCATGATGGTTACAAAACGTCGACAATCACCAGCATCAGCAAGCAACCAGCATCAACTTCGATATTTTTGGTGCTTCGTTTCTTTTTTCAATGCGATCCATTTTTAATAACATTTGTTGTTGTTAAGTGGTCGCTTTAATAACAGTTGACAGCAACAACAACAAATAAAGCCAAAATTTCAATTCAATAGAATAAAATTAAAAAACAAACACAAATATTACAAAAAAACCATGAATGAATAATGTTTTTGGTTTAAAATTAAACAATGTTCATGTGTTTCTTGTTTTTTTTTTTGTGTACTTTCACTATTTTTCGAACGTGCTGAATGTTATGAATACGTCAAAACTGCATGCAGACAATAAATGAAAGCAACAACAATGCTTCTGACAGCCAACAGCCGCTGTTGATGCTGTTTGGCATTCGTAAGTGTTACGATCGGGAGCCACACGATGAATGAATGGTTTAGCGCATGTTGACGGAATTCCTAATTGAATGTGGTATCGATTACAGCAGCAGCAGCAGTAGCAGTGGTCGCTGTGGCAGCACTAGAAACAATAACAACAACAACAACAGCAGATACCAACAGACACACTGTAACGCTAACATAAAGCACACGAATTGCGTGAATTGTTAATGAAATGATGCGAATATTTTTTCTTCTTCTTCTTGTTGTTATTATTACGAAATCACTTTTATTTGAATGCATTTATTTTTATTTAGCAACATCTGCTGTTGATTGTTGTTGGTTGATGTTCTGTTGATGATTACGTTAGGTGCAAAAAGTTGATGAATATTAAAAATAATTCGTGACATAAAAGAAAGAAAGAAAGAAAGCATGGAAATTATAACCACCAAAGAATATGTAAAGAAATTCTTATAATTTGTACCTGAAACTTTTTAATAATAACGAATAATTTCCACGCTTTATTAACATGGAATTTGTCTCTTTTTCTCCTTTTCTCGTTCCTGCGATCGCCTTCCTTCCGTTCTTTCGGATGGCTGGTGGTGTTTTTTTTGTGATCCCGCTCCTCTTGCAGCTGCATCAATCGAAGGGCAGCAGCTCAGCGGCTCAGAAGCAGGATCTGAGCTTCCTTAAAGAAGCTTCTCCCATCTACGTGACCTCCTTCACTAGCAATCATCTGACCTCAAGCAGCGCCACGCTGACAACAGCGACGGCAGCATCGGTGGCGCCCATCACTTCGCCGTCGACGCTGGCGACCACATCAACAATCAGCGGGGCCGATCGCAGTGCAAGCAATAATAACGGTATCAGCAGCGACGCATCGGCGAAAATAACAGCAACGACTGCAGTGGCAACAACAACAACGGCAGCACAAGCAGCTTCTTTTGGAGTAATAAACGCAGCAACGGCGACAACAACAACGAATGCATCGATATCACAGCACATCTTTCAACAGCAGCAACTGCAGCAACAACAACAGCAGCAGCAGCAACATCAGCAACAGCATCATCAAATAATTGCGCAGCAGCCGCAAATCGGTGGCAACATTGCTTTGGTGGCATCGCAGACACACACTCAGCAGCAGCAACACTTCGGCTTGACGCCGGCGGCGGTGGCGGTGGCTGCGGCAGCTGCAGCTGTTGAGGAGGAAGACGATGACGATGATGATGACTTCGGCGCTAATTATTGCAGCATCAACTATATTAACTACAACAACAAGCAGCCGCAGTTGGTGCTGCCCGCACAGCCAGTTGTTGTAGATACAAAAACAATAACGGCAGCAGCAGCAGCGGCGGCCGTCTTACAGAAACATCAACAGCAGCAGTTTCAGCAGCTGCAGCATCTACAACAACAACAACAACAACAGCAGCATCTACAACAACAGCATCTACAACATTTGCCACTTCAGATAACGTACAGCAACAGCTTAAAGTCGAAGTCCAACGCGTTGCTGGTGGATGCGCAAACATCGACGTCGCCCCTGACAACAGCGCCGGTGAATGTTGGCAATAACGGTGTTGTTGTTGGTGGCGGCGGCAGCAGCATCGGTGGCTCCGTGACACCAACAACCGAATATTCCTCAGCAATTTTAGGCAGCCAGCAGCTTAAACATGCTTTTGCAACAGTCAGCGAGCAGCAGCAGCAACAACACCAGCAGCATCAGCAGCAACAACAGATGGCAGCAGCGTCAACAATTGAAAATGGTTTAGTTTTAAATTATAACAACAATAACAATTATAACAACAATTCAAATATTAAAGCAACAGCAACAGGAGCAGCGGAAGCAGCAGCATCGCCATTGGCAGGAACTGCAGCTGCAACTACAAACAATTTTAGTTTTAATCAGCAACATATGAATAACAATTTGCACGTGAATAAGTCATTATGCAACAACAACAACAACAATGCCAGCAGCATAGCGATCGGGAGTGCCAACAGTCATCATTTAACAGCAACAGCAACAGCAGCAGCGGCAGCGGCAGTCGCAACAACAGCAACAAAATACGTTAATCTTAGCAATAATTATAGTAACTTAATTCTAACAAATAATAATCATCCACCGAGACGAGAGGTGAGTGCAACAAAAATCCAAGTTCAACAATGTTGTAGCAACATGCTGCGAAAGTATGATGCAGAAACGTGTTGCATAAACATGGCGAAGACGCATGTTGCAGAAGAATGTTGCTTTAACTATAATTTTCATCAAATTTAAAAGCAATTCAGTTCAGTTTTATTTACTTTTCTTTCTAAGGAAAAAATACACAAAAAAATGCAAAATAAAATATTAAAAAATTATTTTAACTTTTCTTCTTATATTGAAAATAGTTTAATATTTCTTTTTTATTTTAGTTTGTAATTTTATTAATTTAAGAAACTTCCTGTGTTTCTTCTTTTTGTATTATAATATATGAACTTTTTTATATAAAATTTGTTATATTATATAAACAACTATTCTTTGTTTTGATTTATTTATTACATTGATATTTTTTTAAAAATTTAAATATTTTTATAATGAAAAAATTGAAAAGGTTATTGAAAAAAATATAACAAAAAATATTTTTTTCAATAACCTTTTCAATTTTTTTACAATGTTTTTTGTTTAATCTTTTTTCAGTTACTAACAACACTTAATGAAAATAAAACTGATATACACCAACAACAACTGTACCACCAGCAACAGCAACAGCAACAGCAACAGCAACAGCAACAACAACAACAGCAACAGCAACAGCAACAGCAACAACAACAACTATACCAACAACAACAACAACTGTTAACTTTACAGCAACAGCTTCAAACAAACACTCAACAAAGCATATCAAAGGGCAGAACAGAGCTGCTTTTAGGCGATCCCACGTTGCGGCAGGATTTCAGGTGAGTCTCTTTAGAAAAATATTTAAAAACAAAAACCATATTTAAGAATCACCATCGAAACTTCAAAACTTGAGTTTTTGAAATAATTATTTATTCATCAATTGAGTATTTATTGAGAATTATTTAGAATTTTTTAAACCAAAAATTTACTACAATTTCTCGGTCATCGTTCTTCGTTTCTTCTGTAATCGTTTTTCTCATCTTCTCTGCTCGTTTTCCTCTTCTTCTCTGTTCGTTTTTTCATGACTACAAATTTTATTGTTTACTGTTTACTTTAAACATTACTTGGTCGCTGTTGGAATGCGTTTCTTTGACTGCTTGTTGATTTTTTCTGATTTCTCTAAAATCAATGTTCAAAATTCGAAAGTCGCACGATTTGACACATTAAAAAAGTGGAGACTATTTAAACTGTTGTTTAAACCAAACCCATTAAAAATTAGCAGCAACAACAGTAAAAATAGAAACAACAAAAATTGAAGAAAAGCATTCAGTCACTTTACATTATTTTTGATTGTTTTTGTTGTTGTTTTGTATGATAAAATATTTTATTAAAGCGAACAAATGAAAAACTTGTATTTACGAATGACGTGAAATTTCCGGTTAATTAGTGAAATGAAACGTAATAAATTACCGAAGTTCATTTTAATTTAATTTGTTTTTCTGTGGTTTTGTTTGTTTCAATTGAGTGTCATCGATTTTGCATTCATCACTTAATGAAACATAATAAATTAAACATGATACAAAGCTTAATCATCCAACGAAAACACACGGTTGCATAGTTTTAGGCTTACTTTAAAATTTTACTAAAAGCGTTGAAATGCGTTGACATTTTTATACTTCAAGCTGTTAATGAATTTATAAAACACTTAGTATTTTTAATAATCGAAGTAAAACTCATAAATATTAATTAATTGATGAAATATTTAATTAAACGTCAGTTCAGCTGCTGCAAGATTTTTATGGCATAGCTTTAGGCTGAAAGAGAAATGCAAACTGCTGAGCTGCACTTATAAACAGTGATGGCGTTGAAAATTATTACCTTGTGAAAATACAAACGTTGTGTTGTATTTTTGTTATTTGCTTATATGATCATTTTCATTAAAAACTGAAATAAAAGATAAAAAGGCTTAACAAGAGTACAGAAATTTAAGAAAATAGATAAAAAAGAGCGAAATAGGAATATAAGAAAATATACTATAAAAAAGTATTAGATTGTATGAAATTATATGATAACTTATTTAAGATTTTTTACTACAGAAGAGTATAAAAATCTAGATGAGAGTAGAGTAGAGTATTGTTGAGAACAGTTTAGAAGATTACAGGCGAGTTTTTAAAAGTTGAGACGAGTATAGGAAAGTATTAAAGAATCTAAAACAGAGCAGAAGAAGATTACAAGATTGTAAAATAGTAGAAATTCATTGATGAGTATAGAATAGTGTAAAAGAACAGTATACGAGTTCATAGAATAGATGAGTTTCTAGAAGAATGGAATAGAAGAGGACTACTAGAGGAACTAAGGGACTAAAGCACCCTACAGAGTACTATCAAAGGCAGTATAATACTTTAGAAGATTATAAACGAGTCTAAACGAGTAGAGATGAATATAGAATAGGATATAAATAAGGTTTACTATTTTATAAAAAGGACTTTAGAAGAAGACTACACAATTATATAAAGATATAGAAGATTATAGATATACAGAAGAGTATTAAAGAGATTATAAGCGAGTATAGAA
The DNA here is from genome assembly GCA_949629155.1 of Myopa testacea. Taxonomy (NCBI): domain Eukaryota; kingdom Metazoa; phylum Arthropoda; class Insecta; order Diptera; family Conopidae; genus Myopa; species Myopa testacea. The sequence continues at coordinate 28,787,894 of OX451345.1, forward strand.
GATTAGATTATAAAATGCGAGTTGTTGCGGATGAATGGAATAGATGAGGATATAAAAGAACGGTACAGAAAAGCCAAAAAGACTGTCGAATAGTGTCAAAGGCAGTAGAAGACTTTGTAACATTATAAACGAGTGTAGAAAAGTAGAGAAGAGTATAGAAGAGTATAGAAGAGTATAAAGTACTGAAGACCTTATATTGAATACTAAAAAATAATTAGAAATATCTAATATAATAAATGTAAGAATTCTCAAAAAGAATTCTAAAATTATAATACAATATAAATTTAATACACTTTGTTACCAACTTGGAGAAAAATATAAAAAGTTTGGTAAAAATATTGAACAAGAAATCAGTGGATAAATCTGAAAAAATCGCTGAGAATCATTAATATGCAAAGAAGTCGCTGCTGACAGAATCAGTTATCATAACCAGATAACCAGTTATCATAATCACAAAATTCTTGATTACATAAGAAAGGAATAATAAATTCAAAGGGGAAAAATGAATTCCTTGAAGATAGACAATGATTATTATTGCTCAATTCTAAAGGTATATGCATCAAATGCGTATTTACATATATTGTATTGTATAGTAAATATTATTTGTACTATAGTATGTATATATTGGGCATATCTTGTGTAGATTTGTCATTCATGTCTGCGAGACTACAAGAGAGGCGTTCTGACTGACATTTCTTAAAATAAATTCTTGGAATTTTTCGTCGTTCTGCTTCGATCTTCTCTTTCTAATTTCAATTACGTGTTATTGTTGTTTCTGTTATTTTATTATTATTAGTTTTATTTTTTTGCTCTTATGAAATACCTGCCATCGTCGGCGTCGTCGTCGGCTTTGTGACCTTCAATCAATTTGGTGGCTTCTTGCGTCCAACCGAAATCATTACTTAGAGTCAGACTTGATTTCGTTCCGAGTCCATTAAAAAGGCGACTAATTTCTTTTATTACTTTCCCAATTCTATGGCATTTCCGGCCATTTATGGAAAAATTCCTTAGGCAGGTTTTCGAAGAGAAATAATCGAATAAAACGCTTTGAATCATCAGCGTCGATGGTAAGCCGTGAAGGTTCTCAAATTTTTCTTGTAGGTGTTTTTAGGATTTTGAGGATATCTTTCCCAAACCTCCCACAACAGATGGCCCACAGATTGTGGGAATTTTATCGAGATTTTTTTTTGCACCATGATTTTCCTCTTCTTCTATTCCTAAAAGTTCTTAGATCACTTTTTTGAGCCTTACAACTCCTTCCAAGGGAGGAGAGAGGGATTTTCTTGTTTGCTTGTAAAAATCCAACAATAATATAAACAATAATATAATGTTTATGGCAGCAACGTGCCCAGAAAATATCCCGGATTTTGAGAACATCCTTTTAAAGTGCTGCGGGAACTTCCAAAAAATTTTATTGATTCATGGTCCAAAAACATGTGAAATATTCTACGAGTTACGAACCGAGAGGATGGCTTGGAAAAAACGTCACTTTTGCCAGGTAGAAAATAAAGAGACTGTTTGAATAGACTTGGAAAAACAGAAAAAATTGTTTGTTTCAACAAATGTTGAAATTTATTATAATATTAAAATTTAAATTTAATAATTTTATAAATATTTCTGGAGAAATTAAAACTTCAGTCATCTCTGAGAAAAGATTTCATCTACAATTCGAAGCTTCTGTCTGTTAAATCGGTGTATTTTTCTCACTCATTCATCTTCTGTCATTCTCTCCCTTTCTCCCCCTCTCTCTCTCTCTCTCTCTCTCTCTCTATTTCACTCTCTCTCTCTGTTCACTCTCTCTTTCTCACCCACACACGATGAATTTCATTTGAAGCTTACTTTTATTTATACACCTTCTTTATCCAGACTTTATTTTTAGTTGGTGTCTCTGCTGTTGTTGTTGTTGTTTTTCCTCACTGTGGCAACACTACGAAATTCTAATTCGTATACTCAAATATTTGCATGTCGAGTGACGTTGCAACAACAACATTAGGAATCCTTAAATATTTGCATAAAATGCTTGCTGCATATTTAAAGAAGTTTTCAAGTTGATGTTTTTAACGAGTTGGCAACACTAAAGCAAAAAACAAAACCAACAAATAATAAAAACAAAACTTAAATCAAGTCTGTCAAAAAAAGAGATGTAGACAAAAAAAAACAAGAAAATTCAAGCCGGAGAGTTGGAATTTACAACAAAAAAGATGTATTTTGTTGCATTCAACTTACAGGGTGACGTTTACAAATGCACAGGAGCTAAAAAATGATTGGATGGAGGGGAGGGGGGGGGGGGGGGGAGGTGGGTATGGTAACAAACTGACAGACAATAAAAAGCACTTCACTCAAAGTAGCAAAAAAATATCCAGCAGAAGCAGAAAAAATATAAGTACAAAAACAGCAACAACAATAATGGCAACAACAACAACAACAAAGACTAGCTGACAATCAGCGTCATTTAAACACAGCGATTGTCCTCTACGCGTTGCATTGTTTAAAAATCGGGATATAATTCAACGTTCAAGTTTATTTATGAATGAAATAAATTTGAAGCACACAAAAAAAGGGGAAAAACTAAACAAAAGCTAAGAAATAATTTATTAAAACAATTGAAATGCGGAAGATTTTATAACTCGTTATTATTTTATTATTTTTTTTACATAAGTATTTATTTAAGTTTAGGTTAATTAATTTTTTTAGAATGTTTAAAAAAGTTTTCAAAGAATGAAAGTAAAACAAAAATAATTCTTGAGAAAGGTGATCTTTAATGATGATGATGATAATGATGTTATCGCTCACGTTAATGATGATGTTGTGCATGTTGTTAATGATGATGATGAGGATGATGTTGATACACGTATTGATTACACGAATGAAAGAGACGACGAAGAGACGAGAGAAGCAGCTGTTGATTATGCTGTTGTTGTTGTTATTAAAGCTGTTGTTGTTCTTATTGAAGCCGCTGTTGTTGTTTTTGTTGTTGTGGTGCAGCTGGTGTAGTGTATAATAATCAACACAAGAAAACTAAGATTACGATTAAATATACGATGATGTTGATAATGAAAGGAGTTCATGTTTTCGTTGTTGCAGCAACAGAAACATACTTCAATAGAAACTAAACAGCAACGCGTGAATAAATAAGCAAACACCAAAAGCAAAAACAACATAAATAGTAACAACAACAGAAGCAACAACAACAGCAAAAGCAACAACAACGGTAAAAATAACAACACCGCTTGATGATAGGATATTAAATAAATGTTATTAAAGAAGGTGGTTTTGTTGTTGTTTTAGTAGTGTTATTATTGCAGTTGGTTATTTCTTTCTCTTCTCCCTACCGTCTCCACCCACAGCATCACCCACTTTTTAAACCACTACCACGGAACTTAAGAGGGGTTTAAATAAATCAATCCACCAACGAATCAACCAACCAAGTTCTTGGTTAACCTCAAACAACTCACTCAAGTGAAGAAAGAATAACTATTATTCTTATTATTCTTTCTCTATGATTTAGCTTAGTGTTGTTGGCCGGCGTCAAACGAACCATCATGACGCGCACATCACTCACGCTGATTTATTGGCTCATGTCACATGCCACGAATCAAGCAATCAGCGGGACTGATGGCCCGCCTGACGCCGGCCGATATTATATTTGCTGTTCTTGTTGTATTTGTTGTTCTCACTCTTTGAGGGGGCGCTATACTCAATCTTCTGACAAGACGCCTTTGATGAATTTCAACTTGAAGCCTATCCCAAGAATTTTATGGACGTGGTACCTAAAAATAACAGAAATAGCAAAAGAAAAAATACAAAAGCAAAGAAAAAAAACAATTGGAAAAAAAAACCAGAGAGCAGATAAATAAAAACAAAGCAAAGAAAAAATCATAAAACTTAAATGGTGAGAAAAACAATAGAATAACATCACATAATATTAGTATTAAGATGAAAGAGCCAGAAAAAGAGGATGAGAAGAAAACAAGAACAAAAACGAAAGAAAGAACACACAAAAAATGAAGAAAAAACAGAAAGAAAAAAAGTAAAAGGAAGAAAAATGAATATACAAAAAGTACCAAGGAAAAATTAAATCCGTGGTAAGAACCGTGAGTTCAGATTTTATGGTGTGACGGCTGTTGTTGTTGTTGTTGTTGGCCCTTACTACTTATATACTACCTGTTGTTATGGTTTTTGTTGTTATTGCCGCTGTTGTTGTTTTTGCTTTGCATGTTTTCTTAACTTCATCTTCCTGGACTTCTTTTCTGCTTTGTTCTTGGTCTTGTTTTCTTTGTTGTTGCTGTTGTTGTTTTAAATTGAAATCTTCGGAAGAAAAAAAAAAATTCCATTACTATTATATTAATCATTACGTGTACCTGTGGCTTAGGGGACCCCGGTAACCTGGTCGATTCGTTCCCTCCGTCTCTCAGTCACGCTGTCTCGCTGTCCATCTAATCATCGCTCTGTCTCTCTTTCTCCTGGTTTCAGTAGTTCGTCTTACTTTAAATTCTCATCGGTTTGTTACGTTGTTGTTGTTGTAGTTGTTGTTGTTGGTATTATTGCTTGCTATAGTTGTTGCACCATCATTGTTGTTATTCTTCTCGTTCTGGCTGTTTGATTTTTCAGTTGAAAATATTACTATATAACAACAAAAGCAACAGGCGGACTAAACAATAACAAAGTGAATCACAACAAGAACAACAACAACAATTATAACACACATATACATATGTACATTTAAAGCTTATGGTACTTATGGTGCATACATACGAGTATAGTACAAGTATGACACTCACCTCACCTCTTAGCCCTTGTTCTTGTTGTTGTTATTTTCTTATTTTTCCATAACACGTCATATGAGAACCAATGCGAAGTATCTACGAGTACAACGAGTTCAGGTCCGGGTCTCTCTCTCGGGTGTACGTTGTGTAGATGATGATTATATTAAGCCCAGAGCTTAGTTTGAAGCTCCAATGAAAAATTACACTGCGAGAAAATATTCAATGCGTTGGTTAGAAGAGTAGTGAAGTTACAATTTGGTGTTGAGTGATTTCGGAAAATGGATCATGGTTCCATTGGCCATTGCGAGAAGAATATTATTCATGACATCATGTTACAGTATGATTTGAGGATCGGCCCATCTTGAGTTTTACCTGAAATCAAACCCCAAAATGCCCCACAGCGTGACTTAAGGTCCGTATAATCATGGAAATCGTCTCAAATGAACAGACGATTGTCTTTATCCAGAACTCTAAAATCAAAGCCCAAAATGTCTGCTTTCTTGACACATCTCACATTCCACGAATCAACCAATCAGCGTTAATGATGCACGCATCGCGATGATTCGTCTGACACCAGCCATTATTGACATACCTATTAACGCTATAGATTGACTTTTGAAGAATCAAGACAACTTAAAAACAGTATCCCCCCGAAAAAATGTTTCTCTCTGTGTGTATTTTTAACGCTTCGGAATGTAAACCGAGTTAAAAGGAGAGACGGTGATAACGTTTTTAACTGATTTTATATAGCTTCTTGCTTCTGATGTTGTTGTGGATTTTTACACGACACGCTCACTCCATGGGCAGCTCTGAATATGAGCACCGAGCCATCAGGTAGACGATGACGACGACGATGATGATGATGATGACGCTGATGACGGCGGGTACCTGAATTTAGCACCGTACTCACTGGAACCAGTCGTGGAATGCGGTGAACAAACCCTATGAAAGAAAGGAAGAAATAAAGAAAGAAAAAGAGAAGGTGAGTGAGAGAGAGAGTAGGAGAGGGAGAGAGAGAGTAGGAGAGGGAGAGAGAGAGAGGGAGCGAAAAAAACCCAAAAAGAAACTCGATTGCATACTCGACAAGTCCAAGAAATGAAGTACAAACGGTTTGCTGGATGGTTGAATGGCTGAAATGCCTGGTGTACGGTTGTGTGGATGGTTCGATAGGTGGTTGTACAAAGTGGCGGACGGAGACGTGATCGAGCCAAACGTGGGCTACGTTGGCAGAGCGTAAAATCCAGTCGCGTCAGTCTCAGCGCGACTTTTCAACCAGAATCAACGGACCAGCCAAGTGCTTTGCGCAAACGCCATTGCGGCCATAAAAGGAGACATGCACAACAACAACAACAACAAACGCAACAACAACAAAAGCAACAGCAACAACAACAATTGACAAGAGTATTTGTAGTTGTATGTACTTGAATTGGTTGTCAAAATGTAACGACTTTTTGGCGGATTTAAAGGATTTCGGATCCTCTGCTAAGAGAGGGGATTAACAAGGAATTTGTGACAATAGAACTTCCAAGAAGTCAAGTCATTAAGTGATTAAGAAGAAGAAGAGTGTTGGGAAGAGAGACAGAGATAGAAAAAAGAGAGAAACAGAGAGATAAACTGCATGCCTTTAATTAAATGCAACGCAAACACTTGAAATGCATTTTTAATGCATATCTTTTTTAAGACAAAACAAGTGCAACATTTTTCTGCTTCTTCTTCTTCTTCGCTGATTTGTTTTTTCTCAAGCGTAATTAAGTGCCTAAGTGACATTCCGTTAGCTTACATAACGTTACTTTACAATAAAAAGATTAGCGGTGTCTCTAACGTAGCTGTTTTTTTTTGCTGTTTAGCTACTTTTCTTTTTGTTGAAAAGAAATATAATAAAACAAAAAAATAATAAATTAAAACAAGTGCAAAATAAAAAGAAAAGATAAAAATCATTTAAAAGTGAAACTTTTTATTTTTAAGTAGCTATTAAAAACGTGGAATGCATTAAATTGCAATGCGATGGCTGCGTGCATCGCTTAAAAAAGCAAAAACCACAAAAAAAAGCAGACAATAAATTCAAAAACATAAGAAAAGTTAAATAAAATAAAAACAAAGTCAATGAATGAACAAGAAAATAAAAACTTAAAATGGAAAATAACACTAATAATCAACATAAAAATTGTTTATGCAACGTTATAAAATTCAGCGCGTTTCTGATGCGTCGCGCAGAAGTCATCCGTTGAGCGTCTGCGCAACGTCGCTGCTTGTCGCTTGAGTCGCTCGTGTTTCCGTTCGTTCGTTCATTCGTTCGTTTCTTCAAATCACGCAAAATTATTTGCGATTAAATTTAATGCTTTTTAATTGCACGCCAATTAAATAGTGAAACACTGAACAACAACAATAGCAATCGCAACAAAATAACCATTTAAATAGCAACAAAATAACCATTTAAATAGCGAAAGAAGCTCATTTGAAAAAAGCCAAAATTATTTGGTTATAATCGATTTTTTCTTAATTGGATTTTTGCAATTTTTGGATTTTCTCCTTGAACGACGTCGTCGCGCTGGCGATTTGATTGAGTTATCAAAATGCGTATCTTGAAACATTGGTGAGTTATAAACAGCTGTTGTTTTCGACGTTTTGCAGCCTTCAATAATATGATTTTAATAAAAAAATTCCTCTAAACATTTCATTTATTTTAGGGGGTCTGTTTTAAGGTAGACTTACGAGTTACTTGAGTATTTATTCGGGAAAATAAACTTTGTTCGGTGTTTGTATTGTTTGTTGGTATTTTTTTGAACCAAATAAATCAATAAATGAAGCTGTTTTGTGAGTAGCTTAAAAATAAAAGTAAAAAAGCCAAAACAATGGATGATGAATCATCTGCGAGGAATTTCAAAGTTCTAGAAATTCTATTTTATTCTCTCATCGCGGTATTCGAACGAAGTCGGGGCAGGAAGGAAAAAAATCTTGTCTCAGTTGAAGCGGTGGGCACACTTCATCGATACTCCTCTCCCCCGACGTCCCTCTCCTCCTACGCCCCTTTCCCCCTACGCCTTCATTCTTTCCCCGCCCCTTGAATGGTTGTCCTTCAATCAGAGAGGATCAGCGGATTCGTCGTGAGTCTTTGAGTGGAAGACGGAAGAGAAACGAGAAACAGAGATTAAAGAAAAAAAAAGGAAGGACTAGAAAATAGTTCTGTTGCTGGAGAAGAGGAGAAGGAGTGGAAGGGGATTGAAGGCTCCAAGAACGAAATAAAAAAGCACACTAAAAAATACAACCCAACGTCATCGGACACAACAAACTGTTCTTTTTCCTTCCTTAGTTCTCAGTAAATACAGTATATAAGTATATTTAAGTCAATGTATAATGTTCTTGTTTTCGTTGTTGTTGTTGCTGTTTTTATTCTAGCACCTTCTGGGGGTCTTTTTACTGGTGAACCGACAGTTTTTCAGCATCACGATGCTAGAGAGAAAAAAAAACCAACCAAACAACAGCTTCAACTCAGTGCAAACACGGTCATGTTTATTTTTCTTCTTCTTCTTCTTCTGACTTCGCTTCTTCTTCTTTTTATTTTTCTTTGTCATTTTAATCTTTATGTTGAATTTTTTATATTCAGCAATGAAACTATGAATATTGTACAATATTTTTTAAAGAAATTCTTATTATTTATTCTTAGTTTTTTAGTTGTCACTGTTGTCACTTTTGTTGTTGTTGTTGTTGTGTCGTTGGTGCAACTGATTTCATTCGTTTTATTTATTTTTTTATATACTTACACTATATGCACGTATATAATTTTTCTTGTTCTTGTTTTCTTCTCATCTTAATTTCCGTTGTTCTTTTTTCGAATGCGAAAGCGTTATCTGAAGAAACCTGAAGTTTGAAGTCTGAAGTGGGTGTGAATACTGTAAGAAGAAAGAAGAAGCAGGAAGGATGACTGGCGAGGAGTGGGAAGTAAACAACCGACAACAACAACTTGTTTGATTCTCATTCATTGTTTGAGTTTTGTTGGTTTTCTTCTTTTGTTTTGAGAAGATTTCATCTTATTTTTCCTTCCTTCTTCGTGTTGTAACGTCTTTTTTGGCCTTCTTCTTTTGCTTCCTCTGCTTCTTCTTCTTCTTTTAGCCCGAAAAAGGTCTTCATACGTTTTATTCTTCGTCTTTTTCTTCTCTTCTTTTTCAAGAAACTATTCATCATCGCCATCATCAGCACCATCTTTTATGTCATCAAAGACGTGTTCTACGTGTTCTTCGTCCTCTTCATCATGAGCGTCTTCTTCATCATCGTCTTCATCTTCTTCTTCTTCGTCTTCTTCTTCCTCATCATCTGCTTCTTCTTTTCCGCCTCTTCTCTTCGTTTTGTTGATTGTGATGTGTGTTTCTCTCGCTTTGATTTGGTTCAGTTTCTTTGACGTTCTTCCATGGAATTACATTGAATTTCGTTGGGTTGAGTTGAGCACTTCTTCGTTCTCTCTTCCCTCCTCCCCTCCGCCCTCTTCACTGTCTTTTCACACCCACTCTTCTTCATGGCTGTCAATTGTGTGTTTTCATGTCCTGAAAATGTGTTGTTGCTTCGTTGTTGTTGTTGTTTCATTCTAAGAAGAAAAAATCTAGCAAAATTTTATGTAAAAAGTTTTTGATTGAAAGTATTTGATTTTAAAATTAAGTTAATAAAATTATTATAGAACAATCAAAGATAGATTTAGTTATATAAAAGTAACTACCATAAATTTTTTATATAATTCTTTGTTAATTGACAGATAAAAATTAGGTCAAAAGTTCATCCTGGAGATACTGAAAAAGAGTTAACGTTCTTTAGTTTTTATTTAATTCAACTCTTAAGCATTTTTAAAGAATACACTTTTAATAAAATGTTCAAATCATTCAATTATCGAGGATAAACTTTTGTTAAAAGTATTCTTATAAAATTTTATATAAAACACAGCTTTATATTTATATAAAGCTTTCTTAATCAAGTACACAAAGAAAAGTATATAAAGGGTGGGCCATCGGCTGGTTTCTTTTTTAATTAATGAGTTTAAAAATAACGGAGTGATTGACTGATTCTTTGAGTGATTGATTGATATGGCTTTAATTAATTTTAAATTTTTTTTAAGCAGGTTTTCTTTGTTTCTTTTATGGTTTTCAAGAAAGAAAGACTTGAAAAAAGTTGATTTATTTGGGATTCACTTTTATGCCAAGCAATAAAATAAAAATGAGTCTCTGATTGAAATAGTTTTGTTGTTTTTATTTTTTTTAAATACCCCTTTTGATCCATAGCCACAGACCGGAAGTTACTCCCTTATTTATTTTTGAGTTTGAGTTCTCTTTTGATTCAGTCGCAAGTCACGAGCGCAGCGATTCAACGATTCACTTGTTCAATCGTTTGTTTTTGTTGTTGGACGAGTATTTAAATTCTTGTTCATGGGTGAGCGGCTTTTTTACTAGAGAGCTAAAAATGTGTTCGTATTCGTATATAGAAGATATTTAAATATGTAGATATATAGTATAGGTATATAGTATATGTGTATGTAGCATATATCACTTGTATGTAAAGTAAAAACTCATACATTCATTCATTCATTCAACTTTTGTGGAATTAGAACACTTGTTGTTGTGTTTTTACTGACGCAGTGAAAAGGGTTCGGTGCATGTTACCCAAAAAACAAAAATTAGGGTTCGTCCCGGATTATCAGGTACTCACTTTTCTAAGGTACATTTTTTGAACTAGTGATTGAACGATGTTGAACTCATGATTGATGCAATAGACGAGATGATACAAGATGATATTAAAGCGAAAGTTGGCTCCAAGGAAATACCAACAAATGACTTTATAATAAATCATTCTACACGGATTTCTTGAAAAGAGGAAACTTGAAAGGAAGAAAAGGGAAAAGAAAGCGATAGAAAGAGATAGAACGAAGATCAAGTGAAATATAAAGATAAGAAAATGCAGTGAAACCTTAGAAAGAAAAATGAATATAATGAAAAGAGAACCCTTTTCTTAATTCTCTAAAATTAATCGATTTTCTAAGGAAATTATTCGAGTTCAGCCCAAATTTTATAGATCATTATTTATATAGGCAGCCATTGAATGCGAAACTAAAGGAAAAACTAGTGGAAAAACTCATGAAAACACTCATGAAACTTATCGCAAAACTTTGTTTATGAATGTTAATAAAAGTGATTTCTTTTGGATAGCAATAAATAAATGAAGCTCAATATTATCACTCTTAATAAAATTTAAATGAGACCCGTTGATTTGAATTTAAAGGATTTTGAGAACCAAATGCAGCAAAAAAAAAAAAAAAATAAAAATAGAACACTGACATGGAAATAACTAAACTAAGATTATATAAGAAATGAAATAAAAAACTACTCAAATTTATACTTAAATTTATACGTATATAAGTCAGTATATATGGATGTATATGTATGTGTGTATGTATTATACTAGTGTATAATAATGGCTGTCAAGTTCAAAGTCAAATGAATTTTGATATCACTTAAATCGAAGCTATTTGACGTTGCTTTTGACGTTGACCCATTAAAAAACCTTTTAAATTCAAAGCTATTATAATCAAAGCTAAAGAAATAAAAAACACATGAAAAAAACAGGAGGAACAACAGAAGAATATAGAAAAATAAACCCAAAACAAAAACAAAGCAAACCTAGAAAAGATACCAAAAAAGATACAAACCTAAATTAAACAAAAAACATAAACAAAAGAGAATTAAAATATCAAAAATTTAGGGAAAAAAATACAAATACGTAATACGAAGAAAAGAAAAGAATGGGAAATGAAAATAAAATTCGAAAAAATTCGTAAGGAAAAAAGAATTAAAAAAAATAACCAAAAAAAGATCAAACTAAACAAAAAAAGCGACTTTGAAGTTTAATGAACTTCAGTTGAGTTAAGATTACTTGGGGAAGGAAGGAAGTTAGGAAGGTAGGAATGTAGGAAGGAGAGAAGGAAGAAAGGAAGGAAGGAAGGAAGGAAGGAAGGAAGGAAGGAAGGAAGGAGGGAAGGAAGGAAGGAAGGAAGGAAGGAAGGAAGGAAGGAAGGAAGGAAGGAAGGAAGGAAGTAAGGAAGGAAGGAAGGAAGGAAGGAAGGAAGGAAGGAAGGAAGGAAGGAAGGAAGGAAGTAAGGAAGGAAGGAAGGAAGGAAATAAGGAAGGAAGGAAGGAAGGAAGGAAGGAAGGAAGGAAGGAAGGAAGAAAGGAAGACATTAGGTAGGTTGGAAGGTAGGAATAAAGGAAGAAAGGAAGGAAGAAAGGAAGGAGGGGAGAAGGAAAGGGTTGAAAAGTTATGACTACGAAGTACAAGTGGAAAGGAAGTCAGGGCTTCAAAAGGACGTCTCTTGAATTGAGTTCTAATTCGTCTGAATCCAATAAATAAAGAGTTGAAATACTTTTTTATGATGTTTCTAATATCGTCTAAAAATTTCACAAATCAATATTTTTGTTGTTGGTAATAAGTTAAAGCTGATGATGATGATGGCGATGAAGGCGACTGCGAAGAAGAAGCATTCCACTTGCTCTTCTCTCTACGATTTCATAAGATGGCGCACGTGTTTCTCGCATTTCAATGGCGAATGACGTAAACACCCTCCGTTACGTTGGTCTTTCTTTTGCCCTCACGTATTATGCACCCTCGTATTATGGAAGTGAAATTTCTAAAGCATGCATGCAGAATGTAACTCGTAGAATGTAATCTCTCACAAGGAAGGAAAGCAGCCGGATCGTAGAGAAGTCACGTTGCATCTACTGATACCATTCATGGTACGGTAGAAGATATCCACAGGCAACATCATTATCATCTCTAACTTTAACATCATCATTTTATATACACATTCATCATCGTAGTCGCCATGAAAAACATTACAGGTGCATGTGACACAGGATGTGACACGTGATAAGATGGAATGGAAGAGAGGGAGAGAGAGGAATGGAATGGAAGAGCGAGAGGGAGACTCCTCTTCAAATAATGTTCAGAGTTTCTCTTCAAATCTAGTTTCAATGATTCTCAGAAATCTTTTAGACATGTCAGTGATTTTTTACTCATCCGCAGGGTTGTCTTTTAAATCATTTTGAAAGAATTCGTGGATGACGTGGATGACTTTTTAACGGTTCATAAATAATATTAATTTTTTAAAATACATACTCACAATATTAGTGAAAAACCCAGATAACTTTATAGAGTTTTTGATGAACTCTTTTTGCACTATAAGAAGCTTCATTTATCTTCAGTTTGCGTGAAGAGGTCTTTCACTCTCTCTCTCTCTTTCTCTCTCTCTCTCTCTCTCTCTCTGTTTTTATTAAGCAAGCTTCATATTTCTTCTTCTTGTTTTATTACTCCTTCAAAGCCTGTTGAAACTTCTTTAAAGAACGATTTCAAACCTTCGTCATTCTGTGAAATTTATTTTTCCTACCTGTTGGCAAACAAACCAGCTGTTCATTGTTGTTATTGTTGTAATTTATTTTATTGTCTGTCACTGAATTAAAGAAAAACAGAAGAAATACGAGCATGAATATGAGTAAATAGCGAACACTTGTTATACAAAAACTATTGTGAGAAACGTGCAAAAAATTAGCAACCCATTTAAAAGGGGTGCCATCACCATAGCGTAGAATGCAGTGAAGAAAACGCATTAAAATAAGCGAAACACATAAATATATCCAGACACCAGATCCCACAAACCACTCGCACCGGAAGATCTCATCGCCGATATTCTGAGGGTTCTTCTACACTATCTAAAGCACCACAAAGTTAGAAAGCGTCTATCCAAGCATTTCTTCAACCGACCCCTCAACCATCTCTTCAGCCATCTCTTCTACCACATCTTTGAACCTTCCAACTATTTCTCTAACCAGTCATCCTTCTCTACCATCAATTCATACAACCATTTGTCCATCCATCCATCCGTCCGTTCATTTCTCTAGTAACTCCCTCGTTTATCTCGGATACGTGTTGGTTCCCTTTACAAAAAAAGACCTGCAACAGACCGGAGAATATTTATTCAAATACCTACTTGTACGTACATAGTAATATATGTATATGTAGATATAAAGGCTTATATTTATTATTTACATTACGAGTATAAAATGCTAAAAACAACACTTGGAATTCATTACCAACCGAACGGTCGTAGCCTGGTACGTTTGAGTTGCCAGTACGTGTTGGTACTCGTGGCTTAGTGTTGCCACCTGTTGCATGACTGTCGAGTTTCATGCCGTCGCTGTGAAGATATGATGATTGGTGGTGTTATTCTAATATTGATTGTAATGTAAACGTTGGAGATTTAGCAAAAGTAAAAGGCTAACGGATAACTTGAGGTTCCACAAGTAATTCCTAATAATTTCCAAGAGCTTTAGAGAACCCCCTCCTCTCCCTTCACAAGGATTTAGTAGCTTTTAATAACTGCCAAATGCTTTCAAAAACAATGATCATAAAATCGTTGATTGAGTCAAATAAAGAATAAATAAAGACAAAGCGACAAACAAACCGGCAACCAGACACGCAAATTGGCAATAAACCAGAGAGAGAGAGAGAGAGATAGAGAGAGACAAACAAAAGCAAATAGAAAAGCACAAAAATAGGTGGATGGATAGGAAGATAGACAGACAGATGGACAAAAGTTACGGCGACCAAGTTGATAAAATAAGGATCGTGTGAAGCCAAACACCACCCAACGATGGTGGATAAATTAAAGAGATGAGTCTGAAAATGCGGCTGCCAGGGTTACCACAGAATATCAAAGAAACCCCCACCCACCTCAATCAAGAGAAGTCAAATTGACCAACAGAAGAGAAGGAAAGAATCAAGTAAGGAAAGAAGTAGAAGGAAAGAATAAAGGAATAAAGAACCGAATCCAAAACCAAGTCAAGAAGTTGAGTTAAGCGAGGGATAAATAAATGAGTCAAGAAGTCTGACAGGGAGTGATAAACTCAGTTGTTTTATACGAAATTAGCTTAGGAAAGAAGATTCTTCTGGGTTCTTGCAGAAGAAAGAAGAATAGAAGTAGAAAAGGTTCAGTTGCTGGAAAATATGGTGACTTACAAGTGAGGTTGCCTGAGGCATGTCATAGATATACTGCCACTCATTCCGGCAATAATTTCGTTTGACTTTTTACTCTACATACACTCCAGGGTCGTGCTATACTCCAGGGTCATGCTATACTCCAGGCTGGTGCAAAACTGACCGGGTTTGATCGGTTGTTCTTAATTTCTGAGCCCAAAGCAGGAGACAAATCGAAATGTTTACACATTTTGTAAATCATGAAAGGAGTTCAGTATTTTCCAATTTCAGTGAAGAGTTTTAACAAATAGTATCTTATATCATTTCATACAGAATAAATCTCAATGATTTATTAATGCAAATGTCAAAAACAGTGTAACAGTGTTTATTTTTAAGGGAATTGTTTTCAGAATGAACCTCAAAGTGATTGTTTTTTCAACTGAATCCTTGGGTGTCCATTTTCGATAATTTGAGTGATACAAAGAAACAAAAATTGATAAAGTAAGAGTTTATAAATCGGATTAATCGGAACGACCATTGATCTTATAGATCATTTAGAACATCTGCCAGCGAAGGTGGTCATGAGGGTGGTCAAGATCTTAAGTATGTCTTTAAATCGCACCCGAAATACAAATGCTAATGGATGCTTATGGACTGTATGGTGCTCTATATAAACACCTTATTTTCTATATTTTAGATCAATCTTTTAATCTTCTGTTCCTTTTTTAATCCGTCTTTAATCTTCTTTCTTCATTTTAATGTATTTATTAATCTATTATTTTCTTTCCCTATTTCTTTTACTTATTTTTCTTGCATTATTTTCTCGTCTTACTGCTTTATTTTTTTCTTTTACTTATTTAATTGTAGTGATTTTTCCCCTTCTTCCTTCTGAGCAATTATCTTTTCGCTTTTCACAGTGGGATTGAGTGTGAGAGAGAGAGAGAGAGAGAGAGAGAGAGAGAGAGAGAGAGAGAGAGAGAGTGAGAGAGAGAGAGAGAGTAAAAGAGAGATAAAGAATAAATCTTTTGTTCAAAAAGGTATTCAACAGGTATTATTTTTGGGTTATTGTTGTCTGTGTCCCTTTTTAATTTCACGCAATACTTCGAATTTATAATTCCTCAAAGTGCCGGTATTTTTTCCCGCAAAGTCCCGCACCATTCAGGACGTTTCCCCGAACCGTCTGTTGTGTTGTTTTTTCACAGCGATCACCTTTTTTAATTGATAATCAACAATGCTGTGAAATTCAATAGTTTTGTTCTAGTTGTTGTGTACTTAAACCGAACTGATGGAACTCATGATTTAAGGGTGGGCCTAAGATTGGTAAGGGGAGGGGAGGGACATCGTCCGCTGCCTGTCGATTTACACGATTCACTCAGAACCACGTCTAAACGAATGTCTGTACATAGACGAATAACAAATAATGTTTGTAGAGCAGCTGTCAAAGGTTCTCGCATAGGATAACATTTCCTTTGTGGCTGTTGTTGTTGTTTTTAGTGCTCTGTTGCTTCTTTGTCGGTTCCTGCTGTACTATGTTGTTGCTTTTTTATGTTCTCTTTCTATTTCTGTTGTTGTTGTTATTTACATAGCATCACATCGGCCAGCAGTGAGGAAGATTTTGTGTCTGCCGGAAGTTCAATAGAAGGTTTGGAGTTCATTGATAGGGTCTAAAAGAAAAACAAAAAAAAAAAAACTGTGGTTATATTGACAGGTACGCAGAGGAAAGGCGATTTTTTCTCACTGTGTGGGTTTTTTTGCGGAAATGTTTTATTAATTTCTTGTGCAAACTAATAAAAGGAAGAATTTTATTTTATTTTTTTTTTGGTTTTGTATTTCATTGTATAAAATATAAATATATTGTATAAAATATTAAAAAATGTGTTTTCTTTTTTGTTGCAGGCCCCGCCGTCGTTCCGGCTCCAGCATCGTTGTGATCGACGGTGACGATTTGAAACCCTGTCTACCCGATGACTTCATCAGTAGTCAACATTATCGACAACATTCGGGTGACATCAAGGAGATCGACCAGGAAATGTTGACAATGCTA
Organism: Myopa testacea; assembly: GCA_949629155.1. Lineage (NCBI taxonomy): Eukaryota > Metazoa > Arthropoda > Insecta > Diptera > Conopidae > Myopa > Myopa testacea. The sequence continues at coordinate 28,804,706 of OX451345.1, forward strand.
TCGGTCAATCAAGATAACGGTAAAGATTTAAAATTGTATAAGAAATCACTGTATAGTGTCTAAATAACTTCTTCCTCTGAATTGCCTTGGTTTTGCTTGTATTTTTAATGGATTCTTTCTCTTAATAATTCGCTGCAGGTCCACATCGTGAGATGGCTGTCGATTGTCCGGATAATTTTATCGCGCGCAACAAGACGCCTCCACGCTATCCGCCGCCGCGGCCACCTCAGGTAAATAGCTTTGTTAAGACCCACGCATGTGAGAAGAGAGCCCCGTCCAATCATCCCGAAGCCAGTTCCAAGTCCTCGCACTTTCTCACCATCACCGACCCCCCGAACACCAGCACGTCCACCACAAACACATCCACAATCATTACCAACACCAACACCAACACCAAAACCACAGACAACATCATCACCAACCATAATATTAACAACACCTCGAACACCGACACCACCGACAACAACACTTTAACCACCAACAACTCCATTTTACAAATCAAATTGTGCTCTAATCAAAATGGTGACGGTAAACAATTCATGGTTGCATACTATACTGAACACGAAACACAACAACAACAACAACAACAACAACAACAACGAAACAGTCAGACAAATCATCATTCAAATCATCTGCATCACAATATTTATTCATATCAAAATCATTCACAATCATCATCATCACCCTCATCATCGCTATCGCGGTCGTCATCTTCATTACCGTCATCTGTTTCGTCAACAACATTGATTATGAAAACGTCAATGAAATCACAAAAACAAAAACAACAACAACAACAACAACAACAACATTTCTTTCATGCTCATTTCTTCAACGATGATTTAAATGAACAACAAAACCTCTATAATCAACAACAACAACAAAAATTGGATCAAATTGAAAACTATGAAAATTGTTTACAATCGGAATATCATCGAAATGGAAATCATAAACAACAACAACAACATCGTAATGCTTTTAAAAAATCGACGTCTTTGAAAATGATAAAATCTCAAAAAAAACATTTCCTGAAACACGAATTGATGGACAATGAATTCGATGAATTCAATGATAAAAATGATGAACAACAAAATTTATACAATCAACAACAACAACAAAAATTGGAACAAATTGAAAACTATGAAAATTGTATGCAAACGGAACATCATCAACAACAACAACGACAATCGTATGATGATGATCCTCACCATCAACAGCAACATTCACATCCACTTAACATTAACAACAACAAATCGAGCATCAACACTTCATCATCAGCAACATCGACAACAGCTTCTTTGAAATCTCTTCAGAAATCGCTTCGAAACTCCGCCGCTCTCAGCGCTGGTGTTGCCGCCCTCACGCCCAGTCTGAACGCTGCCGCTGGTGCTCTCGATGCCAACGAACTCGAGCTCATGGTCGATGGACTCTATTGCAAAGATTCGTCCGCTCATTCGTCGATCGCCTACGATGACGTGTTGAGCAAGAAATCTGGCGAATCCTTTGACTCGATCACTTATCGCAACAACAACACCAACAGCCACAACAACAACAAGCACAACAGCTACAACAATCACAGTCTCAGCCACTTTTCGTCACTTTTTACGGCACCGTCGACTGATGGTCAATCGGTGGTCATGCAGTTGCCAGCGGGTCCAGCGAACGGCGTCGTTGATGCTTCTTCGCTGCTGCGCTCGGCCGGATCGCTGAACAGCACCCGCAGCTCGGACTCGGACGACGTCGGCATCCCGCCGCCCGAATACGAGCTGCGCGATCTGTCCGCCCCGCTCATCCTGCCGCCGCTGGCCAAGCATCGTGAGCTGCCCGTCGATGTACCCGACAGCTTCATCGAGGTGATCAAGACGACGCCGCGCTACCCGCCGCCGCCTCATCTGTCATCGCTGTCGTCGCAGCTGTCGCACTCCTCCTCGTCCAACTCGACGGCGAACACAACGATGACGCACATCAACTCGTCCACGAATTCGGGGTCATCGGCGGCGCAGCTCTCGCCTTCGTTTGGTCCATCGGGCGGAGTTGCATCATCAGCAACAACAACTTTAACAAGCGCGCTGAAGCAAAATCATCCGCTGGATACCGTCGACCATGTGGTGGCCTCCTCCTTCGGTCAGCTGCCACAACCGCAGGTGGCCGGGTGCAACAGCGCATCCGCCTCCAAGCGTAACGATGAGGTATTAACTTGAATTCTTCTTCCCCCACCGCCATCACCACCAACAACAACACAACTTTATCTTTTTAGCTTTTTGAATTCTTTTCTTTTCTGGCGCTTTGAACCATTTTGATTCTTTTTGATTCTCTTTGATCCTTCTTGATTTCGGGTTTCTTCAACCTTTTTTAGTGTAGTTTTTGTTGTTTTTTAGTTGATATTCTAGAGTAATTTTTGTTCTTGTATGTAGTAAATTTTTTTATGTTGTTTCTGAAATTAGTTTTAGCAATATTAATAATTATTTTTAGTATATTTATATTTACGTATTATTTTAGATTTATAATTCTACGTCTATTTTTATGACTTTTTTCTTTGTTTCCAGTGTTTTGTGCTTCTTTCAATATTATCACTTATCATTTCATCAAATTGCAACCCTGGTAGTCGGCTGCGTTTGACAGCAACTCCTACCGCTGCCTGTCAAATGTTGATATTCGCCGTCGCTTGTCATCGTTTTGCGGCAGGCGCGCGACATGAAGAGGTTCCATTAGTTCGGGCAACACAAACAGATTCCTCTCTCGCTCTTCTTAACGCTCAGCGGATGTCACGCCCCCTCTTTAACACGCCTCTTCGTTTACACGCGCTGTTCACACGTCCTCGAAATGTTCGCTGCTTCTGATTGTCGACAACTGCGTTGGTTGGCGACACTTTCAACGCGACTTTGGCCGTGGTCTCGGCTGCAGCCTGCGCATCGCTTCCTCCGTCTCCGTACCCTCCCTGGTTTTTTGTGATCCGCTCTTCTTGAAAGCTACATTAACGCCATCTGTGGCTGACGTGTTGCACTCTTTGATGGCTTTTTGTTTGCAAAAGTCGATGTTGTTGTTATTGTTATTTACTGTCAGTTCGTTTTGATGGCTTTAGTTTACTCAACTTTTGTTTTTTGGTTACGTTGCTTGTAGAATAGGGAGAGGGGCACATGGGAAGGGTGGGGGCGGATGAAAGCTGTGTGTGGAAAGGGAAAGTAATTTCTTTATGATGCTTGGAACGTGAGAAACGTTTTTAAAATGTGACATTTATTTATTTTTGCTTTGGTGTCATAAATATTTCATAAAAGCAAAAATTTCTAGTTTGAAATTCGTAAATTCAGAGAATCACTCAAGAGCAGAGAAATCTGCTCAATAAATAACTCGTCATTCAGCTGGGAAATAATGGAAAATTAATAAATTAAAAAGAAGACAAAATCTATAAATTAAAAGTTTAATTTTCCGTTCTTTAATTATAGATGTTTTGTGTTCTTTTGTTTCCTTTTCTTGCTCTTGTTTTTTGCGTGTCCTGAAAAGGAGAAAATGTATTGTTAACCATAACTTTGAGAGCTCTCATAATTTCTCTTTTCCAGTCGGAAATTTCTTGCAGCAGGAAGTAGAATCGTTAATAATAAAGAGAACACAAGAACAAGAAAACAAAAAATGAAGGAAAAAATAATAAATTGTTGAGCACTCAGCTTGTTTGTTGAGCGTGAGAAATTTTCAATGAAGTAGCAGCATTCAAACAAGTTGAACAGAGAGACACTTAAAAGCTTGAGAGACACAAACGCATATACAAGAACATGGACACAAAAACACGAACATGGACACAAACACGCGAACATGGACACAAATACACGAACATGGACACAAACACACGAACATGGACACAAACACACGAACATGGACACAAATACACGAACATGGACACAAAAACATTCGCACATTTATTTTATTGCCCGTGAGTCACAGTTTGCCTTAAAAAAATGCATGTAAAAATGAAAAGAAGAGAATAGAAAAATGTGAAAAATGTGGCAGCGTGTTGCAAAAATAGGTTAGCTGCAGAACTGGTCATTGAGGAGCTGCAGCTGCGGTCCCGTTAGCAGCGTAACCAAGACAAACACACGGATCATGCTATTTAAGTGTGCATTCAGGAATTTCGAGGGCCTGCGAAAACAAGATTTTTCTTCAATCTTCAGACGCCCACCCAACCAGCCACTCAGCAAGTTTGTCAGCCAACTAATCAGCTGGTCAGCCTGATAGCCAGTCAGTTAGGCAGACAGTCAGTGAGTCATCCAGTCTATTATTCTGTCGACCAAGCCATCCTTTCATCCATCCATTCAGCCATTTATTCAGCCATCCCCATTGAGCCATCCATTCAGGTATCCATTCAGCCATCCACTCATTCAGCCATCCATTCAGCCAGTTAGTCAGCCAGCTTTTCAGCCAGTTAGCCACGCATTCAGCCATCCATTCAGCAGTCTATTCAGCCATCCACTCAGCCATCCATTCAGCCATCCATTCACCCATCTACTCAGCCATCCATTCAGCCATCTATTCAGCCAGTTACTTAACCAGTCACTAAGCCAGTTAGTCAGCCAGCTTCTCAGCCAGTTAGCCACACATTCAGCTAGACATTCAGCTGCACATTCAATTAGTCATCCACCCTTTCAGCCAGTAACCCTGTCAGTCAAGGAATTAACCAAAAGGAGGTCCATTCATTCAGCTAATGTGTAAGCTTGTCCTCCAGTCATCCATCCAGCGATCCGATTCAGCTCGTCTGTCAGACAGCCAGCCAACGGGATTGCCAGCCAAATATCCGGTCTTCCATTCAGCTCCAGTTTGTCAGCCATTCAGCTACTCGTGTTAGTCGTCGATGCGGACCCAAAAGTTGTTTGGCCTAATTTTTTGTTGCTCTTGTTTTTCGCTCTCTCTCTCTCTCTCTTTCTCTCTCTGTTGGCCTTTAGTGACTGTTTAAGCCAGTGTTTTTAACTGCGTTGCAATTAAATGGATGACCGGCTTAAATGGGCGAGGGGATGGAGGAGGAGGAGGGGGAGGGAGGAAAAATAATAGAGGTTGCGGTGAGGGTGGCACTGAAGTGAAATGCAGAAAAACCACGTTCGGGTAAAAGCTGAGAATGGTTTGGTTTCGTGTTAATAATTTACAACAACACGAAAAGCCAAATTAATTCCACTGTAATAAATAGCGAATTTAATAAATTTAATGGATTTATATTTTTATATAATATTGTATTGTATATATGTACATTAGACTGGTCGCAATAATTTTTTTTTTGAAATTTGATTGCCTGCGCTGCTTAAAATATGAGGTTTGGTGTAAGAAATCATGTCCTAATTTTTCAGCTCAATCCGACGGTGCCTAGTCGTGCCTAGTGGGGCCCAAAGTTCCCCATATTATAAAAAACATCTATTCAATCGGATCTTTATAGTTATACTAGTTCAAAAGCCGGTCCCATAGACCGAAAATCAAAAATCTGGCTTCGTTACGATCTTCCGCAGAGAAAGTACTTTAAGTATGCCAAATTTCAGCTTCCTATGTCATCAGATGGCTTCAGAAAGTTGCTGAAAGAATAGGACATACATACAAACATCCGGACATACTACGAAATTATATATTGTATAGATAGATTAAAGTATTTGGTATTTAATGTTTTAGTATGATACGAATGAAAGATTTTAACTAAAATTTATTTATTATTGAAAGAAATAAAAAATTCGAAGTTCTTATTAAAATGTTCAAGCATGTATTTAATTAAAAGGACATCAAAAACATCGGTTGTCTTATCGACGATGTCCGACGACCTTCTACTCTGCTTGCCAACTACTTTGCTTCTTCGTCGCTTAATTGTTTGTTTAATTCTGTTTATGTTATTTAGGTGAAATTTCTTCGACCTGAGTTTTACAGTAATATTTTATTTCATGTAAAATTATTCAACAAACGAAATAATTATCAAACCTTTAAAATGTACCACTAACAATGTAAGTAAAACAACGGTAGTTCATACACGCACTTCATATTGTCTGTAAGCTACTTTTTCTTCCATGTCGCCACCATATAAGTGAATTGTTGGTCAAATCTGTATTTGAAATGAATTTTGGGAAAACATCCGGGCCAGAAGTTCTTCTCTTCAACAGATTTGCCAAGTATTGGAAACACATTGAAGCTAGCACGTTCAAGAGTGGAATTTTGGACGAAGAAGTGGTACGAATTTTAACAACATCGCACGTAGATTATTTGAAGAATTTTTGTATAAATGCGTTAAAATTCCATTACGTGCGTGCAGATTATAAAGAGTTGCTTCAGTTAACACTCCATTTTATTGGGGAGCGTGTACCAGATTTTTCACAATTTCGTTTGCCTGGTGCAACATCGCATGCAGGATTCATGTTAAAGTGCATTTATTGTTACAAAATATTTCTATTTCGCGAACAGTTCAAATTGACAGCAGCGGAATTGAAGTCTTCGGAGCATTTGCTTATTTTTGACTATCATATATGTCAACTATGTCAACTATCTTTATTGGTTCCGATGTGCGAATGCTATAGAAGCGCCAAAACTAGATCTTGATTTCATTCAAAACGTTGTAACTTATTTTGATAATGAAGTTCCGACCGAATTATTGCAAAAAATAAGAAACCATTTGTGGTATTTGTCAGAAGAAACTGTTGGCCTTGCATTTGTGAATGAAAGCGTGCCGTTGGAAATAAAAAAGATGATGGTCCAAAAACTCGACATCGGCAATGACATACACGGAAATAATAAAAAAATTTCGAAAAGGAATGTTGTCAATATGGATGAAATTTTCTCTTACGCGTCAAGAGATATATCAGATTTCGTTTCTCCACTGAAAAAGAAATTTTTTTCTGGATTAGCCATAGATCCAAAATTTTTAGAATCGGAACCTTCTCAATGGCAACAGAGGGATGATTATTGCGCTGGAAAAGCTGTCTGTCAACATTTGAATGTTGTGAATGATGCAGCAGAAAGAGCAATTAAACTCATCACGGATTACAATAAATCGCTAACATACGATGAGAAAGATAAGTAGTACTTACTCCAAGTTGTTGAACACTATCGTCATTTATATCCTTCTCACAACAAATCTTCTCTTATAAATTAATCAACTCAATAAAATTAATTAAATAAATATATACTTTTTTTTATCATTATATTAACTTTCAAAACCATTAATAAATTAAATTTACATATATTTGAAGCACATTATTCAATATAACTATAAATACCTGATTGAATAGATGTTTTTTTATAATATGGGCAACTTTGGGCCCCACTAGGCACGACTAGGCACCGTCGGATTTAGCTGAAAAATTAGGACATGATTTCTTACACCAAACCTCATATTTTAAGCAGCGCAAACAATTATATTTTAAAAAAAAAAAAAATCCCATACAAGATGCGACCAGTCTAATGTACATATATATAATTTGTATGTGTTGTTTATTTATATTTATTAGTTGAATTAAAAAAATTAATTATTATATATTATTATTACAGATTGTATTATTACAATATATTATTAATTGTTTTTTATTATTTAAAGAGTATTTTATACAAAGTAATCTTCAAAAACCTTAAATTCTCCATGCTTTGTATAATTACTAGTAAAAATCTATAAATAATTCTATTTATAATAAATTTGTATAAATAAATAATTAATAAATAGTTAAGAAGATATTCTTAATCCGAATTATAAAGCAGCTTCGGTTCTTCCTTTACAAAAACATCAACAAAATGCTTAAGTTATTCATATGTAACATTTTTTAGGTTTTATTTTCACCGTATAATAATAATAATAATATACATGTACATATAATAAATATTCATGGTTGCTTGTTCTTTATAGGCAAATAATTTTCAAATATTCACCCATCATAACACACAACTCTATCACTCTCCTTCTCTCTCTATCACTCTCCCTGTCACTCTATCACTCTCCCTGTCACTCTGTGTTTACACTGATCAACTAACACTGTAAAACTCACTCAAAAGTAGACGTTAACAACATTTTGTTGCCTATTTATTTGTTTTTGTTTTCCTTTAACACGCCAAACATTCGTAATTCACACTAACTTTCAACTAAAAGCTTCAGAAACATTTAAATTTTCATACTTCAGCACCAACTCCTCTGTTTTATACCTCGAACCAGTCTTTTTTTATACCTCGTCCCAGTCTTTTTTTATACCTCGTACCAGTCTTTTTTTATACCTCGTACCAGTCTTTTTTTATACATTGTAGTAGTAAAAGTAGTAAATTATCACGAATATTTTGTGGAATTCATGTCTAAAAAATGCATAATCTTCTTCCGTCTTCAGTTGAATGGATCGGTTAAGCCCGTTCCGCCGCCGCGTGCGGATCACCTGCGAATTGAGAAGGATGGCCGGCTTATAAATCGGACACCCGGGCCTCAGCTACCCGATCGCAAGTCGCAGCAGATCGCACAAATCGTAGAGCCCACTTTGGAGCAGTTGGACAGCATTAAAAAATATCAGGTCAGTGCAAAAGCAAACAAATCTTACTTAAATCGATCTTCTTTATACAATTTATTAATATATTTATTAATAATGCAACAAAATAGTCATAGAAAAGATATTTATTCGTTATGTGTACAATATCCAAAAAAGACAGAACTTTCTTCTTGTTCTTATTTAATATTTGTATGGTGTTAAAAATCAACTTGGAACTATTTTGTGGTTACTTTTGTTGTACGTTTTCCTGGTGAAATTACAGCAGCGCCTAAAAGTATAGTCACTGATTTTTTCCTATCAATCAAGCGAAGAAAACTGTTTTTAATAAATTGTGGGGCGCTGTGGTTAAAATGTTAATGAAAGGATTCTATTTCAGCTCAAAATTTATTGATTAAAATTGATTCGATTTGTGGACAAATGGCTTTGTCGAAAATTATTGTAAATCATTGATTATAAATAAACATCCATCATGATTATTTATTAAAATAACTAACTTATTAACTGAATAACTGTCTGTTAATACTTCTAACTGTATTTATTATATAATCACTTTTAATACTCAACTCGGTCTCAAACTCAAACCGTGTTTTTGTTTTTTATGTTGTTCTCTTTCTGTTTTCTTATTCATATTCACCGTTTTCATCTTCTTTGCTTTCTTCTTCCTCAATTTCTTCTTTTTCGTCTTTTCTTTTTATTCTTGTTATTTCTGGTTGTTGTTGTTCCTGGTTGTTGTTGTGTTAAGTAGGTCAGTTCTCAACAAAATACAGGCTGCTTTCATGTTTGCCATTTTTACTGCTTCCTTTCTTCTGCTTGCTTCCACTTTTCTGTCCTTTCTTTCATGTCAACTGAACCCGTTGTTGGTGTTGCTGTTCTTGTCCATTGTTTTGTTTTTGGTCTTTCTTCCCCTCCTGCTCTCTTTTCTCTTCTTCCTTAAAACCTGATTAAAAGCTTTTTTGCAAGCTTCTTTTTTCCACATCTTTTTTTTTCTATTCTGTTGCTTTTTTGAAGCTACACAAAGTGGAAGAATTTATTTGCATTTAAGCGTGGCGTAATGCGTGGGGCTCCAAAGAAGGGCAAATAAATGAACGAAGAAGAAGAAGAAAAACTAGGAGAATACGCAGGATAAAAGAGGAAAACCCAGGAAAGTCGGTAGCAAGGAAGATTTTAGTTATGTATTTAAATAAATAAAAGAACAGAAAATGGAAAATTTTTACAATAAAAAATAATAGAATATAAAAGAAAATTGAATAAAATAAAGATAAGAGAAAGGATGAGAAAAGAAAGGTAAGGAAAAGAAAAGAAAAACAAAATAAAAGAACAGAAAATAAATAAAAAACGAATTAGAAATGAAATTAAATAAAAAAAAATGATTACGTAGGAAGTTATTTCAGCGTAGTATTTTTCGCGAATTCTTATTCTTCTTCGTCGTCTCATTCTTCTTCTTCTTCTTCTCCTTCTTCTTCTTCTTCTCCATCTTCCTCTTCTTATTTAACTGAATGGAGTGAAGTACAAAAAATTGTTTACGATTTTGTGGTTTTCCGGGACATTTAAAAAGTATGAGTGGGTTTTAGGGCTTCTGTTACCACCCCCCCCTCCACCCCCCTCCTCCACCATCACTGATCTCCAAGCTTCTCTCATCCTAACATTTTTTAAAATAATACAGACCTAAAATCTAACTATTATAATAAATTAAAAATGATATAATTGACGATAAATTAATATAAGTAATATGATATTATAATCTATTGTATTAAAAAAGTTATTCATAACTTCCCGATATCATTACCGAAAAAAACCAACAACAAATTACAAACTTCCGGTTTGTGTTTCTTTCTCCAAAAAAAAAAAAAAAAACAGATAGAAAATTAATACAAACAAAAGAACAGAACCAACAACAATCGTTATTCTACTGTCATCGTATGGGTTGTAGTAGTAGCAGTTGTTGGTGGTACTGTGTTGTTGTTGTTGTTTTTGTCGTTGTTGTTATTGTTGCTGATGTTTTTGTTGTTATTCAGTCTGAGAGAACCTTCTAAATAAATGCATTCGTATGCAGACCGTGTTTGCCAACATCATCGACGATACTGCAGATGGTTTTAGAATAGTTAACAAAAAAGGAAGGGAGAACAAAAGCGAAACCAAGAACAAGCACGCAACAATACAACTGTTAATGATAGAAAGACAACAAGAACAACAACAACAACAACGACTATAATAATAACAACAACAACAACAATAGCAGCAATAATATACTCGTATTTAATACTACCCAACAACAATCTACGCACCACAACTGAAAAACAGACGAACGACGACGACGCACGACGACTGACGGCCGGACGCGTGGGCGACGCATTGGATGGAATTACGCACGACGCACAGCAACATCGTCGCCATTTTTTTTGCAGCCATACTAAAAACCATATTTAATGGGAGCTTTTAAAAGAATTCATACGGCTATTTAATTGTAGACACGAGTAGCTTATGTTTAGTCTCCCTCTCTTTCTGTCTCCCCTCTCGCTCTCTCTCTTTTTCTCTATCTTTCTGAGTCTCTCTTCTCCGCCCATTCCTCACTCTTCTCTTATTATAACGCTTTGCTTTTAACAATAAACGTTTACTAAAATATTAGTAAGAATAAGTAAAATATTTGACATAAAGTCGTCTAAATACAATATATCATAGTTTCAGCTGAGTTGAAGTGTTCTGTGCTTATCTACAATGATTTGCAATGATTTAAAATGCTCTGCAATGATTTATGATGATTTCTTATGATCTGTAATAATCCGCTTTTCTGATATTAATACTGTAATTATCTATAATGATCTGAAATGTACGTCGTAATGCGTTTCACGGGAATGATAAAAACGTGTGCTCTTATTTTTTGGACATATCCAGGTGTTTATTTTATCACCTTTCAACATCACAATTAATTCGGAAGTTTGAAGGCATTTTTAGACTATTTTAAAGTCTGTTCTGAGTTTGAGAGGCTTTAAAGCTCTCCTAACTTTTTCTTGTGTGTGGCTCTGTGAGTGATCGAATAGAAGGAGTGACTGTCTGTTTTATCCGAGTACAGGGTAGCCTCAACACCTCCTCTAAATTATTTATAATGTAATTAAATTAAATAATCACGAACCGCAAATAAAATATAATCTGAATGTAGTAAAATATAATAATAATATATGTGTATATGGTATATGTAATAATAATATATACATAATAATAATACATTATATAATATAAACATCATCAAATAAAGTGAAGTAAAGAAGAGAACAATAACTTCAATAGACTTGTCAATGTAATGAAATGTTTCTATGGATGTCAAGAAATCATTCAAAGTGACATTTTATGAATTATAAAATTTTATTTATTTTTTTTGGTGAATTGAATGAAAGAATAGATCAAAAATTCTTCATAAAAATGAAACCTCAATCAACGAAATTTGATTTAAAGAGAAATACAATCAATAATTGTATTATATACCCTGTATGACATCATCTCTCTCTCTTTCTCTCTCTCTTTCTTATACTCTCCTATATTCGCCTTCCTTCTCACTTGTTTTGCCTTGCCTCCCGCTCTGTTGTTGTTGTGTCTCTCGCTTTCTCGTTCACTCTCTCTCAGCAACTAAACAAATACAAAGTCAGTTGCCACTTAACCCAGTCTCTCTCCGTCTCTCTCTCTCTCTCTTTAGACTCTTTATTACCATACCAACCAAGCCCAAAGCAAAACTAACCGAACTCGTGTTCGAAGCTTGGCCATAATAAACCATTTATACGTAGCTTGGCTAAAAGCAAAACAAATGAAATGTACTCATTTTTTGTGTGTGTTTCTCTCTCCTTCGAAAAGACGAATGCACCCGAGTAGGCACGAATAACTTTTTAGGGGGGGGGAGAGGGGTCACAAACCAGTCGCCATACGATTTCAATAGCAATTCTGCTGGCCGCATTTCGAAAAGAGTCTCGACGGTCGAAACGCGATTGTTAACGTGGTTAAGTGAAAAATAAATTCTTAACCTTTTTTCTGTAGGTTTGTCTTTTTTTTGCGCTAAATAAAAAGGTTAAAATTAAATTAAAACTGTATGCAAAACGGAAGCAGAGTAAAAAGAAGACAGAGCAAAAAAGAACAAAACAAATAAACAACAGACATAATAAATAATGACCACATAATAAACAATAATAATAGCAACAACAACAACAACAACAATGAAGCCGACAAAAACGTCGTCTATTTGTTCATATTTCATTCGATGGTCGATGCTGGTGGCTCAATCAGTTTGTTTTGCTGAATGACGAGGGTCGCGTTTTTCGTTGGTTTCTTTGTCAAAATACAAGAAAAGGGAAAGAATTCTATTTGCAATAAAACGGAAGAGAAACAATAAATAAATTAAAAGAAATAAATGTAAAAAGTGTGTAGCTTTTCAATAAAATAAAAAGAAGTCGGAATTTAAAAGTAAAAAATTAAAAAAAAAATAAAAAAAAAAATAAAAAAATAAAAAAAGTAAAATAAAAGAAAATTACAGGATTATTTTTTTAAAAAAGTGTTGCATAATAAAAAGAGGAAGAAATAAAAAGAAAATATATAAAAAATAGAAAATATTACAAAACTGAAAAACAGTTATCAGAGTTAAATTCAAATTTAATTTGAAGTTTTGCCCATTCAAAAAAAATCACAAAAACCTGAATAATTGGCTGTTTTCTATTCTTTTTTCTTTCTCCTTTCGTTTGTTTTTCTTCTTTTCTGAAAAATGAGAATTTTTCTAAATTTTAAGCCACCAGCATTTTATTTTATCAAAATTAAACTTGTGACTCGATATGAATAAACGATAAGATAACAAACAAAAGATTAATGATTCATATCACAATAAATATTGAATTATAAACATTAAAGTAAATACTAAAATATTTGAATATTATATTATAATAAATGATTTTAAACTTGTTTTTGGGAAAATAAACAAAAAATACAAACGAATTCTTGGTTTCGGTTTTGTTTCTTTATTAAAAAATAAAAATATTTGTTTAACTTTTATTATAGCGTAATTTTATATCGTAAACTGGATTTCCAACATCGTTATTGTGTCTTATTTTATTATTTGAATAACAGGTTTTTATTTTATTATTTTAATAACTTGTAATGAATTCTAAAGGAAAAAAAGCCACATTTTTGCACAGTATTTCGTGGAATTCATGTTTTGAAACTTCGCACTTTCGAAAATAGAATAAAAAAAAAAAAAATCAAAATAAGATTTAAATTAAAAGCTTCAATTTCTGTAAAAGTTAAATGATTAAAGAAGAAAAGAAACAAGAAAAAACCACAACCATCACAACAAATACGTAAAATATTCAAATAGTATTCGTATAGTATTCATATAGTATTCATATAGTATTCATACAGTATTCATAGTATTCACATAGTATTCATATAGCATTCATATAGTATTCATATAGTATTCATATAGTATTCATAGTATTCACATAGTATTCATATAGTATTCATATAGTATTCACTTAGTATTCATATAGTATTCATTCGAATCTGCTGCTTAAAACTTTGTGAATACTTTTGCATTTTCTGTCTCATGCTGATTTTTATTTATTTTACTTTTCTTTTTCTTTATTTTAATTGCGATTTTTTTTTCTTTTCTGTACATTTTGTGGTAATTTGTTTTTAAGTTTCAAGAGAAAAAACCGCGTTGTAAAAAATGTCTTTTATTTGTCTTTAAGCTCGTGAATACGTGAGTTGTTTAAAAAATAGCTTTCTTGAAGTTGAGGCATCTTTTTGTTAGTGTTTTTTTCATCTACAATACATGTTCTTCTCTCTTTTTATTCTTTTTCTATTTTTTATGTATTCTTTCTAACTCTTTTGTGAGTCATTAAGCACTCTGAAGTGATGATGAGATGAAAGGAAAAGTAAAACAAAGTGAAATCTTCTTCAGAAAAATTATTAAAATCTTTTCGAAAGCCTAAAAAATTATAGAAAACCTTTTAAAACATAAACATTGTGTTTATTTTTAGTTGATTTCTTTAAAAATAATTTTTCTCCGCTCGGTAAATAAAAAGTTTTGTTATGTTGTGTAAAAAATGGATGTGGCAAAAAAATAATTGAATAAAAAAAAATACAACGATAACAACAACAACGACTACAAAATGGTTGTATCTACATTGAATATAACGCTAACTAACAACAACAACAACAGCAATAATGAGGACAATCGTTTAGATTGTTACAATTGTGACAATTTAATGTTGCCAATAACAACAACAACAACAACAACACAAGCAATAGCGACAACAACAACAACAACATCAACAACAACAACAACAACACTAACCAACATACGAGTACCAGCAACAATTGCGAAATCCGATAACCATAAAGTCAATAAATGCCAAGTGGATAAGAATAGTGGCAACAACAACAACAACAACAACACCAGTAATAATAACGGTGACAACAACAACATTGTGATAACAAGTAATACAAATGGTGCCAATAATAACAACAACAACAACAACAACAACAGTAACAACAGTAACAATAATAAATTAAGCAACATTAAAGGCAATAACAATATTAATAATAATAATAATAGTAATAATAGTAAGAATAACAATAATAAGAATTTTATAATTATTAGTAATAATAATCAAATCATTTATGATGATGAAAATACTTTCAACGACAATCAAAGAGCAGCAGCAGCAGCAGCAGCAGCAGCTACACGAACAACAATAAGAACAACCAAGCCACCAACAAAAACAACGCAATCATCATTGTCATCAATTTCAACATCATCTGAGATAACAGCAGCTACAACAGGTTGTGATGCCTCAGCCTCTGACCTGAGTACATCATCGCTGACGACGACGACGATGACGACGCCGACGCCGACGCCAACGCAGCGCGTCTCGCTGCGCCGCGGCACGCATGTCAATTTATCGCATCGACTGCGACAACAGCAGGTACGACGTCCGCCACCGCACTAAAAGAATAAAAAAAAAATATAAGAAACAAGTGAATCAAAAACAAATTAAAATAAAGAATAATTGAATAAAAAACAAATAAATAAAAAATAGAAAAAAAATTATTGGGGACATGATGTCATCAAATGATGTCAATCATTCTGTTTAAAAGAATTTTTCTTGTTTTTTAAATTATGGAATAATTTTTAATGCAATTTAAATGAATCTTTAAAATAATATTAAATGACAAACATTTTAATTGTTTTCTTCATTTTCGAAAGATTTTATCTTACTTAAGAGTTTTACTCATTGAAGTTTATTTTAAATTTTTTTCTTTTCTGTTTTGTTTGTTTTTTTATATTTTTACCTTTTTTTCTGAATGTGAAGCAGAATTGAAATGATTGTCATTTGAAACCCAGTAAAAAAGACGTGAGAAATAATATATTAAAAAAAAAACAAACAAAAAGAATACTCTGCCTTTCATTCCACTTGAATTTCTGCTGATTTAATGAAAGCCGCTTTTATTTCGTTTTGCCAAATTTTTAATTCATTCGCCGCCATGTTCTTCATAACTGTTCTGTTATAATGTTGGCTGTTATGTCGTTGGCGATGTCAGCATGTCACATGAGGCAGTAAAAAACGATCTTATTTTTTATACTTCTTCTATCCTGCTTCCTCTCTTCTCATTGAATAGTGTTGCGGTTGAGTTGTATTTGTCGTTTTTTTTTACTCTAATTGTTGTTGTTGTTATTTTCGGACCTCAACAGTTGTTGTTTCTATTTTGTAGTTCTTCCTCTTGTTCTTGTGGGTGTTCACACTATTGTTGTTGTTGTCTTTTATTCTATTTTGTCAACGTTGTTGTTGCTGTTGTTGCATATTTCAGCATACAGTTTTTTGATGGATGGTTGGCAATCACACTTGAGAGGTTTCTAAAGAGTCATAATATTCTAACTTGTAAAGGTTGTTGTTGTTGTTGTCATTATTTGACTCGTAGGGATTTAAGCATTGTTGTTGGTGTTGTTGTTGCTTTTGTTATTACACTTGCTGGAATTTATGCATTGTAGTTGTACTTCTTGTCGTTCGTATTCTGGTTGTTGTTGTACTAGTTGTTGTTATTGCCGCTAAGTTGTCCTCGGCGCATACAAAATGCTGTGATTTGTTTTTGTCACTCGAAAAGCCTTTGAAGAGCTCTTCAAATGCCGTCAATGAATAGCTTAAAAATGTTTGCATGAATGGTTGAGTGAATGAAGGGATGAATGGCTGAATTGATGGCTGAATAGGTGGCTGAATGGATGGCTGAATTGATGGCTGAATTGATGGCTGAATAGGTGGCTGAATGAATGTCTGAATTGATGGCTGGCTGAATGGATGGCTGAATTGATGGCTGAATGGATGGCTGAATGGGTGGCTCAATCACATGCAGAATGACTGAAAACTAAAGACTGAAGGGTGCTCAGGGGGGATGGGAGCCGCCCTTCGATCTCTCGAGTGCTCACTTGATGGGTAGCTGAGTGGTTGTTGATTGGGTTGTCATGTCTGCGGGGTGGGGAGGTCTTTCGAACTGTATTGGGTTGTCCAGGGTTAAAAGGTGCGTTTTGCTGGTGAACCGTGGCTAAGTGAAAGAAGGCGGCGTTTAAGCCGCTAATTAAATTAAGCTAATTAACATGTGTTTGTGCGACTGTGTATGAGTGTGTGTCGGTTCTGATGTTCGTGTGAGTTAAATGATGAGCCGCTTAGAAAAGGGCAACAGTTTAAAGAGCTACTCAGGTCATTCGTAGCGGAATTTGTAGCATAGAGCATAACAGTTTTTTATCCAAGCTCCACAAATTTTAAACTCGAGAGCTTCTAAAGAAGGTTTTTTCTAAGTAGCTGCGTATTAATATTAAAAAGCTAATTAATACATTTTGTATGGGTTTTTATTTTAGCACAATTTTTAATGAGGTCTTTCTTTTTGTTGCATTACAGGAGCAGCTGCGTCGCCGTCGGGAGGAGGAGGAGCGCATCGCCCAACAAAATGAATTCCTACGCGCAAGCTTGCGTGGCTCGCGCAAGCTTAAATCTCTGCAAGACAGCAAAACGATGGCGCAACAACAACAACCGGTGGCGGCCGAACGACTAACGCTAGGCGTGGAAAACGAGGCCTACATGGACGATGAGGAGGCAGAGAAAATAAAAGGTGCGTGGGAAGGTTTTCAAAAACACCAAAAATATTCTTATAAAAGCTTTCGTATCAAACACTTTCTACTTCGACGCTTTAAAGCTCATTTATTATGCAAAAGCTTTAGTTTTCATTGGTTTTATATTCATTCTTTTTCAGGTTATGGCGACCTTATTGCCGCTCTGACACGCCTCCAGAACCAGCTCACTAAAAGCGGCATGACGTCACTCGCTGGACGAGTGTCGGCCGCCCACAACATCCTGTTGAATCCTGGGGTGGCGCATGCGTTAGCTGCACGCGCCGCGGTGCTGCAGCGTCGTCGTTCGAGCGTCAGCCACCCCGTCAGCGTCAACGCGCTGCCGCTGCAGAAGGACATCGTCGAGCTTTTGGCGCAATCAAATTCACCGGCCGCCATCGAGCTCGGCAACCTGCTGACCAGCCATGAAATGGAGGGTCTGCTGCTGGCGCACGATCGCGTCGCCACCCACACCGACGCCACACCCTCGCCGGCGTTCAGCGGCTCCGGCAGTCCGCAGCCCATAAGCGTCGACGCCCCCACGCCGCTGCCTAAGTCGGCGTCGGTACGCACTGCCGGCGGAGTGCCACCGCCCATTGTGTCCCCTCCGCCGGTGGCCCAACGGCAGCCGATGCCGATTCCGCCGAACATCATGAAGGGCAGCGGCGGCGGTGGTCCGCGAGCAGAGTCGCCGCCGCTCAGCGCCTGCTTCGGGACACTCAACGATGACGACAACAACATTCGCATCATACAAATCGAGAAGTCAACGGAGCCGCTTGGGGCCACCGTCCGCAACGAAGGCGAAGCGGTTGTCATCGGGCGCATCGTGCGCGGCGGCGCGGCTGAGAAGTCGGGCCTGCTGCACGAGGGCGACGAGATTCTCGAAGTCAACGGCCAGGAGCTGCGCGGCAAGAGCGTGAACGACGTGTGCACGATGCTGGGCGCCATGACTGGCACGTTGACGTTCCTGATAGTTCCCGCAAGCAGTCCGCCAGCCGTCGGCCATCGCGAGAACGCGGTGCTGCATGTCCGCGCCCACTTCGACTACGATCCCGAAGACGACGCTTACATTCCGTGCCGCGAGCTCGGGATCAGCTTTCAGAAGGGCGACGTGTTGCATGTGATCTCGCGCGACGACCCCAGCTGGTGGCAGGCGTACCGCGAGGGTGAGGAGGATCAGACGCTGGCGGGCCTGATTCCTAGTCAATCGTTCCAGCATCAGCGCGAGACGGTGAAGTTGGCCGTGGCCGAGGAGGTGGGTTTGGCTCGCAGCCGCGGCAAGGAGAGCAGCAAAGGGGCGACGCTCTTGTGTGCGCGCAAGGGACGCAAGAAGAAGAAGAAAGCCAGCTCGGAAGCAGGGTGAGTGCAAGTTCCAAGTTGATGCTGATGTTGATGGTGGTGATGACGATTGAAAGCAAATGTCGGATGAGATGCTTATCGGTGATCTTATCTTATTTTTCAGCTACCCGCTTTACGCCACAACAGCGCCGGACGAAACGGAACCCGAAGAAATACTCACCTATGAGGAAGTCGCCTTATATTATCCACGTGCCACCCACAAACGCCCCATCGTGCTGATCGGTCCGCCGAACATCGGCCGGCACGAGCTGCGGCAACGTTTGATGGCCGATTCGGAGCGCTTCTCAGCGGCAGTGCCACGTAAGTGTTGAGTTTCACTGAAATGCTAAAATGGGGAAAATATTAGATGATTCATTCTAACTTTTATAGATAGAGCATAGATGCGAAGCGTGAAAAATATGTAGATCGTTGTTATATTGATTAAGTTATTAGTTTCAGTATGAAAACATATGTATTGTTAAATTTCAAAACTCACCACACCAGCGTGTTTGCTTTATTTACCATAGTAATGAATGTTATTATAAATATGTATTATTTAAAAATTCCGTTTATTAAATTAAAATGGAATGAAATGATAGAAATATTAAAAAGATTCATATGTATAAAAAATCGAATAAAAAAGAAAAACCCAAAATTTTGTATTTTAAAAGCTTATTTAGTATTCCTTTGTATTGATTCAATTCTAATTCAAGTTAATATATTTTTAACCACTCTCCACAGTTTTCTATTTACTTGAGGAAAAACAAAGAAAAAAGGGTAAAAGTCTAGAGTTGTGATCATAGTAGACATTGGATCGTGGTAGAGAGTGTGGTGAATTTCATTAAATTTCAGTTCTTATTTCTTAGTCAGTCTTAATGACTCTTATTAGTAATTTTAAAGGGTAATTTTTATTATTCGAGAATCATTTATATGATCATTAATTCATTTAGGTTTTTAATGATTTCAATGTGTAGTTAATTTATTAATATTTCAAACCTTAAATCTTAAATGAGGTCAATATTTTGTATTTCTTTTGTGTTTGCTATTGAGTGATGAATATTCTTAGTTGATTTTTTTCAATATAATTTATTTGATTTCATTTTAAACTCATGGACAAATCTGTAATCATTTTTATACCGTAAGATTATAGAGTTTTGTAATGAGATCATTCAATTTTAGTTTTTATAATTTAAAGCAATAAAAATTTAGTAAATAAGAGTGAGTGTGGTGAATTTTGAAAACCCCTTTAAGTGGAAAACTAAAATTGCAGGATAAAACTACTATAAGTAGCTGAAATACTACTTAAGATACTAAATATTAAAATTCTTGTGGTGAATTCAGAACCATTTGCCAAGAGTCTCAAGAGTTTCTAGAAAACCTCACCAAAAATTAACGGAGTGAAAACAAACTATTAATAGAGAGTAGAGTGTGGAGAATACAGTGTAGAGAGTAGAGTGTAGAGAGTGGACTGTAGAGAGTAGAATCTAAAGGAGAGCAGCTCTTGTTGAGTATTTTCATGAATTTTGAACCATTTATAATTTTAAACAATTTAATTTATTTAATTTTCCAATTTCACCACATTTACAGATACCTCACGAGTTCGTCGCGAAGGTGAAGTTCCCGGCCAGGATTATCACTTCATCACACGACAAGCTTTCGAGGCCGATATTCTGGCGAGACGTTTTGTAGAGCATGGTGAATATGAGAAAGCATACTATGGTGAGTGTGACTTACTAGTGTTTAAGCTCCAAAGCGAGCTAATTTCTGACTTGGCGTTTCTATTCAAAGGCACTTCTCTGGAAGCCATACGCACCGTAGTGGCCAGCGGCAAGATTTGCGTCCTCAACCTGCATCCACAGAGTTTGAAGCTGTTGCGTGCGTCGGACTTGAAGCCGTACGTAGTGCTGGTTGCACCTCCGAGCCTGGAAAAATTGCGTCAAAAGAAACTGAGAAACGGAGAACCATTCAAGGTGAGTTTTGAAAAGAGATTCATTGGTTTAAAAGAGAAGTTGGCTTTATTTATTGATTTTATTATTTGCTTTTATATTCTACAATATATTAACCCCCATCTTCTTGCAGGAGGAGGAATTAAAGGACATCATAGCAACGGCACGCGACATGGAAGCTCGCTGGGGCCACCTTTTCGACATGATCATCATCAACAACGACACCGAGCGAGCCTATCATCAGCTGTTGGCCGAAATCAATTCGCTGGAACGCGAGCCGCAGTGGGTCCCGGCCAGTTGGGTCCACAGTAACCGTGAAGAGTCCTGAATTCATTTAAATGGATCACAAAAAAATCTTAAATGTTTCGGTTAAGCGATAAAATATTCTGCACACTGAACACTAACTACAAAATACAACAACAAACAAATAACACAAAAAATACTTATTGATAAAAACAGAACAATAGAGAAAGCAAGCAAAACAGGAAAGGAAATTAAAAGAAAATATATTTATGATGCTTCAGTAGAAAAATTTAGAGAAAGCAAATAAATAAATATCATTAAAAGGTTTCTTTTATGAATTTAAACGTAAAATTACGTTATACGTTTGAACACTGTATACACAGTATATAAATTTAATTATTATTCTTTTAAATATCTTGCTTTTACTTAATATTCTTTAGTATTTATAATGTACATTTAATATATATTAGTAGTTATTTAGTTGAAAATGTACTAAAAACTTATATAAATGTCAGTTTTAATTGTTTTGGCCGTGTTTCGTGAAATTTTTGCATGTAATAATATTCTATTTAAACTACAAGACGTTTCTAATGCTTTAAAAAATGTTTTAACTTAAGTTGTGAGAGATGAAAATTTTAATTTACTGAAAACAGCTGCATTTTATTTATTAAAAATAAATAAAGTAACAATAAATATAAAAGAATTTATAAAGTGAAAAATTAAATATGAATACTATAAAAAAGTAAATAATCAAAAACAGCAAAGCAACTAAAACAAAATGGCTAAAAATAAATAAAATACAAAAAAAGAATACTTTATGCAACAAAAGAATTATGAAAATAAATTCACACAAATTGAAATAAATTCAAATACATAAAAATTGAAATTGAATGATATAGAAAATAGTATAAAAATTCATACTCTGTGCATACTTTATCACTAAAATGCAATTTAAAAGTTTTCACAAAAATTATTGAAGAAATAGTAACAAAAAATATTGGTTAGCAAAGTACAATGATTTAAATGTTATAATGAACCTTTCTTTAATTTATTTAAAGAAATATACATTTTATCTTTTAATATTTTCAGATTAAAACGTAAAAAAAAAATTTTTATTTTTTACTGGTTAAAGAAAACAAATAATTTTTTAATTTTAGAAAATTTTAGAATTGAAGAAACACAAAATAGCAGAAATAAAAGATGACAATTAAATTAGAGGAAAAATATCAGGATTCCATGAAATTAACAACAACAACAACAAAAATACCCAAAGTAAGAGCAAACATTTTAAAGTATAGAAATTAAATGCAGATACAATTATTAAAGATAAATATTAAAGACAAAATTAAACAAGAATATAAAAACAAATAAATTAGTACGCAGTTCTATCAAAGAATATAGAGAAAATATTAAAAAATAAACTGAAATGTTGTATTTAAATATATATTTCAGCTAACTTAAATGAGTTAAATAACAAATAAAGAAAAAATAAAAGTTAAAAAATAAAAATATACAAAATAAATACAATAAAATTACAATAAATAGAAATAGATTCAAACAAAATAAACCAAAATGAAATAAAATAAAATGAGATAAAATCAAATAAAATTAATTAAAATAAAATAAGATGAAATATAATAAAATAAAATAAAAATAAAATAATATGAAGCGAATCGAAATAAATTAAAATAAAAATAAAATAAAATTAAACAAATTAATATAAACCAAAATTAAATCAAATGAAATTAAATAAAATAAACGAAAATAAGATAAAATAAACAAGAATAAAATAAAATCAAATAGTAATAAGAAAGAATAAATAGATAACCTACATGCATATATAAAAATATTAAATATTAAATTATTTACTAAGCAAATACATTGTAAATTATAATTATAATTCACGTAGCTAATACATTCATTGTTTAAAACTTTAAAGTTATTATTTTCAAAATAATACAATACATATTTCATGAAATAATTCATTAAAAAAACGGAATTTTCATTGTTGAAATTATTTATAAAACACAAATTAAAAAACACGAATAAACTAAAAAACTATTGTCAAGAAAGTTAAAAAGATATTTATATATATCAAAAATTACTATATTATAATATATAATATGTTGAATAATTTTATTATTATTATTATAGCAAAAGAATATATAAATAAAATAAAATAAAACAAAAAATTCGATGTAATTAGAAATATTGTACAATTCAACTATTCAAAGGAAATATTAACAAATTAACAATAACAACAACTGCTATAAAGACACTTACGTAACAGAAAGTAAGTAAATACTTTAGTATAGAAAAGTAAATTTAATTTTAATTACAGTAAAAAACCTTAAATTTGGAAACAATGACTATTTAAATAAATACAAAAATAGTTATGAGCGTGCAACCCAATAAATACAAACATATACATATACGAGTACATATATGTATATATATACATACATGTATATAAATAAATATATGGAGAGAGATATACACACTATAATGCAGCAATAACTGCGAGTTAAATACTAAAATTATTGAAAAATTAAATAAATAAAAACGTCAAATAAAATATAAAAAAACCTGTGTATTTTCTACTTAAATTAAATTGATTAAATAAAATGCACATACGTATAATTTTACGTCATGTAAAAAATTAAAGGCATCGAAACTTTTTATATAATTCCAATTTAGATAGTTAAGCTTTTTTAAAATATTCTTAGAAACGGGGCCACTATTGTGTAAACCACTCGCTGTGAATTGATATACTACCGAACTGAGAACAACGATGGTGGTAAGAGAACAGGTAGCAGGTTTGTGTCTTCGCTATTTGATTCTATTCACTTTACATTCATTCTATTCACACATTCAAATTAAACGATTCATTATTAATTTAAAATATATATTATTGAAATACATGTCTATATATCAGTACTTTGTTTTGTTGTCTTTTTAATTTTCATTTAAATATAACATTTAACAATTTTATAATAATAAAAATAGTCATTTCTAATCACACTTCAAATTTAAAAGCTAAGTACAAACCTAATCTAATATTTAACTCTAAGCATATTAATAAATGCACCGCCGAAGATCGCTACGTGCCACGCCCGCCGTGCACATAGCGTACACAGCCCTAGCTGGAATACTTTGCTTTAATTTCACGGCGCAAAATTTTACCCGTCGGATTCTTGGGAATCTCTGGGGCAAAACTGACGCCGCCCTCAAGTCGCTTGTAGTGCGCTACACGCTCGGCCACATAACTGTATATCTCATCTTCCGAGCTCTCAGTGCCCGGCTTGAGTACAACTACAGCACGTGGCACCTCACCGCTGAACTCATGCTGAATGCCGAAGACGGCTGCTTCCAGTACTTTCGGGTGGTTGCGCAGAAGAGCCTCCAATTCAGCGGGTGGCACCTGGAATCCTTTCACCTTGATCAGCTCCTTCAAGCGGTCTGTAATGTAGAAGGGGAGGCATATACATCAGCATGTTGGACTTGTCAAATGAACGCTTTGATGATCAATGCACTTCCAGAAGTTCAACAAAGACATGCTAACAGCAACAGAGCCACAACCACAAAACAGCAGCTGCTGCTTGTCTGGCTACATCAGCGTGATGACCTCGTTGGGAAGGCTTGCAGCCCTGCTCATTCTGCAGAATAGTGAGCTTAATAAAAGTAGAGACCCTGAATATGGTACACGGCATTCTCGCCAAAACCGTGTAGTACCCATTCTCCAATCTCGGAAAAACTTAATAAAAGTAGAGACCCTGAATATGGTACACGGCATTCTCGCCAAAACCGTGTAGTACCCATTGACTGACATTCTCCATTTGACTGACACTCGGAATTTGTACTTTAGTAAAAAATGAAATAATTTAAAATAAAATGAATCTATATTATATTAATCAACTTTTTAGTAAAAACCAACCCGGTAAATGCGAGAAGTATTATAAAAAATTGCAAAATAAAATAAGCAAATAAAAAATTGTTGAGAGAGAAATTGTATTCCGATTTGCAGCAATCAAAAAATTGCAATGTAACATGGCACTTATTTGGGTACCACAGTTAAACTTTTTGAGGTACATTGGCAGCACTTTCGGTGCACGAAATACTCTGCAAAAAAACATCTCTGCCAGAGTATCACGCATGCGCAAAATATGATTGTATGTGTTTTGCCGATTGCTTATCGTTCGTTTCTCAAATGGCGTTCATTCGATAACTTCGCTTTGGGTTGAGTGGTTCTTGACATTTTATTTGATATTTGACATTTTCTCACTAACTAAACTAAAATGTATCCTAAACAAAATGCACCGCACTTTAAGGAATTAAAAAATAAAAAAAAGCAAATCATGATGTAAGTATTTATTTCACTTAATTTCATTTTATTATTTTAATTAAATATAATTTCAATTTAATGCTTTCAGTCCAAAAACGAGAACGGCATTTATGGTATGTTGATAGCCGCACAAATTGATAAACTTGAATACGTTCGTGGTATTAAACTCAAAGCAGAAATCAATAAACTCATTGAAGCGGCCATCATTGCTCAGGATGAAGAGCAGAGGAAGAAGCTCCATGAACGATTCCAATATAATAGAGTCTAAACACTTCGTCCACATGTTCACATACGATGTATTAAAGTGTAAAAAGTTCGTCAACATGTTCATATACCATGTATTAAAGTGTAAAAATTTCGTCAACATTATACCATACCATATACCATGTATATATATATCACCATACTATACCTCATGAATAAAACGATACAAAAACATTATTTTACAATTAGTTTTAATTAAATTTCGATCAAATATAATAATCATATTAATAATCATAGAGTATATTTCTCTATATGTACTTTCAATTTGAAGATTTCTTTTGCATGAGTTAAGATTTTTGCATATTTTTGATCATCGACAAACAAATGGCAAAATCCGCCTGGAAGACAAACAAGCGCTCGATAGAACCTGATAGAAGGCTGTTGAAGCCACAAATACGGAGCCACAACTTACGGAGCCACTGCAAACCACTTGTATAAAAGTATAAAAGTGGCTCATTCTGCAGAATAGTGATCCCGGAAGCCTACTCCAATCTCGGAAGAACTTAATAAAAGTAGAGACACTGAATATGGTACACGGCCGAAACCGTGTAGTACCCATTGAAAAAAAAAAATTAACTTAATAACAGTTAAAACAGTTTCATTGGTTTTTTAAAGGTTGTTTTCTGTGGTTTGCAAGCCATCCGTCCATCCCTCGAGAGAAAACTAACAAATCATTTCTTTTGCATGAGTTAAGATTTTTGCATATTTTTGATCATCGACAAACAAATGGCAAAATCCGCCTGGAAGACAAACAAGCGCTCGATAGAACCTGATAGAAGCCACAAATACGGAGCCACTTACGGAGCCACAACTTACGGAGCCACTTTTATACTGCAAACAGACAAACAAGCGCTCGATAGAACCTGATAGAAGCCACAAATACGGAGCCACTTACGGAGCCACATATCATGTTTCTGCAACTTTTATACTGCAAAACATGTTGCAAAACATTTGTTGTTGATCATCGAATACTACAAATACTGATTTCTACATTTAAGTTATAATTTTGTTACAAGCTTTTGTGATCTTTTTAATTACACTGAGTATATTTCTCTATATGTACTTTCAGCAGCAGTGGGAACATGTTTTGCAGTATAATTTTTCATTTTTGTACCTAGCTAGAGAATTGTTCGCGTATGAATTTTTAATTTTTAATTTTAAATATTTTTATTATGAATTATTAATCTTTTAAACTCTTAATTAATCGATTGAGGTTAAGTAGGAAGAATTATTAACGCGTAATCAGATACTATTGTTTAAATTAGAGAAAACGAGACGGAAGCGGGAATTAAGAGCTTTTCTTACTCTAGTTGTGTTGGCCGTGATTTAGAGGTGAAAGATCGGGCAACTAACGATCTCTAACCTCCCCCACTGTATTCTCAACACATCTCTTTCTGCTTAAAGCTATATTCTCCTCTTTTTAGCTGAGCTACACCTATTATGGCTGTCGCGTACGTTTTTTGGATTTGTCCCTAGCTGTCCTAGGAAGAAACAAATTATTGTCAAAATATCTATCCCTATCTCTTTGTTCTACAGTATTCCTACATGTCATTACAAAGTGCAAAAAACAAAACAAAAATGAAAAACATTGGCACAAAAAACACAAAAACAAACAAAAACCGAAACACAAACAAAAATTGTTATAGAAATGTCAATAAAAGACACTCTCATAACAATTATAAGTAGGCCTTTTTGCCTAAAAACTACTTTACAGGCACCGCCCAGAAACGTTTTTCGTCCCTGGCCTGAAAGGGACTCATCAGTGGGCTTATCGCATATATAAGCGCTTACCCACATAACTAGTATGTGTGCAATCACCCATATATATACAGAAAAAATGGCCATGAATGGCTCAAGACGAAAATTAATTATTTAATTATTTAAATTGCCTCATAGAGGCGATCAAAATTGATGGATGATATAATATATAACAATTAACTAGTAATTGTTAGATAATAAATATAATGTTATAATATGTAATATATAATCTAATATAAATGGAAAAAAATCGAAAAAACACTTACCATTCCTCAGGAAAACAGCGACCACACGCGACGGGAGTTGAACACACACTAACTGATGTGTTCACCTCGATTGCCCACTCCATTTAACAAGAGTGATGCAATTTTAGTTTTAGGGATGGGTCGATGTCAACCACAGCAATGGCAAGTCTGTGGGAGGGTATGATCAATTAAGGAGGTAAAAGGAGGGGGGAAGGTTGGAATTAAGGTGGAGAAGGGGGTTAGAAAAGTAAAAGAATACGTAAAAAAAGTAAAAAGTAGGAAAGAAGTGGTTAAAATAAAACTGTAAATAGAAATGACATCCTGCCACTACTGACAGCCCTCATTCGTGGCCTTTGTCGAGGTTAGCGATCTTGTCATATATAACTCTTAATGTAGTTGCTATAGTGTAGGAAAGGTCGAGAAGTAGAAGATACCCTAATATTAAAAATTGTATTTTATTTTACTTAGCCCTTACTATACTCTACGATATTCCTGCCCGCGTGTGTTAGTAATTGGGGACACTCCAAAAGGCCTACCGTGTTAACATGGGAGAAAATACAATTTGAGTAAGATAGAACTTTTCAAGATTTGCCAATATAGGGCAAATTGCCTCTATGAGGCAATTTAAATGATTAATTTTCGTCTTGAGCCATTCATGGCCATTTTTTCTGTACATATATGGGTGATTGCACACATACTAGTTATGTGGGTAAGCGCTTATATATGGGATAAGCCCACTGATGAGTCCCTTTCAGGCCAGGGACGAAAAACGTTTCTGGGCGTGCCTGTAAAGTAGTTTAAGGCAAAAAATGACTACTCATAATTGTTATGGGAGTGTCTCTTATGAAACTTTTATAACAATTTTTTGCTTGTTTTCCCGGTTTTTGTTTGTTTTTGTGTTTTTTGTGCCAATGTTTTTCATTTTTGTTTTGTTTTTTGATTTTAATAATGAATACTAGGAATACTGTAGAACAAAGCGATAGGGATAGAGTTTTGGACAATAATTTTCTTGATTCATAGGACAGTTAGGGACAAATCCAAAAAACTTACGCGACAGCCATACTAGGTTTAGCTCAGCTAAAAACAGGAGAATATAGCTTAAGTAGAAAGGAATGTGTTGAGAATACGGTGGTGGAGGTTAGAGATCGTCAGTTGCCCGATTTTTCACCTCTAAATCACGGCCAACACAACTAGGGCAATAAAAACTCTTAATACTCGTTTCCTTCTCGTTTTCTCTAATTTCAATAGTAGTAATTTAATACGCGGTAATAATTTTCTTCGTACAAAAATCACCAATCGAATAATTAAGAGTTTTAAATAATAATAATTTTTAAACAAAAATATTTTAACAATAATAAATTCATACGCGAATAATGCTCTAGCTAGGTACAAAAATGCAAAATAAAATGAGATAAAATCAAATAAAATTAATTAAAATAAAATAACATGAAATATAATAAAATAAAATAAAAATAAAATAATATGAAGCGAATCGAAATAAATTAAAATAAAAATAAAATAAAATTAAACAAATTAATATAAACCAAAATGAAATCAAATGAAATTAAATTAAATAAAATAAACAAAAATAAAATAAAATAAACAAGAATAAAATAAAATAAAATAGTAATAAGAAAGAATAAATAGATAACCTACATGCATATATAAAAATATTAAATATTAAATTATTTACTAAGCAAATAGATTGTAAATTATAATTATAATTCACGTAGATAATAAATTCATTGTTTAAAACTTTAAAGTTATTATTTTCAAAATAATACAATACATAATTCATGAAATAATTCATTAAAAAAACGGAATTTTCATTGTTGAAATTATTTATAAAACACAATTTAAAAAACACGAATAAAATAAAAAACTATTGTCAAGAAAGTTAAAAAGATATTTATATATATTAAAAATAACTATATTATAATATATTATATAATATGTTAAATAATTTTATTATTATTATTATAGGAAAATAATATATAAATAAAATAAAATCAAACAAAAAATTCGATGTAATTAGAAATATTGTACAATTCAACTATTCAAAGGAAATATTAACATATTAACAATAACAACAACTGCTATAAAGACACTTACGTAACAGAAAGTAAGTAAATACTTTAGTATAAAAGAGTAAATTTAATTTTAATTACAGTAAAAAACCTTAAATTTGGAAACAATGACTATTTAAATAAATACAAAAATAGTTATGAGCGTGCAACCCATTAAATACAAACATATACGAGTACATATATGTATATATATACATACATGTATATAAATAAATATATGGAGAGAGATATACACACTATAATGCAGCAATAACTGCGAGTTAAATACTAAAATTATTGAAAAATTAAATAAATAAAAACGTCAAATAAAATATAAAAAACCCTGTCTATTTTCTACTTAAATTAAATTGATTAAATAAAATGCACATACGTATAATTTTACGTCATGTAAAAAATTAAAGGCATCGAAACTTTTTATATAATTCCAAGCTTTTTTAAAATATTCTTAGAAACGGGGCCACTATTGTGTAAACCACTCGCTGTGAATTGATATACTACCGAACTGAGAACGACGATGGTGGTAAGAGAACAGGTAGCAGGTTTGTGTCTTCGCTATTTGATTCTATTCACTTTACATTCATTCTATTCACACATTCAAATTAAACGATTCATTATTAATTTAAAATATATATTATTGAAATACATGTCTATATATCAGTACTTTGTTTTGTTGTCTTTTTAATTTTCATTTAAATATAACATTTAACAATTTTATAATAATAAAAATAGTCATTTCTAATCACACTTCAAATTTAAAAGCTAAGTACAAACCTAATCTAATATTTAACTCTAAGCATATTAATAAATGCACCGCCGAAGATCGCTACGTGCCACGCCCGCCGTGCACATAGCGTACACAGCCCTAGCTGGAATACTTTGCTTTAATTTCACGGCGCAAAATTTTACCCGTCGGATTCTTGGGAATCTCTGGGGCAAAAATGACGCCGCCCTCAAGTCGCTTGTAGTGCGCTACACGCTCGGCCACATAACTGTATATCTCATCTTCCGAGCTCTCAGTGCCCGGCTTGAGTACAACTACAGCACGTGGCACCTCACCGCTGAACTCATGCTGAATGCCGAAGACGGCTACTTCCAGTACTTTCGGGTGGTTGCGCAGAAGAGCCTCCAATTCAGCGGGTGGCACCTGGAATCCTTTCACCTTGATCAGCTCCTTCAAGCGGTCTGTAATGTAGAAGTATCCGTCCTCGTCGTAGTGGGCGACGTCACCGGTGCGCAGCCAGCGACCCGGTAAGAAAGCCGCTTTGGTGGCTTCGTCGTTGTTCAGGTAGCCGCGCATCACCTGGGGACCGCGAACGCATAACTCGCCCGAGATGTTCGGGCCCAGCCCCTTGTAGTCAGAATCGCTGTCGAAGGAGACGATTTTGCCTTCGGTGCTGCCGGTGAGGAAGCCGACGGAGGAGTAGCGCGTGTTTGTTTCCGGCGTTAGTAAGACGACAGGCGAGGATTCGGTCATGCCGAAGCCCTGGACGAAACGCACTTGTGGAAACCTGTACAAATTGAAAGAAAGCAGTACATTTTTGCTGAACTACAGCGAGGGAGAGGGGACATGAGGCGATACTTACTTCTGGAGCAGACGTTTCACATCCGAGTTACTTATCGGCGCTGCGCCGCTGATAATCATTCGCAGATTGGGTGCGGTTTCCTGCGACAGCTTCGAGTGGTGAATCATGAAGAGAGCTGCGGGGAGGAAATAGTTTAGAAGAGGGCGTGTAAAAGAAGTTTAATGAACTCACCGATTGGCGGGACCAGATTCAACATGCTACCCTGGTACTCGTGCAGGGACTTCAGCAGATCCTCCGTCTTGAATTGCGGCATCGTCGCCAGTCGGGCGCCCTGACGCAGCTTGGAAAGCATCACCATCGTCAGACCGTAAATATGGAAGAAGGGCAACACGCAGGGCAACGTGTCCTGAAAGACCAACGAATCGATGTGTATTGGGCCTCGGACCTGCTCGCAGTTGACGGTGATGTTGTTGTGCGTCAGCTGCACACCCTTCGGCAGGCCGGTGGTGCCCGAGGAGAAGGGCAGGAAAGCGGTTTCTTCCCCTTCGAAGTCGTACCTCTGCAGAGCGCTGAAGTCCAGCGATCCGGTCGAGATCAGGCCGAAGAAGTCGATAGCGCCGGCAGGAACCGTTTCACCCCGCTGAGTTCGAATACAAGCAATGGGCAGCTGCTTCTGGATCAGCTGACACGCCCTCTGAAGCGTCGAATAATTGGCGCAGGTGCCAATAAGGAATTTGGCCCCGCTAAACTCCAACTGACGAGAGATTTCCTCTGGAAAATACAAGGAGATGGGTTTGAAATGAGGGCGGTGACTATAGATGGAACTTGTCTATAAAAAATATAGTTTTATTTTTATTAATTCACTTTTTCGTAGCATGTAAATAAAACTGGTTTTTAAATATAGAAGAGTTCTTGAAGCAGGTTTTTATCTATCCGAAAGAAAGAGGAATTCTTGGTTAAACTCTTTGAGTTATCAAGGTGAAGAAGAAGCACGAGAAAAGGAAGAGAGACTAAGAGAAAGAGAGGAAACTCTAAATCAACAACAACAAAATTTTATCAAGAAATTTAACCTAATAAATACTCGTAAATTTAAATAAACAACAAATAAAATGTGTTTGTCATATCATTCTTCTTTTTCTTCTTCTTTTTCTCTGCTTCTTCTTTGTTCAGCTTCAACTTGCACAGTCACCTTGAACAACGTCTATTAAACGGGTTTTATAATCGTTTAAACTTTAAAGGAAAAAGAATCAAAAGAAAAAACAGATCCAACAAAAATCCAAATTTAAAAAAATAATAATAACCAAAATTATGAATAACAATAACAATGACAATGACAAATAAAAATCAATAATAACAATAATAAGACCAGAATTCAATAAATAATTGAAAATCAACCACGACATCGACATCGAAACCAACATCAATCGATCGACAGGAAATTCGATTATCGTAGGAAAAGTTATCTGAACGATGGGCGATGCTGCGTAATGCATTCTTTCAGAGCTTCCTTTGGTCAATTTAAAGTCCACAAAGTATATGGATATGTTATACATCTAATGACTTCAATAAATAAGATTATAGGAAAGATTATTATATTAATTTCAAGATTTGTTTCGTTTTTAAAAGCTTTCGTCAATGAGGTACACTTTAAGTGAGGTTTTCTAAATAAATGAATCGTCAATAAAAATAGCAGAAATCAAAGTGTGTCTAATTTCATTATCATTTGAAGTGTGTAGAAACGATCGCGTCAGGTCGGAAGGAAGGATGGAAGGAGGGAGAGAAAAGAAACTGCTGTGGTATATACAGGGTACAATGGAGCGCTAAGACGAGAGATAAAAGAGTATCTTTATCTTTTATAAGTATAAAAACAGTCTAAAGAAATATTATTATCAACATCGTACTATTAATCATTAGCTTATCATGATTATATACAATATATGTACTCGTATACAGTCATTCCCATGATTTTCTATGAGTCCCTATCTTCTCCTTTTTTCTCCTTTTTTATTTATTAGCTTCAATAATCACTGATTATGAAATGTTTGCAAAATATTAGATTAGATAAAATTTAAGAAATTCGCAAGAACCAATTTTAAATTATTGGTGTGTACAATCTATGAATTAGTAGTATTTTGTTTAGGTTTTACTATTTTTGAACTTTATTCATACCTGGTGTATAAACTGGATTCAAGGTGGTCACTGTTAAGCCCGCTTCAATGGCGCCCAGCGCTGCTATCGGGTACTCCGGGACGTTGGGCAAACAGACCGCGATGACGTCGTTTTGTGCCATCTTGAATTTGGTCTGCAATCGTATGGCCAGAGCCGCGCTGGCATCACGCAATTTCGCGAAAGTGTACTGGCGACCGGTGACCACACAGACCTGTTGGCGAGACAAGGGTTAAGAATTAACTAAAATCTTTTAACAATCACCATTAATTTAAAATCGAAACATCGAAACTTCATCCAATTTAGAATTCTGTGAACTTTGATCCTGAATATACATTCTTTTGTTTTGTTGAAGATTATGATCTCTCATTTTGATTATGATCTTATTTAGAACTTTGATCTTGTATACTTTGTTAACTTTAATCATTGATCCTGTGGACTTTCTTCCTTTATCATGCAATTGAAACATCAAACGTTTGAATCGTTTGAATTGTTAACCTTGATTTTGTGGTCTTTGATCTTATGTACTTTAATATTGCAGAATTCGATCCTTGTGCTTATAAACTTCGGTCTTATGATGGTGATGTTATCTGTGTCTGATCTTATATGTATACATTTAAACTTTGATCCTATCAAGCTTTTGTATTTCCTTAAAATTGTTCACTACAGACAGATCATTCAGATCTTTATATAGGCTAGTTTATAGGTTAATAAAGGCTACAGATCTTTATTAAAGTTTAGACTGATTTTTGTGATAATTTCGTAATTTCCATTAAATTATATTCGCAAAATTCGCTGTGAATCTTTTATTATTATTATTTATTTAATTTTTTATTTAATTTAATTTCTCTCCTTTAATGAAGAAGTCACTCTGCTTGGAAATAATAAATAAATTAAATGCAAACGAACAACAATTGTT
Source organism: Myopa testacea (assembly GCA_949629155.1). Taxonomy (NCBI): domain Eukaryota; kingdom Metazoa; phylum Arthropoda; class Insecta; order Diptera; family Conopidae; genus Myopa; species Myopa testacea. The sequence goes on from OX451345.1 coordinate 28,839,138, forward strand.
TCAATACCAGTTAAAGATAAGAACGAAGTATATAATCGTTATCTTTATACTTGTTATTGCTCCGGGGTGGGCGTGTCTTAAATCTTTCGTCATACATCACGAAAGACTTTATTTATTGTTTATGGTTTATGATATCGCAATCACCAATATAATATATTTTTGTTGTTAACCGGAATAAAAGGGAACTCGGTTATAATTTCTGTTAATTCGATTATACAGAATTATAGTATAGTGTAGTACATGTACTTTATAATCTGTTACTCGGGGAAAAACTACCAAATGATAAGGCACATAAAGCTTCGTCTTCTTCTTCTTCTTCCTCTTTATCTGATTTAAGTATCACTGATTGCTTTATTTGTTTTAAGTGACGGGAGGCGAGGCGAGGCGGGGCGTGTCACGTTTGATGAATCGTGAATTGAAGCTCAGCGACATTCATTCAGAATCGTAGAACGAAAGTCCGAAGTTCACTAGACCAGTGTTCAAAGTCCGATTGCGTTTTCAAATACGGTCAACATTAAATAAGAGTTGAGACACTGTGAGAAATGCGTAGGGAGAAATTTTGATTTAAGTTCAAAGATTGAATTCAATCTCAATTAACAGAAAATTAAGGTTTTTAGATTTTGTTTAATTTATTTAACAATTTAACACATTAATCTATTAAAACATTTTAAGAAAGTTGAAAGAAATGTAATTTCAATTCTTTATTTGTATGAAAAGAACACTAAATTTAAAAAAAAATTAAATAATGGAAATAATAATAAAGCGAATAAAACATTCTGTAATTAAGAAAAAAAAATGAGACAGACGCTGAGCTGCTCCTCGATTTCAAACTCGTATTTCAATTAACGAGGGCTGTTTACGGCGGTACTCCCCAGATTTGTTGTTGTTATTATTGTTATTTTTTTAGTAGTAGTATTTTTAGTGGACGGGCGACGGGTTTGAAGGGGAGGGGGGTGGTATATACACTCTTCCTCAGTGTAGCATTTCGATTAAAATACATACGTCAAACATTTTGATTGTAAAAAGTTTTAAGAAATAAAAGACAACCCTCAGAAAAAAACAAAAACAAGAAACGACTCCGCTTCTGCAAAGATTAAATTTTTAAAACGTATTTTAAAAAAAATCCAAAGCAATTAAGTCATTAAAACGAATGGGAAAAACCAGCACGTGTTCTGGTCATCAGCTTTAATGCAGTATTATAGCAAATTTTAACACGAAAGGGCCATAAAAATATTAATATACAAAAATATATAATAAAAAAGGATCCATTTATTTAGAAATCGGTCAGCTTGGTTGTTTGCAAAAAAAAAGAAAGATAAGAAATACTTTTGCTCTTTCTTTTGGAATTATTTAGAGAAAGAATTCTTATGAAAACTATTATCGAGTTAACTCCCATCGAAACCTAACGAACTGTTTTTCTCACTCACTAATCGTTCGATTGACCGATTTACTGACTGATTGACTAACCGATTGACTGAGCTGTTTGACTGACTGGATGATCGGTTGATAGACTGGATAATCGTTTGATTTACTGATTGACTCTGACTTTACTTGTATTTCATCAGGTTTTGTTTGAAAGTATTTATGTCTTATAAATTGATACTCGTAATTCTCTCTGTTATTCTAATCTATTCTATATTCAGTGGGTTGAGTGTTTGTCTGATGGCAAAACTTCTTGGGTCCCATGACTCTGAGACTTGTTGTCTCTGAAGATATGGTACTCGTATTTGACACTTTGACCTTTCTTTCTTACGTTACTCGGATCAAACGAATTACCGTGAGTTTGAGAGTAGTTTAAGTGCCATGTACTTCTTCTTGTCCCTAATCTCGGGTCATGAAACTGTTTCGATCCCTCGGACCAAGCAACACTTCGGTATCGGCTCGTGTTGTAAAAGATCTACAAGTGGCAGGATCTCCGGGAGACACTGACAATAGACATATACATACATACACCTGGCAGTCTAGACACAAGACTGAAAGAAATGTCAGGCATTACAGGTGACCTCGGACCAGGTAACAATCTGTATAGCTTCGTGATATACAAGATGTACAACTGGCAAGACAGGATGTACCTCGAACTCACTGATAGCAGTTGATAGTTGTGCCTTATAACAAAGCTAATCGATTGATGGTTATTAACCACTTCATATTTACTGCTTAACTGCTAGACTAACGATTGAACTAACTGATAACTGATACACAAACCAGCTGAGTTAGCTTGCTTACTTTCACGAACACTTCACTTTCTCTTCTGCCAGCCCAGACTGCAGACCAGAGTGACTGACCGACGTCAAGATGAATTCGAAATACTCACCGTCGCCACGAAATCCTGCCACTTATTGACGTCTTGCCACACGTACTCGTGCACCGGTATATTCAGCTTCGGCGTCGGCTCGTACGGCGAAGTTTTGTAGAAGCCTTCGTCGGCTGAGTGATGCAAAAATTTATCCGACTCACTGATTCTGCTCGACTCCGCGATGGCGTTACGCTGCTGATGGCGGTCGGTGGAAATCGACTTCGCGTTGGCCGTCGAAATCGAAGAGTTTTTCGCGTTGGGGGCGCCGGCGCAGCGCAAAAGATTTCGCCCCTGAGCGGCCAAACGGACAGAATTGGTTCGAATCATTTTTAACACTTATTAAATTTATAATAGATCCTTAAATTTATTGCAGATCCTTGAATTGATATACTTATATTTACGTTTGTATGTATTTTTATATTAATATTTTATTTATTTTGCTTTGTTTTAAGATTCTCCGTACTTTATTTGGATTTTCATAAAAATGCTTTGTATTTTAACTGGGTTTGTTTTTGTTTTGTTGCGTAATTATTTTTATGTGGAAATTAAAAAACAATTTCTATTATTATTTATATATTTTTGTTTATTTATTTATTTTTATCTTTATTCCATTTATTTATTTTGGTTTTTAATTTTTTGATATTCTGCTGCACCCGCAACGTAGTGAACACATCCGACACCGTTTAATACACAATGACGACTGCGACTGCAACGTTTTCGATTCACTGCGGCCAGATTAGTCGGCTGTATTTCTTGCAGTTGTTGTTGTTGTTGTTTTTGCTGTTGCGGCGCAGACGACTGCTTTTTTCTCGCTTTCTCCTGTGATAAGATTGCGACGGCTCACCGAAGACGATAAATCAGAGATTTTCTTCGTTTTTCTTTTATTACGCGTTGTTTTCATTTAGTTTTGCTTTTATTTCTGTTGTTTAGTTGTTTTGGTTATTTTATGCATATTTTTGTGACTACATGCTTTCTTTTTATGCATTTTTTTATGCATTGTTTGTTTTGTTTTCTCTTCCTTGTTTGAATGATTAAAACAAAAATAAAGAAGATTTAATTTCTTTTTTTTCGATGTTTTTCTTAGTTGGCTGCTTATTAAATGTGCAAAAAATAGTGTATAATTATTTTTTATAATTGTTTTATAATTATTGTTGTCGTTATAACTACTATCGTTGTTGTTGTGGCTATTATTATTGCTATCTCAGTGACTTGCTATTTTTGCTTTTAGCTGAAATTATTCCATATTTCTTTGTTAATAATACTTTGTTATTTTTAATGGATTGCAAAACGGAGAGAAAAAAATGATAATACTTGAAGAAAGTGTCAACAGAGTAGACACAAAATTAGCTCAATTATTTATCTGAATATTATTATTTATCTGAATACTTTATCTAAAAACTTAGAACAAAGAAAGATTACGATTATCATCAAGTGAGGGAACTTTAAATAACTTGAAAAAAGAAGAGTCTAAAATGAATGAAAAAATAATAAAAACAATGAAAACAATTTAAGGAAAACATAATAAAAGCATGATTCAATTGGCTACATTTTAAAGCTGAAAAAGAATGCATTACTTTTGGATGTTAAATGAGTTCATTATGTCAAACTTCTACACGGAATTTGTTACTTCATTTAATGTTCACGATAATCATCACACTTCCTCGCGAATTCAGCTCCTTTGAAACGAATGCAGCGGAGATGCTCATCTCATGTTAAATGCGGCTCGTGTTGACCCGAACCGAACGAATCGACTCGTGCGAGGTGTTGAGTTCATGAACTCTAGTATATCTGTCTCAAGCTCGAGTAGCGTTTATTGTTTGGTGTCACAAGAGGCCCCTTGAGGCCAGCATCACTCACGCTGATCGGTTGATTTGTAGCATGTGACGTGGGCCTCAAGAGGCTTAGTCTGACAGCGGCCATCGATGACAGTGCTACTGATCGGTTATTTCTAATACAATCAATTTTATTATTTAATCCAATCACATTAATATTTGTTATTGTGTTTATTAAAACCATATTTAAATCATTGTGGATGTTATGTAAATTTTTATTCTAATTCGGTTCAACAGTTAACACAGAAGGTTCTGTAAATATACCACACATTTAATTAATAAAGAAATAAATACGTATTTACTATCCAAATGTAATTTAATAACTACAGAATCTATAACAGAATGCCAATGATATTAGAATACTACTTTGTGTGTATAAAAATTAAAATGAACTTATTTTTAAAAGATTGATTCAACTGTGATTAACTTATAACAGTGACTATGATCTGTGAGACGAAAAGGGAAGAATTAATGACCGCAAATGAAGCTAAAATGATGGGGAACAAACAATTGATTCTATAATCGGTTAATATAATAGGTTATAATAGGTTAATAATAGGTTATAGTATAGAAATAGGTTTTATAATAATAATAACAATGTAATAACTCATATAATGACATCATATATATACAATATATTTTATATATACATACACTTAATTAATAATATAAAGATTATTGTAATAATGCATATAAATGTAATCTAATAATAATAACATAATTAATGGTTATATAATAATGTAATCTGAAACTAATATACGCTGTATTCCCATAGAAGAGTTATATAATAATATAATCAGTCAAATCAGAAGCCGAAAGGTCAAATGTCAAAACGTATTTTAATGGATAGTAAAAGTATGAAATTAATATAGATTATAATGTCTGTTGAGTGAGTAGATTTCGTAATCTGTAACTTTTGATTGACTTTCAAATAAAATCATTAAAAGCTAATATGTATATAAAAATATTATATTTGTTTTTATTTTATTTAACAAAACCTCATTATAATATCTTAAATGTCAAAGTTTGTAACCGGTTTTCGACTGGCGTAAAAGAGAAGTGAACCGAAATGTCAAACTTAATTTCATGATAGCATCAAACATCATCAATCAATTATGAAATTTAAAAAAAAAAAAAAACCATAACAGAAAGCATGTTAAAATGAAACTATCAAAAATTAATTAAAATTAGATTTTAAGCCGAAGGCGGAACTTCCGCGGAAGCCTTCCAAAAGCCTGACCAAAGTCGAAAATATTAAAAAGAAAGACCGAGAATTATTTTTAAATCTGAAACAACAACAAAAGAAAAACAATAACAACAAACATCCATTTAAGCAGTAAAGGTAAAGAACGCAATGAAGGAGAAGAAAATACAACAACAAGAAAATAAATAAATCTACATATATTTCGCGTGCTTAGACGAGGAGTTGTTGTTGTTACTCTTCTACCACCTGCCACACCCCTCACTTAATACGTCACACTCTTCCCCATCACATTTTAATCCATTGGATGGAAAGAGAAAGTGCATAAAATCACCAGCTGCCGATGATGTGTTTACAACAACAATTCACGAGACAAAAATACTCAACATGAGAGCAACAAGATTTTCAGAGTGTTGATTTCTTTGTTTACAAAAATGTTCACTTGTCAAATTGTTATGTTGTTTTTGTTATGAACATCTAAAAATACAATACACTAACAATACTATACAATAACACAATACAATAACAAAAATAAATAAAATAACAAATAATAATCTCCGCAAAGTGAACGGAGAATAATAATGAGCTTTCTACCTGCCAGTAGATGGCGCTTATCGTAATTTCTTTTTTCAGCAGTGATGCAGGTGTTATTTTAACGAAAACCGAATAAATTGGTTTCTTATTCTATCTCATTCGTTACATTTAATATGCGTCGTTGAGAAATTTGAAATTTTATTTACAGAGACTAGATTAAAGTTCATTAGAGACTGAAAAGCTTTAGAATGGTTTTAACAGAGATCAGCAGATCTTCAGTGATATCAGATGAATCTTCAAGGACATTAATCGAAAGGAAGAAAACCTTAATATTAATATTCTGGACCCTCAAGAATATCAATCAACAGGATTTGCAAATGTAAAAGTCGAATATAGCCATGGAACGAGACACCAATTAAGACCCTAATAAATATCGATAGGGTTTTCAAATACGTCAAACGCCGGACCTCTTAATGGGTTTATTGCATGTCTAAAAAACATAAACAAAGCATTCAGAGAAGTCAACTTTCACAAAATTAAATACTATAAACAATTGAATATATACTATACTATACTCGACATCTACAGACCCCATAATTTCCACATTCCTAAATACAAGTGCTCCCAATTTTGAAATCTTTAAATCTTTAAACCTCGAGATTTCCAGAGGTGAAGCGTAATTGTTTTGTTTCACCAAATTCACCTCAACGGTTCACAACTGAGTTGCTCAGCTGTTTGCAATCCACCTCGCTGCTGTCAAAACTGCGCAATATCAACAACAATTACAAGTATCAGTCTTTATAGTGGTCTCTCTCTAACATACGCAACTTTAAATGACTATCGAGGAAAACAAGAAGCAGGAAAGCACACACACAAACACACACACACGCCTGGCCGGTATGCAATGAAAAATTGAGCGAGAGAGAGAGAGAGAGAGAGAGAGTGTGTGTGTGTGTTTGTGGGTAAAACAGACTTCGTAGCTGCCAGAATTCGAAGCGAATTCGTAGTCTAATTTTAGGTGCGTAACCGAGCGTAACGTAACGTTAGCACGAAGCGGAAGTGTGAAAAAAATTAAAAAAAGGGAAAAAAACGAAATGAAAATGAAATGAAAAAAATTATATGGCTTAAAAATTTGCTAAAGTTATACAACTTCAAGGCAAAGTAGAAAAGCAAAGTAAATAATAATAGAAAATTATGTAAAATTAAACAAATGGAAATGAAATTCAACGAAAGGAAAGGAAAAGTGAAAAACTGAAAGGAGAGGCGAAGAAAAGAAGAAACAGAAAAAAAAATTCATAGAATTTGAGGAATAAAAAGGTGAAGATATGAAAAGAGAAAAAAATAAAATAATAATTAAAAGAAGAAAGAAAAAAAGGAAAAAAAGGAAGAAAAAAATTGATGGAGAAGAAATTAAGGCAATTTTTCAGTGAGAGGATTTAAAGCGATACAAGCCCAAGTACACACACACACACACGCACACACACACACACACACACACACAAACAGGCAGAATTCACACACTTTCACGGTTTTCTATCCACGCTTTCCTCAGTTTGGGTAAAAGTAGTCGCCAGCAGCGAGAGTTGGCAAAAATTGAAGTTTCATTCTATTTTTCTATACTGTATACAGGAATGTATGTCATTCTGTGTGTGTGTGTGTGTGTGTTTGTGTGTTCGTCGTGGGAAAGTTCTTTCGTTTGGGTGTGTGTACGATTGTGGATTACGTTATACAAGTTTTTGCTGGCAACTCGATATTTTTTGGGAACATTTACGCTCGTCTACCATTCTGTGTGTGTGTGTGCGTTTGGCCATTACAACTCTCTGGCGTGCCCCACAGAAAACCAACAACAACAACAAGAACACAACAATACGACACACAAAATTAATAGTAGCAGCATGCGTACTTTGCACAAACACACTGACACTCAAAGCAACAACAACAACAGCGAAGGCAATAAATAAAAGAGCTGGTAAAATAAAGCAAAAATACGATAAATAAAAAGGGAATAAAATACATAAAAATAATGAAAAATAATAACAATAACAATAAAAAGTAATAAAAATAGTAGTTACTGGATTGGTGACTGAACTGGGGACTGGATTCGTACCTGACTGGTTACTAGACTGGTTAATGGACTAGTTAATAGAATTGTGACTGGTTCGGGTACTAGAATGGTTACTGAACTGGTTGCTGGACTTTTCGCTTCACAAGTGACTAGATTGGGGACTGGACTGGATCAGGATAGATCAGGGCTGGCGGGATCATTATTTATTACTTCTAAAAGAAAGCCATTCAGTTGCTTCTCTCCTCTCACTACTTTTGAGGAGTCTTTGACCATCCTCAACATCCTCCGTCTTCGTCCTCAAAATAAACAAGCGATTTTTATTTATTTTTCACTCTCCTTCACTTCAAGATTTCTATACAATCTTTTGGATGACATAAGAGAAGAATAAACAAGTTCTGTGTACTCAAATCCGTCATTTAATCTCGACTTTTTATGGTCCACTCAGCACTCGCCGGACAAAATCAATAAACGATTGGGTCTCAGATGGATGCCGTAAATGAGTGACTCCTTTTGGAGGGAAACCTGACTCATGGGTCCACTGTTCTGTTAGGGGGTTATTCTCTTCTTCTTTATCGGGCTCTTCTTCTTACAGAATCGATAGATTTGTCTATTATTCTCAATATTTATTTAATTTTGTTCATGGTTATTGTTTCTCTGTGGTTTTTGTGCTGTGAGTGTTTGGTTTTTCCTCCCCGGAATACTCCATCAGAGATGCGAAATCATCTGAAAGTATAACTAATTTATTACTTAGTAACAAAGTAGAAAAACGAGTGAAGACTGTAGAGAGATATCAGCGGATGATTTTACGGCAGCTGCAGCGGCATCAACCTGTAAATGTTATTCACTCTTTGAAACCCGAAAAAAACAACATTCTGCCAGCGGTGCACAGCGACTGCATCGTTCGTAATTTTCGTGAATTTTTAACGAAGTGTGTACGAAGATGCGAACGATCGATCGTGTGCCAGCGAGCACATGTTATGAATTCCGGTTTACAGCGAACGAAGTCTGTGCAACCATTTTATGCACATGTTATACTTTTGCATAGCTATTGTTGTTGTACTACGTTATTGTTTTTGTACTACGTTGTTGTTGTTGTACAACACAAGTGACGCAAATTAGGTGCATGAAATTTGTTAAAAAAGCGCTACAAAGAAAATAAAAACAATTGACTATGCACTTTGGACGAACACTTTAAAGAGCAGCAGGCAAGTAAAGAACAACAACAACAATAAGAACACATAATATTAGCAGAAATACACATATTTACATCGTACATGGATAACGGATCGAGCGGAGCGTAGACTTTCTTATAAAGAAGAAGAAGAAGAAGCATACGGACACCGCTATCGGTGTTTTCTGTGCTTTGAAGCAGAGTGATGCTTCGAGTACCACTCAAGAGGTGGAAGCAGGACAACAAAACATGGCTTATTTATAATGAGAAAAATACACAAATAGGAGAGAAGATACTCATAATTATTAAGGCACTCATAGTAACCTCATACCCACATACACCCACACACATACACCCACACACAATCTATATACTCATCTGTACAGATATCAAAGCATCCGTAACATAACCTCATTTAATTGCTTAACATTCGCTGTTACTGTGTTCAACATGTGTTTATGGTCTATCACAACATCAGCAACAACAACAACAACAACAACAACAACAACAACAACATCAGCAACAACATCATCATCTATCATCTTTCACACAACGACTGGGATACAAACAGGAAGATAACACATCTAACAACCCTGACCATTCTCGCTATCTTCTGCTTCCTCTTCTTCTTTTTCCTTGTCGTTCTCCTCTGCGTACCTCCTCCCCCTCCTCCCCGCTCCTCCCCCCTCCTCCTCCTCAAGTCACCCTCTTCATCTCATCGCCATCGTCTTCATCACGGAACATGATCTACTGTAGCCACAAAAGCCATGCGAAAACCACATGTTTTGACAGTAAAAACGAGAGCGTTTAAACGGAAAACGGAAGTGGCCATAATTGTTGTGCTGCACAGTAACAAAATGGCGTCAAACGGTGTAAACATCTGCTGTAACTACTGCGAATGCGAACTACTGCGAATGCTGTAAATGTACAGCGTCAGACAGACTCACACAGCCATACACTAGCTCACACACACACACACACACAAACACATATGTTTGTATGTATAACGGAACAACACTTCGGTGCAGGTAAAAAAAAAGAAAAAACACATGAAATCCATGAAACCAGCCAAGAAATTGAGAGTAACTGAAAAAAAAAGCAAACAATTTCAACAAAAAAGAATGCTGCCAAGTTTTTTATATTTTGTCTCTTTATTTTTTATGTTCTGTGCGAGTATTTCACTCGTTGGTTTGACCCACTTTATTTCCCGTTAGAATGCTAGACGACTTGCTTTGTGCGCAAATTAAGTGGACTTTTGTTGTTGTTGTTGTTGTTGGTTTGTTTGTGGTTTTGTTGGTGCTCCGGTTTTTGTTTCTCTATCGCTGTTGTTGTTGTTTCTGCTCTGGTCGTCGTTGTTTTTCTTAATTTTTTTTGTTTTTTTTTTTTTAAATAATCTAACAGAGCAACTCTATAGCAGTGTTTCACTTGAAGAAACGATCAAGAATTCCCGAGTGTCGAAAGAGGAAAACTCCTGGTTCTCTTTTTTTTCTTGTTTTTTCTCTTTCTTTTTCTTCAAAATTGTTTTTTTTTTCCTCCTGTTATATTAATTTGTGTTAAATAATGAACAATAAACTATGAAAAAAAAATCTTTAACAATATTTTTTCGTTTGTATTTTTAATTTTTTATTTAATTGTTTTAAGGTTTTGCATTTATTGTTGTTGTTGTTGTTAATTTGGTTATTAGTTGAAGTTTATAATGCGAAAGAGATTCGAATTTTGTTGCCAGATTGAATGGAGTTTTTATTGACACATGCGAAAAATGAGTGAAATTTCGTTAATGAGATTCTGTTGCTGTTTTTTGAAACGATGTCACAGAATTCGCTGGTCGCTGCCTAAAATCACTGTCACTCTATCCCGCTGTTTGTCCATCTGTCCAGCATTCATTCTGTCTGTCTGTCCCGCAGACCGCCTGTCTGTCTGTCTGTCTGTCGGTATTTTAGCATGACCCATTCGCGTGTAACGTTTAATTATCGGAGGACGAACGTTTCTCTGATTACTATTCAAATCGATGGCTTGACGTGGAAAAGTCGACCACATTTTTGCATTTTAAATGTGGACAACAGGAGTTGCAACAAGAACAGCAACAACAACAACATATACAACTACAACAATCATAACCACAACGTCTCCTTGTACACTCAAAATGATTAAAACACCCGCACCAACATTATTATGGGGCCCAGTTATAATAACAACAACAACACCAGCAACTCCTACAACGACCATAAAATTATTTTGATGGCGTCTCATTGACAGCATATTAAACAAGCAATAATAACAGCAACAACCACACCAAGCACAACGTCAAAACAACAACAACAACCACAATAACAATAAAAACAACAACAACAACAACAACAACAACAAATCCATCGAATTAGTAAAGCAACAACAACATTTGTTGGTATTTTGTTGGGTTTCTCGTCGTGTTGCTGCTGCTTCTGATCGCCATTCAGCTGTCGTTGTCGTTGTTGTTGTTTCAGGGATGTTTCATGTCTAAAATGCTGGGTCCTTCAGGAAGGGAACAAATTTATACAATCACATTATTTCATGACATGTTTTTCTTTTATATTTCGAATAATTTTATTCATGATATGGAAAAAAAAAAGAAAAAGTTATAGAAAAACGATAAGAAAAAAAACGATAAAATACCCGATAACGATCAAAAAGTGAAAAAACTAGAAATAGAAGAGGGAAAAATTGACTTCTCATGATAGTTTAAATCGCATGAGAGCTTCGTATCGCATGAGAGCTTCGTATCGCATGCGATTTTTAATTGGCTTGCTATTTTTTACTCATTATTTTGAGTTTTGACACATTTTCATACAAAATACATTTCTAAATACAACTTTTCTGGCATTTTTAAGAGATTTACAGTTAAATTAAATGTGAGAGGATCCTTTTCTAGAAACATAACTGTACATTTTCTTGTTCCTAACTAAAGAAAGAAAGAAAAAAAACAACATGAAATCACTATAAAAACACTTGTATTTGAAATGAAATCGTTGTTGTTGTTGTTTTGCGAAAATCTTGACTATTTTTAAAATTCGAAGAGGTTTCTTTATGAATACAATTGAATGGAATTGAATTGAGTTTTCACGTTGTTGATGCTGGCTTCTGTTCTTGTTTGTTGTTGTTGTTTCTATGTTTGACTTGGGTTATTCTTGGTGTTGTTGTTGTTGTTGTTGTTATTAGAACAGAAGTGTTTTTTTCTGTTGCCTTTCACACGATGATACTTTCACTCGCTGATACTCTGATAGAGACGCCTGCGGTTTCCTTTGTTATGCATCGTAGGTGTTTCTTCTTCTTCTTCATCATCATGATCATCATCATCATAATTTTCATGTGCTTCTTCTTCTTCTTCATATGCAAAACAAGAACTCATCCGTAGCACTTACACTCAATTAAATTTAATTAACACAACTTTAGACGCTTTGCATCCGAACGGCGGCGCTCTCGATTTCCTGGTGAAACACAAAAACAACGACTAGCAAAAGCAGCAAAACTCTGCGGCAGCGTTGAACGGGCAGAGAATGCTTCGGCTTGCATTCGTTCTGTGTTCGTCGCCGTCGTCGTCGTCGTCGTCGTTGAGGAGGTGGCTGGCTGGCTGCAGGCGGCCGCTTCGGAGGTCGTCGTGTTGACATTTCTTCTCTCTACACAGCAACTTAAACAGAAATACAACAACACAGCGTAGTGGAAAGAAGTGTATTTATATATTAAAACAAACAAATGCAACAACAATCAGCGAACAAAACATGCACGATGACGTAACAACTGCGAGAGTGAAAAACGAAGAACGCAACTGAATTATTTGATTGCATAACAGTTTGGTGACGTTCTCTCTTCGGCGAGAGGAGTCTTTTTTAAGATTTTTTTTACTGAGCTTGAGTTGGATCACTTTTGATCGCTTTTGATTTGAGTTGAGTTTTGTTGTTGTTGTTGTTATTACAATAATTATTGTTCCAAAATGTATGCAGTTGAAAACTCACCACGATATTGAAATAATGTTATCTTGCAATAAGATTTATTATAAAATCAATAAACAACGACCTTTCATGACGAACGGGAATAAGAATAAAAACAAGAAGAACGACAACAGCGAAAAATAGCAATAAGAACAACAACAACAATAACAACATCAGCCATCAGCAGCACCAGCAGAATTGTGACCATAACATCAAAGGAACACATAAACACACAGTCACTCGCTTTAACAAACACACGTACACGCATACACACACACACACACACACAAACTCACACACATTCACACATAATCTACATTCATTGACAACCAACGACCGAAGCATATGCGAAAAGACAAAAAAACAAAAAAGGAAAAAAAGAAAAAAAAAAAGAAAAAAACGAAAACAAGAAAACAAGAAAAAAAAACCCACAACATCGAAAACTTGATGGCGACAAAAGTTTTTCTTTACTCTCTCTTTTCTTATGAACGGTTTTTTCGATTTTCCCTTCTCTGCTTCTTTGTTTTGGTGCGGTTTTTGGTTTTCTTTCTTTGCTCTTTTAGAAGCAGAGAGAAAATTCTTCAATTTAACTTCTTTTTTATTATTTATTCATTTTCTATACGCAGCTACAACTGCTGTTTACTACAGCTGGTTGTTGTTGTTGTTGTTGCTGGTTGTACTTTCCTTAGAAGAGGGAGAGTGAGAGTGAGCGAGAGGGAGTGAGAGTCACATGCAGTGGAGTTGACACGCGACGCTTGAAAGCACATTAAAGGACAGCAGCATTTAAAGCAGCGGCAGCAGCAGCAGCAGAGGCAGAAATGTAAAAAAATCCTTGTTGATCTTTTGCTGCGTCGAGAGAGAGAAAGAGGGAGAGAGGGAGTGAGTGAGAAGTGGTGGAGTAACTGAGTGCATGTGTTTTTATGTGAGGAGGCCGGGAATAAAATGTGTGTCATGCGTTGAGTTCGTTTTTGTGTTGTAAAATTCTTGATACTTCGTGAAAACGAGTGTAGCCGAGTGGTTGGCAAACGTCGTGGGGAGGGGTAGGGGGGGGGGCGGGCGCAAGACTGCAAGTGAAAAGAGAGGGACACCGAGTGGACGAGAAGCGGACGAACGGCTTAAATATGGTGCTGGTTTTTTTGGGTTACTATGTTTCAAGATGACAGCAACAGCAACAACAACAACAACGACGATTACAACAACAACAATGACGACATCAACAACAACAACAGCAACGACGATTGTGCACGCAGCTTGTCGTCGAATGACAACTGTGATTACGTTGTTGTTGTTGTTGCTGTTGTTTTAATTTTTTCCCCTTTTTTGGCACAAGTTATTTGCTCAGTTTTTTTATTTTGCGCTTCATGTGGGTTAATGTGTTGGCTGTGTTGTTGTTGTTGTTGTTGTTGTACTCATTGTTTGCTTGGTTTGTTGGTGTTTTTGTTGTTTTTACTGTTGTTAGTGTCGTCGCCATAGTTATTGTTGTTGTTGTTGTTGTTTTTCTGGTGTACTCATCATCGTTATGGTCTGCATTGTTGTTGTTGGGTTTTTGGGTATCCTACTCTTACGATTGTTGTTGTTGTTGTCGGTGTTGCCATTTTTGGTCTTCTTTTTGTTTGAAGTATTTTTGCTCGATGTTTTCTGTTATTGTTGTAAATTTTTTTTTCCCCGTCGTTATTCAGAGTTTCTACTACTTAAATATTTAATTTTTATGGTTTTCGTTGTTGTTTTTGTTTGGCAATTAAAAGCAGTTCATGTGGGTTCGTTCAGTGGACTTTAAGGACTCCTGTTGAGTTGTTGATCCCCTCCTCCCCCCCCCCCCCGCCCCCTCCCGCTGTTGATTTTTTTGCATTTCTTTCGTTTGTTTCCTCCTCTGTTCTTCACTCTGCTGTTGACTTTATTTTGACTGCTGACTGCAAGGATTCACATAATCACTGAAGTCTCAACTCTCAACTGAAGTCATTCAAAATGAAATAATGTACTACAATAGAATAAATACGATAAAAGATATCTTTGTATGTATGTGAATAAATATAATGTTTCCTCTCTTTTATATAATATCACAGTTTATAATTAAGATGACGTCATTCGATAAAAATTGGGTCCTGCAAACGATAAACTGGCGAGAGTTGAGTGATTAATCGAAGCAAAATGTTTAAACTGAAGTAAAAAATTGGTTTTTCTTTCTTAATCATACATCTTAATCTGAAAAACTGTTTAATTATTCTTGTTATTAAGTATTTGAGGAGAAATGAAAAAGAATTGAAGAGAAAATAAAGAATGATTTCAAATAACAATAAATATAGTAATTATATTGTAAATGAATAACAAATGTATACCGGACACACACACACACACACACACACACAATTAAACTATAAAACTGTATTTAAGAGAGTATTTAAAGTGTTGGAAAGCGAAACAAAAACAACAAGTGATGGTAGCTTAAGAGTAGAGAGAGAGAGAGAGAGAACACCATACAACTCATCATTCTTCCATCAGCACTTCTTTTTTGCCCTTTTATGTAAATTTTAGCAACTTTGTAGCCTTCCCTGCGCTGGATTTCATTTGGTTTTTGTTTTTGTTTTTTGAATTTTTTTTTTTTTTTTTTTTTTATAAATTTAGTAAACTTTCCGATACCGTTTAAATTCTGTCGGACGAACGTGAATGTTGAAGGTTTCTATGCGTTCACTGAACTCGTGTAAGCTTTCACTTTGAGTCTTTTTAACATTTTAGCAAAATAACTGTTCTTCGTGTGAATGAGTTGTTGTTGTTGTTGTGTGTGTGTGTGCAATTTTAAGCTTTCACATTATTTATTTTATGACTTTGCTATGGATTTTGGTAAACTCATTCCTCTCACTTGGAATTTTAAATAAATAATTTTTAACATTTACAACCTTTTAACCTTTTATTTACATTTAATTAAAAAAAAAAATTAAAAATAGTTTGTTGATTTATTCATTGATGATGCATTGAAATCATAGCATTTGCGAAGCTACTATTTTATAGAGTTCAATAATAATAGAGTTAAAAATATTAAATAATGAAATATTTAAAATAATTGCCATTAAATAAGTTTTTCTGGCTATTAAAGTAACTCATACGCAACGTTGCACTTGAGTTTATCTTTATTAATCTCATTTAAAAAAACAGGCAATAAAAAGCCCCGCTAAAACGTCACAATTAATCAAAGCAACAGTTTAAATTAAAAAAAACAAAAATATTTCCCACCACAAAATGAAAGTAGAGAGAAAAATAAACTGAGGAGCTGCCATCAGAAGTGAAAAAGTAAAATAAACCGACAGAAACGAAAACAAAAACAACGCCAAACAACTTATTAGCAACAATTTAAGTTTCCGAGTTGAATAAAATAAAATGTTGAGTCAATTGTTTTAATTTTTCTTGATTTTGCAGAGCTTGTTGCATAATCGGAGTAGAGTAGAGTAGAGTAGAGTAGAGTAGAGAGAAGAAAAAGGATCGGAGAAGAGTTGAGTTGAGTTGATGAGAGGAGAGAAGAGTGGGGAAGAGAAGGAAAGAGACAACAACATACACACTTATAATAACAACAACGAACACTTCACAGCGTTCTCTGCTCGCCTTATTTAAGAGTATCTACCATGTTATTTATGACAAAAACAACAACAACAACAACAACAATAGTGGTATAAAAAAGTAGCCCCGAGAAATGGGACAAAACCAACAGCAACAGCAGTAGCAACAACAACGACAACAACAACAACTACAACAGCGACAGCAAAAAAGCGAATAAACTTTAATTAGTTTTTCATCTGAGCTCCAGCATTTTCCAGTTTCCCCCTCTCACCCGTCGTCCTTCCCTTGAGCGAGGGGGGGGGGGGGATAAACCACCCCATTGTTGTTGTTTTTTCATGCTTTCCCCCCTTCCTTTTTCAGAGGGTGTCTAAGTGGTTGCTTCGGTTTGATGCACTTTTAATTGATTCATAATAAATTATAGTGTAAAATGAAAAGTCGTTCGTTTAGGTTCACATCGACCCCCTCCAGCTTTGAAGGTGTTCCTCCCAGCCCCCCTTCCTCATTCCTCCCTTCATTTCTCCTCACTTGTTTCTCATTCTTAATTTTTTTCTTTATAATGCTGCTCATTTGTGCTGAGCTTCTGAGCTTCTCTACGCTTCGCTTTCTTCTTTCAGCTTCCTGCTGCTTCTTCTTCTACTCCTTCTGCCATCCTGTTGTTGTTTTTCTTCTTCTTGTTACTTTTACTATTATTATTAGTTTTTAATTTTGTTTTTTCTTCTTATTCTTCATCGTGCTGTTGTGGTTGTTGTTGTTGTTTTCGCCCTTCTCTTCACATTATAATTAGTTGTTTCTGCTTACACAGCTCATTGGTCTGTCTTCCTCCCACCATCCCTCCCTCACTCAGTCTGTTGTGGTGTTGTGGGGAGGGTGGGGGGGGTGGTGGGGGCAAAATCACTTAAAATCTTCGGGCAGAATCTGAGATGGCGCTGGTTTTAAATTGCAGCTTATTTGAAGTTTACTTATTATTTTTGTTCTTCTCAAGCGATGCGGTTTTTTCTCCCATGATACAAAAAAACTAAAGAAGTTGCGATTTTTTTGTTGTCTTCTTTTTATTTCATTCTTATTATATTCCATTGTTGAAGGAATACTTTCGAAGAAGAGTGGAGAGGGGGGGAGGGGGTGCGTTTAGGAAGATGGTGGAAAGAGAGGGAGTTATAATAAAGTTCTCTTTTATTTTCCTTCACTTTCAGTTTCTTGTTATTTTTTGCTTCGATTGATTTATGATGTTTTTGTTAAAAATAATGAAAATCTTCTCGTTTTTATTGGTTTGTAGTCGCTGTTGTTGTTGTTGTTGTTGGTGGTGGTGTTGCCATGATCAGTGTTGTTCTATCATGTCACCGAACTGTCATTAATAAATGTTTTTTTTAACACTAAACGTAGTTAATTTTTCTCTTTTCTTCTTTTGCAGTGAAAAGCAACAAAAATTGATGTTGAAAATAAAAACTAATGACAGAGAAGTCACGTGACTGGCAACAACGTTCGAAGCAACAACAAAAGCAAATACAAAAAAAAGCAGTCGGATCAACAAAAACCAACTCACAGAATATCGCAAGGAACTACTAATAAAAAACAACAACAACAACAACGAAATAAAAACCAGTGTTGAACAAAGCAAAAAAAAAAGAAAATATAAAAACATTACATAAAAAATTAATTCAGTTTCAGTTCGAAACGCGAGCGCAAGCGTTTGTTTGTGCGATGAAAAAAGATGTCATAAATAATTGATAAATCGCGGAAGCAGAAGTGCATGAAATGAATATAAAGTTATAAATAACAACAACAACAACAACAACAATAAAAGAAGAAAAATCAAACAAATCGCAGAAACAAAAAGAAACGCAAACAAAAACGAAACACAAATCAATAAACAATCTCTTGTTTTTTGCCAATTTTGCTGTAGAGAAAAACAGAATGAAAACGCGAAGAGTTGGCAGCACTGGCACATGTGCCCATTAAAGGCTGGCGCTGGCAGCGTTGCCAATTATTTGCATTTGGGGCAAACGAGATGCTAGCAAAGCTCGGGCTCGTGTACGCTTAAAGCGGCGCTCGATTGGCGTCGAATGGTGGCTCCAACAACAACAACAACAACAACAACCTCTGCAGTAATAACAACAACAAGTGAAATAATAATCACAAAAATACGTACAGAAAAAAAGTGTTTTTTTATCAACATTAAAAATATATTAAAACTTAAATTATTAACAACTGAAATAAATGTGAAAAAATAGAAAGAACAGAATTCTTAATGAAATTATTATAAAAGTTATATTTATATAGTGAACTTAAGCATATAGTATATAGAATACATTAGTATGTTTATATAGTTTGTTTATTTATTAATCTAAAAGTTTTAAGAACTTGGAGTAGAAAAAAAAAAAGTCACGAAAAATGTTGCTTTAAGTTTGCACACCGAAAATGTTTTGAACCCAACAACAAACGTCAATCGTTTGGATCGGGGGTGAAAAAAATCTACAACAACAACTCTTTGCTTGCCTCTGTTTGTAATAAATTCGTAAAAATTGCAAAATCAAACAAGATGCCGGGTGGACGTCGAGGACTTGTTGCACCGCAAAATACCTTTCTAGAGAACATCATTCGGCGGTCGAATTCACAACGTAAGTGCATCGATATAAAAACAATTTGAATGTCTATTGAAGTGTCCAACTCTGTATATATACAGGCACCATATAGGCCTCTGAAACATATAACCATCGTATAAACCTATAAACGGTTTTCTAAAAGTCACACCAGAAGTATTTTTTATAGAAAACACTGGTATTTACTTAGAAATTGTGGACTTTTTAGTGATTCATAAGTATACTGTATGGGGTTATGTATGGAATATCGTTTAAACGCCCACCAGGACTTTGCTGGCCCATATACACTTTTTTGTTGAAATTTTGCATGTCAGTTTTTCATAAATGGGACTGAATTTCATACACACAGCGCTCATCCTTTCCTCCTTCAAGGCGTGTGTTATCATGGGCTTAGTGATATAATCTTAGGCTTCGAAAAACCCTAAAGATACAAGTCCAGCGGAGTTAAGCAGCCGCATAATATCTGGGTGACCCGACTTACCCGAAAGTGCACGACCAGGAAATGACTTATGAGGTAATTGGGTCATTTCTCGGGTTGTCTGGAACCGTCTTTTTAAAACCACATGACGTCCACATCCATATCTCGCAATTTAGACACATAACCTGAATAACTATTAACTAGCCTGAACCCCGGATGGGATAATTTTGACCACTAACAAAGCCATCAAGATAAAAATAGGACTAGCTATGAAAATGTAGCTGCCAAATCTTCGTTATCCTTATATATTGCTCAAAAAATGAAAGCCCGTTTGTTCTTTAGTATAGTGCTCCATTTTGAATAATTCTGAACTATCAGCTGTCACGCTGTCTTTTTTTACGTTGGCAATACTTTTAGGCAGAAATGGTCCATAATTCGAGTCTTGCGTGAATTTTGGGACATTTCCTAGTTATTAGTTATCATCATTAGTCAGAATCTACTCTCAAAGAACGACTGACGTTAATTTATGTGCATTTCGTTTTGAATTCCGATGACTTTCGATTTGCATTTCGTTTTGAATTCCGATACCTTCTCTGCTCGAAGTGGTAGCTTGCTTCGATTTGAATTCTGAGTTCGTTTGGTTTTAAATTTTCGAATATTCTCCAAGGTTTCCTTAAGTGTTTCGTTAAACTCAAAATTAGGCCCACGTTCTGCTAACTGTTAATGCTGAATGCTAACCAGATTAACTAGATTCCTGCCTTGTTTGTTCATATGAATGTATGTGTGTGTATATTGTGTATATTTTGCCCCAATTTATCAAGTCAAGTTATCAAGAATTTGCTTTGTCAGCAGAGGAAAAACCAACAGCTTTGGCTTTTTTATGGTAAAATAAATTTATTACTTTGGCTGTCACAGATTTTGGCTGTCAGAAGGAAGGCAAAGTTTTGCGTACTCATATTTGTCTCTCCCTTCCCCGCTCTCTCTTCGCCTCTCTCGTTCTCGTTCTGTCATCTGTACTTCTTCAACAACTCCCAGGCTTCCGCAGTCTCTCTCCCTCATTTTCACTCTCGCTTTCTCCCTCTCACACTCTTTGCATGTCCCTCCCTTTCACTGTTATTGCTTACGAAAGAGAGTGCTAAAAGGGTTCCTGAAAATAAGGTCAGCAAAGGGACATAAAAATAGAGAATGTGTATCGAATAAACGAGTAGCTTCTAAACGATGGTAAAAGCTTTTCCTGGTTCTCCGGAACGTGAGATTTGTGCCAAAACCTACACTCATCGAACTTATGGCTTTAATAAAAAATAAAATAAACTGGATGTCCTTCAATGACCGCTTTTGAAGAAAGAACTTCTTACTTAAATAGACTTCTTTCTTGTCTACGACACAAGAAAAGAATGGATAGGATATTTGATCTGCATTAAAAGATATGAGGCAGTACATCCCATTATATTAACATTGTTTATCAACATTTGTTGCTAAGCACAAAAGAGAATCTAAACGAAAAATGTTGTTGCTAAGATTTCTCGCCTGCATCTGGTGGAGTGAGTGTTATTATTGGTCGAAGTTTCGACCACGATAGACCCTATTAAAGCTTATATATAGTTCATAAGCGTGTAACTGAAATCATGCAGTCTTCACTCTTCACTCTTTGTTTCTTCTCTTATTCTCTATTATTCATTTCTGTTTATTATTCATTTCTCTCTGTATTATTCTCTGTATTTGTATCTCTTCTCAAATCATTTTCATTTCATGGTGGAACCTCTTCTTTATTCAATCTATTATTCATGATTTCAATCAATCAAATCAAATAATCTTCTACCTTTTTTATTAATTTCTCTTTTATCATTCTTTTCGTATTTAATAGCGAATTTGAAAATGCTTCAATTCTCATTTAACGCAGTTTCTATCTTTATTACTATGTTATTATCACTATTTTTATTCTTATTATTTTCTTCCGTCTTTATTGCTTTATTGCTAATTTATACCAGTTTGTGTTTTACTCAGCTTTCGCCAAAGCTAAGCGTAAGCTTCGTGCGCGCTTTAATTACTCTTAAGGATTGGAGCCTCCTTACGGCTGCACTTAAGGACCACTTGACGTCGTTCTGTTCTTCTTCCCGGCCCGGCTGCATGACTGATTTCATGATGATATCAAATTCGTTTTCAAGTGTTATGAACAAATTATTTCATGGATTTTCATGAAAGTACGATAGTTCAAAGGAGCGAAGGAAGTTAATCGGGAAAAAGGACGAAAGAAAGCTCTCGAGAAGGATTGCTAAGGAAGGGAATCGAAATGTATTGCCATGGAAATTTATTTCTTTCTTAATTCATTTCATTTAATAAGGAATTATAAGGGAATTATAGTTAGTTAAAGAAAAGCACTCAAAATATTATAATTAAATAAAAATGATCACATTTCAATCTCTGATTATGATTTTCTACACAAGTGTTAACCTATATAATCTCTTTATATTTTTGTTCAATTATTCAAGAGAAATGAAATAATTTTCATTGAATTTTCATTGAAATCTTTTCAATTATTCGAACTTGGAGTCGGTCAAAATCTGTGCTCAAAAACTGGCAATTAAATCGAGCGTATATAAATTTATCGTCATCGTTCGAAGTCTCAACTGTCTCCGGCTTGCATCTCCTACCCCCTCGCACCCTTTCCTCCCCCTTTTTTCGGCTTCTCACCCCATCAGTTCCACACCAGAGAACTGTCAAGTTGGCATTCTCAAGAACATCTCTTTTTTTGCAGTGGCATGCTTTCACAAGAAATAAATTGAAAATGTTGCAAAATAGAGACCACAATTTTATGCAAACACACCGAGGCACACACTGACACCAACACACACACCGACACAAACATACAGAAACACACACACACAAATACAGAAATTTACATTCAAACACAGAGGAATGAGTGTGAAACCCTTTTCTAATAAATGCGCACACTTTCAAGAGTGCGTGTGTGTGTATACATCCAGCCACAATCAATACCAAGGCTTAGAATCGAGCAACAAATTAATCCAATTTATTTGGTGCCAACAGTCGATGACACAGAAAGGGGCTGTGGAAGGGGATGCGAACGGGAAACACCAGAGTAAATGCAAGCAAAAATCGTGCTGCTTAAGTGTGGCAAAATGTGATTAAATTAAAAACAACAAAAACAACAAAAACAACAACTGAAAATACTAAAAACCTACATAGTAAAATGTTACCAATTAAAATAAACTCTCCTCAGCGAAAGTGTCAGCTTTCCGTTGCGATCTTTTTTCACTGCTGCTGCATTTTACAGTGTTACCAGGCAAAATGTTCTTCCTTCCCACCAAAAATGCGACAAAACTTTTTCCTTGTTTGCTGTGTGTGTTGTTTATTTCACTTTTATTATTTTCACTGCGTTAGAAATAAATTTAGTAAAGCGATTTATGACTGAGATATATGTTTAAATGTTATAAAAAACGGTATGAAGAACGATATAAGGAACTGTAAAGAAACAAGAAACAGTAGAAATTTGTTATAATGAGCTGGAATATTTTCACAATTTCCTAGAAACATTTCCACCCTTTAAAATGGGGTTGAAATATATTTGTTTAACTATTTTGATATATTATTTTAATTTAAAGTTCTGAGACATTTATTGTAATGATTTTCGTCTGGCTGGAAATCAATTAAGTTGAGTTTTTCAATTATTTTTACATCGTCGTTGAAGAATATCAGTCATAAATCTGCTTATGAACTTAAAATTTAAGATTCATATAAAATTTTAGCGACTAGAATAGCATTTGAAGTGAATATTTTTCAATAATAATATTTGAAGCGAAACTCTTCTCAACTCAACTCAAATTCTTTGTTTAAACTCAGGAAGTTTTGTTGAATAACCAATCGAATCTTTGTTCTAGGAGTATATTTTGCTTTATTATAATATTTATTATCATATTCATGATTCAATATTCATGAATTGTTTTTGTTGTTGTTGTTATTATGGGAACTTTTACGCATTGTCCTTGTCAATGTCAACGCGAAATGACACAAGACATTTACACACGCAGAGATTTGGTTTTATTTGCTTAACGTCGAAAGGATGTCCTTCGAGTGCAAATCACGTGCTTAGACGGTTCAACTACCATAGAAATGCTTTGAATAACTTTGAAGCTTCGATATAAATTCGATATTTTATTCGAATATAAAGAAAATATACAAGTTATAGAATTGTGTATAAAATAAGAGCAAAAATATATGATTTTTATGGGAAATACTATGAAATGAGTGAACACTCTTACTATAGAATAAAATTCAATCTCTATGAACAACAACAAAAGCAGCTCCTCCGACAACAACATGCTCAGGAACAATACCCCAACAACAACGATTGAAGAAATGGTAATGAATTGATACCGTTACAGGCTCTGTTAGACATGAAATTCGTGTTAAAAAGCACGCAATTTTTACAAAGGCTCCTTTTAGCGTTGGTCGCTATTCTTTGGTGAAAAAGGAGCTGAAGGAAGAGGAGGAAAATAAGGAGAAGGAGACGGAAGGAAGACAGAACATTTGTTTTATTTGTATACTTATTTTTGTTGGTCTTGATTTATTTCCATTTCATTTTAACACGATAACATATCATCGATTACAATCACGATACGGAAACAACTCGAACTTTTTTACTTGAAAGTGAAATCAAGACTTTATATCGTTTTCTTCGCGTCCTTCTTTTTAATTTATTCTGAAAATATGTTTAAATAACTGTTAAATTATTTATATTTTGGCAATTTACAAAATTTCAAAAGTTGTTTGTTTGTTTTGTGGAAAAAGAGGCACAATCTTATGGCAATATTAACATAAAGTGACTGTGAATTATATTCATCAGTGATGTGAAGTGAAAGTTTGGTGAATTTGGTTCCCTTTCTTTTTATTTTCTGACACTTTTAATACGTGCGAGTGTAATGATGATGAAGAAATTATTTTAATCGTTTGCCGCAACCGAATGTCGCTTGAGTGTAGCAGCAGCTGCACTCTTTACTCTTCATGCCGTAAACCGCAATCTTTTCACTTTTCTCTTTTCACTCCACACGCTGCTTCCTCGTTGCTGAAGCCGCTGTGGATGTCCTTTCTTCCTTTCGTCCAAGTCACATTTTCCACTCAAGTGCACTCGTTGTGCGTCGCCGTCGCCGTCGCTGACGCTGACGCCACCGCTGACGTCGCCGCACGCTTTGCAAGGAGAGCGCGTGACTGTTGCGCGTTCGTGTTTCGGAAAGAAACAGAAAAAAACATTTATTATAATTTCTCGCATTTAACTTATAATAGAGAGAAGGTTAGAAAAAGTTGTGGAGGTGGGGGATTTGGTGGGAAACTGAGAAGGGGGCGGTGAAGGAGAACGTTGAAGGATGTGGTTAACACTAAAAGAACAAACATGAAACGTGATGAGGAATTTTTGCATGCGCTCGAGCTGCTTTTTAATGTGCTTTTAATGTGAAGGGTTTGTTTGTGGGTTAGAAAAAGAAAAGGAAAGTGAGAGTGAGAGAGAGAGAGAGAGAGTGAGAGAGAGTGAGAGTGAGAAAGAGGGAGGGAGTGTGTGTTTGTATGTTCCTTCTCCATCTCGAGGTACTTTAATTTAAATATTAAATTAACTCGATGAAGATGTAAAACTAAAGATATGCGGTTTTTTGTGTAACGACTCGATTAACCTTTCTTTCTTTTTCTTGTTCTTCTTCTTATTTTTTATCTTTATGTATTCTATTCTAAAAATATTCTAATCTTTCTATTGCAATGTGTTTTTATGTATATAAATTTTAACTAATCAAATTTTAAGAATTTTTGCATTTCTTCAAAATCTAAAAATTTTAAATTCTTCATTGAATTTTCGGTTTTTCACAGTTACGTAATTTTCTCATCACGTTAAGAATGCAATTTTGTTGTTTTGTCAAGGATCATATAAATAAAAATACTATCAAAAAGAAAACAGAGCAAAAAAAAGTGACTGTTTCTCTCTTCATGCTCATCTTCCGCTTTCGCTCTCTTTTACAAGTCCAATTAGAGGAATGTTTCTGCTTCTGTTTGTTCTAAGACTCTTATTAAGGAAAAAAACAACAACAACTAGAACAAAATTGAATAAAATAGTCTTTATAAATAGCTTTCACATCAAGGAAGGACCTGTTAAGAGTCAACTTTTTGCATTTTTTTTGAATTTAATTGTTGTTTTATTTTCTTGAGTTCCTTTATCAAGTTTTTTCACATTTGTAGCTCTTCTTTTTTCCCACCACGATAGAGCAGCAGCGTCCATGCTTGTTCTCTGCTCTATTGTTTTATAGAAGTAGACGTCAAGCTTTGTAAAATGCAACACTGTGTTAACCACAACAGGCATGTGGTGTGGTGATATACATACAGACACACACTCACGCACACAGACACACACTCACACTCACATACCTATTTATAGTTATACGTATATAAGTAATAACAAAGGGTTTTAGAACGTGTTTGGATTGCATGCAGGTGAAACAATAGATTTTTCATATTTTGCCTGCTGGGAATGCATGAGTTGAAAAACCTTCAGCGTCGTCCGCCCCTCCTTCCCATTCATCATCTTTCCACCTTCGAACTTCGAACACATTCTCTTAAATCCTCATCCAACTCCTCACTTTCCACACTTTTGATATGTGTATGTTTTGATCCTGTATATTTTTTTGCCCTCAAGATTCCTGGGAAAAGCTAGGAGTTTCTATACTTTGTATCCCATTCAAAGCATCTCCGTCCTGGCGCCGGTGTGTTATTAAGTTTCCTTGTTTCCTTGTCCAAATCCACGTTAGATCCACTTTTCCGTTGCTTAAAGACAGAAAAGAGTGGAACGCAAGAAATAAATTAAAAGCAACAAAAAATAAAAGAAGTGTTTTTAACATTCATCCGAATTGAATCAAATCTATGATCATAATACCAATAAATCAATCAATGCATTAATTTTAATGCTTCAATAATTGCATAAGTTTTAACCAATCGATCAATTTTAATGCAAGAAATAGTGAATCAAATTGAATAAATTAAATATAATCCTTTCATCAATGCATTCATTTTAATCCTTTAAAAAGTTGTGGCTAAGTTTTGAGATAAGTTTTAATATTTTGAATACATTTAAAATTTTAAAGAGACAACATGAAATGCGCAAAAACTCTCCATCAGTTTCCATTGAAGGAAATTCTTAAATATTTGATAAAACTTTTAAATTTGAAAAATTTGTTGATTTACCTCGATTTTTGTAAACGTCTTCATTTCTGATTGTTTCAGTCCACTTCTTTTGTTGTTGTTGTTTTATATAGAGGATTTCCATTTTTTTAATAATGAACTATTAAAGGAAGAAAACAAAAAACAACAACAACGTTATTTCACACGGAATTTTTTTATTCCTGGTTGGTTACTCGATGAAGTTGAAGCGAGCTCTGAAATTTCATTTAATACACTTTTTCTTAACATCCTCCGTCGCTCTCCACCCACCCAACCCTCCCCCTTTCTGTCTTTAAGATTATTAACTTTTTCTTCTTCTTCTTCTTCTTCTCCTTTTTTTCTGTTGCTTCCCCCGATTCATGTATTTTTAATTTTAATTTCAGTTCTGTTTCAGTTGAAGCTCATTAAATTGTAAAGCAAACTTTAAGTTTCCGAACTGAATATTCACCACTTTTAAAGCTTTCAACAGCCACCATTTTTACCACCCACCACTTTCACTATCCCCCCTCTGCGACAGCGTTGTTTTTTCTTTCCTCTTTTGTCCTCTTTCTTTTCTTTTTTCTCTCTCTTTTTATACTCTGCTACATATGTACATAATATGTTTTTTATTATTATCGGAAAGAGAAACATTTTAAAATTGTTGCTGTTCCTTTTGAGCGCTCTTTCCTCTCTCTTCTCCGTTACACTCGCCCTACTCCCCCCTCACTTTGCTCCTCTCCACTGGTCACTTGTTGGTGTATTTTGAGAGCTTTTTTAACTGATATTCTGTTTGAGAATTCCGTTTAACATCTTTTCAGAAAGATAGAAAGAGATAGAGGAGAAAGGAGCGGAAGAGAGAGATAGAGAGCTAGATATAACGCAAGTTTTTTAACCTTATTTATTTTATGGAAATCAAAAATGATTGATCATCGATTACTGTAGAATTTTTGGAGAAAAATCTTGTGTCTTTTATTGACCTACGTCATTCTTTTCCTTGTTGTTCTTGTTTGGCTTTCGTGTTTTGTAGTTGTTGTTGGTTTTTTTTAGTTAGTTCAGATTATAACATAATCCGAATATTTGTCGTCTTTGTTTTATATGATAGATCATTTCAAATAATTTTATGACATTGAATAAAAACTCACTCGAATGAAGAGGAAAGTTAAAAAAAGAAAGAGAAAACAGAATAATAGTAATAATGAGAGGTCACTGTAGTCATTGAGTTATTGCTTTAAATTATTTTCTTACTTTAGATATCACATGATATCACATCACATGAAAGTAAGATGGAAGATAGCTCTTCTCTTCTCCGCTGTTCTCCTGACTTCATCACTCTTCTGCTCTCTTTTTTTCTCTTCTCCTCTCTTCCACTCACATCTCCTTCCTTCTCCCCTCTTTTTCTCTCTTCTCCTGCTTAATGTTCTTCTAATTTTAATGTATAGTACATAGAATAGCTATAAATTTGCTTTCCTTCCTGTCTTCTTTTCGTATTTTTCTTCTTCGTATTTTTCTTCATCATAATTCTGTTTTCTTATCTTCTCTTTTACCCATTTTTTTTCTTTAGATTCCTTTTTTTTATTGCCTTCTTTGTCTTTGACATTGAGTTCTGTTTACATTGCGTGTTATTTTTGGAACATGCGGCATACTTTCAGGCGCCGATGTAATAAAACACTTGACGCTGTATCGTGGTTGTTGTTGTTGTTGTCTAGTTGATGTTATTGGGTTGTTGATTTGATTGCTGAGTTGTTGGGCGATAAACGGGTCGAAAGAAAGTGAAGAAAAGTGAAAAATCGTTGGCTATGAAGTGAAGAAATTAAGTGAACTGAATCTCGTCTTCATTCACTCATCGTTGTTGTTGTTTTTCTGATTGTTGTTGTTTTTCTG
Organism: Myopa testacea; assembly: GCA_949629155.1. Classification (NCBI taxonomy): domain Eukaryota; kingdom Metazoa; phylum Arthropoda; class Insecta; order Diptera; family Conopidae; genus Myopa; species Myopa testacea. Next base: position 28,867,838 of record OX451345.1, read on the forward strand.
ATGGTTGTTGTTCTATTCTATTGTAATCTGAATAAAATTTTATATATTTAATTGATGATTTAACTGATTTATGTTGATTTAACTCAATGATTTAATTTAATTATAATTTTAATCGATTCGAGAAGAACAAGAAAACAACATTTCTTAATACATTGAATCGTTTTTAATCGTATTTATAATGTTCTTGTGTCGTTGAGTTTCTTTCACAAAATCTTTACAACTTTAACAATTATTGTGTGCATTCTGTATAAACGAATATAATAATGATTACGCTTCTGTTTTGTCTTTTCTCTCCTTTCAGCGGATAGTTCATTCCTTTTGGCCAACGCGCAAATCGTCGACTTTCCGATTGTGTATTGCAATGAGTCCTTCTGCAAAATCAGCGGCTACAATCGTGCAGAAGTCATGCAGAAGTCATGCAGGTTCGTTTATAGATCAAAAAGAACACAAAAATTACAATTTTAATTAATAATAAATAACTTTAAGCGATTTTCTACCCAACACACAACATTTTAAGACACAAACATTAATTAAAATACAGAGAAAAGAGAACAGAGACAGAGACTGAGAGGGGGAAAGAGACAGAGTGAGAAAGAGAAGAATTGCAGTAGTATTTGAAAAACAAAAACAATTCTCTTGTTGGTCACTTTTGACTTAAGGTCAGTCGTGTTGTTGGTCGGTGGGTTCATTACGAGAAACGTGCCGCTGTAAATAAATCAGACTTAAAAAAAGCAATCATCAAAGGAAAACAGAGAAAGCGAGAGACGACGAGAGCGAGAGGGAGAGAGAGAGAGGGAGAGAGAGAGAGAGAGAGAGAGAGAGAGAGTCGTAGCAAAGAAAAAGACTTTTGAAAAGAAAAAAGCGTGTTTTATGTACTGAGCTTGATTACAAAGCGTGCTTGTTTCGGACAAAAGAAACAACAAAAAAATTTAAAAAAGAAGAAGAAGAAGAGCTGAAGAAAAAGAATGCATAAGAGTAAAGGAGAAGGTGAAGAAGAGTGTAGAGCAATGTAGAGAATTGAAGAATGGTAAAGAAGAGTGAAGGTGAAAAAGAGTGAATACGGGTGAAGAAGGTTGTAGAAGAACTGAAGATGAAGAAGAGTGAACGAGAAGGTGAGGAAGAGTGAATCAAGGAGCCAGAAACCAGTGACTAACGTACAACAACCGACCACAAAATGACGTCATAAATTCTCAGTTTACTCCGTTTTAACCTGCTTTTAGTCGCTTTTAGCATTTCTATTCACCATCGCATCGGACAACAGTAACATTTACGTTACACCGCTACTTCCCCCCCTCCCGTACTCTCTTCCCTCTCCTTCACCATTCACCACTCGCTCGGTTTCATTTCTTTTCTGGTTTCAGTGGCTTCTCGGTAGCTCTCGATTATTCTTGATAACTGTGTGTGTGTGAGTGAGAGTGGCTCTGAGCGTGTGTGTGTGTGCACTTGTCTGTATGTGTTTGTGTGTTTGCGTGCAATTGTGTATTTTTTCGAAATTGTGCCTAAAAGCTTGCTTAAATTAGAAGCTACTCTTTTTTTAGCTACAACAAACATACTTTTGGGGGGTTTTTTTGTTGGTGGTTTTCCAGGGTTACTGCATTTTTTCGCTGTACCCACGCTTCACCTTTTTTAAGCACTGTTTTTGGTACCGATTTCTTTTTTTCTTCTTTTTTCTTTACTGTGGTGACACTTAAAATGTGTCATTAGCAGCACTTTTCCATGATGTACATACCCCAACCCGAACCTCGATGACCCTCCTTCCTTACTTCTTCCTCCCCTCCCTCTTGACTTTGATCCTTCCGCACCTTCTTGGAGCTGTAATGGATCTCACGTGCACCAGGATTACTTTTGACTGCATTTTTTTTATACAAATGAATGAATTTATGGGTTGAATGTGTGTGTGTTTATTTAGAAGTGTGTGTGTGTGTTCTTTTTATATGTGTTTGTATAGCGTGGCGGAAGTAGAATAGAGCTGAGCAGTAAATGCAACCGGAAGTGATGTAAAATAGTGATGAAAATAGAAATATTGAAGAGTACTAAAATTAAATTTAAGCCGGATGTGAAGAGAAGTTTAAATTGCGGCAGCGTGTGCGAGTTCATCATAAAAGAACTGAAATAAAATATTTTAAATGGAAAAAAGAATAAATTGAAAATAATACTGCAACAACAACCACCGAAACTGGAACAAAAACGACAACAACAACTGCAACAAGACAAACAACTCTGCCGAAAGTAGGTCAGGAATTTTAAATCGAATAACAAAAAGAAAAAACTTTCCAGCTGTTGCTCTGAGCTTTTGTTATTATGTTCTTGTTCTTTTTTCTCCCTTTTTCCCTACCCTTTTCACCCTCTTTTCTTCACTTTGTCTTTCGTCTCTTTTATATCGTCATATGAGAAAAAATGAAAAATTTATTCAGCTTCTGAACTCGTTTGTTTTTTAGTTTTGCTGCTGTTGTTTTTTTGGTTTTTGTTTGTTTTTTTTTTTTTTGGGAAAGTATTTGAAATTAACTGCGTTTTTCTGAGTGCATTAATTAAAAATGCCATCAGCTACACTTTATTAGGAGCGAAACTGAAAACAAAGAAAAATAAACAAGAAATCCAAATTAAACTTAAAAAGAATCAAATTAAATTCAAGTTCAAAATAAAAACTAATAAAGCATAAGACTATTCTACTATATATGAAATAAAAAACATTTATAATATTTAAAGTTAAATCTTTGTTAAATCCAATAATACTATGTTCATATATGACTCATGAGCGTATTGATTGTACAGAAATTGAAATTTTAAACGGAAAAAATATATACGCATGCTATACATTTAAAATATTATTCATTCCTCAGTAATATATGAGTCAAAAAAGTGATTATCGAAATTCATTATGAATCACATTTGACTCATGGAGTACAGAAAACATATATGGAGCAAGAAAAAACATTTTAAAAAAAATTTATTTCAATTAACATTAAGAAAAAAGAATTCGGAAAAATATAAATTCACACATTTTTCTCTACATTATTTTTTAAGCCCTCCTTCTTTCAATAAGTTTAAATGAATCACATGTGGCTCATAGACATGACATTGTGAAATAAAATAGTAACTTAGAAGAAACAAAAATTAAAAATGCTCAAAAATATTAATAAAAATATAAAAATAAATACGAGGCAATTTTAATTAAATTCAAATACAAAATAAATGAAAAGCTGCGTATTAAGCTTATAAGAATACAAAAAAGCATCCTTTTCTGTGAAATCATTCTTTTCCTGCCTCCCCCCCCCCTCCTCCTAATTCTCCGCCATTTTCGAACTAAACTGAAAATGAAAACGTTTTCTCTACAGTAATTTATTCTGCTCAACAAAAACTTTGCTTAAAGGTTGCCGGATTATTATATTTAAAGCATTTATTTGTGAATTTTGTTTACTCTCCAAAATAAAAGCAAGCAAAACATAGAAAAACTTTTATAATTTTTTGTTGCCACAAATAAAGTTAGAAAAACCACCAAAAAACTTTTGGCCAAAATAAAGCATGGGCCATGAAAGGACACCATGTAACAAAGTCGCAGGGTTCAAACACACGTCGTTCAGCGACACCGACATCGGGGCAAAACTTTTCATGTGTGTGTATGAGTGTGTTTTCAAGAGAGTGTGTGTGTGTGTTTGTGTGGCTGCAGCTATCGTGTTGTTGTTGTTTTTTTGGTAATCCAAAACTTTTACTTTATCCACAGCAGCTTTTAATAATACGCAGCACAAATGTTGAATTAACTATATTTTGAAAGATTTCAAAGAATTTTTTTGGGCATCTGAACCCAAAAACAGACGAAAAAGAAGAAGAAGCCAACTTAAAATAACACTCTCTTTCCACTGACCGCTTCAAACTTATCGAGAGTGGTGACAAGGAGAAGGCGACTGAAAGAAGAACCACAAAAAGAATCCCTTTTTTCCCCCAAAACTTTAAAATAAACATACGACCATCGGAAATTATTAGAAATTCAGGGGGAAAATGTATATAAAGAAAAAGTTACTACTTCTTATCTACTATCTCATCAATTTACGTCATCCCAACAATTTAATCCCTTCAGTTGTAGAAATATTTTGACTTAAGAACTACTTTTTACTTTTAGTAACAAAAAATCATATATGAATTATATGTACCATATATGGAGAGCAGAAATAATGTGTTAATATATGTAGATAACAGTAAACTATATCGCGGTAAATGATATACGGTTTAAACATCTGTTATTGTTCGAAATTATTAGGGTCAATTGAAGCTGTAACTCTTCTTTTAATTATTTAACCTGAATTCTGCTTTCTTTATAACAGATGCGGCTTCATGTATGGCGAGCTGACGGACAAGGAGACGGTAGCACGGTTAGAATACACTCTGGAGAACCAGCAGCAGGATCAGTTCGAAATACTGCTGTACAAGAAGAACAGTGAGTTGAAAGAATTGAAATTTCATAAAATAGTGTACCAGAAATTATGCTAAAAATAGATCAATGCTAACAGTATGTAGATCAGTGCTAACAATGTAACAGATAATCCAAAAGCTTTAAATATCTAAGCTACCAACCTACTAAAACCACGCCTTTTAAGTTAAGCTTGTGATAGAAGAATGAAAAAGAATGAATGAAGATCAGAATGAAAATTATGATGATAATGAGAATAATGATGACGATAAGATGAATGTGGCGAACTTTGAGGGTGATGTTGAAGATCTGGATGAGGATGGGGCTGAGGATGAGGGCGATGATGTGGATAGGAATGGGTATTAGGATGATGAAGGTTAGGATGAAGATGAGGATGGAGATGACGATTACGATAAGGATGAGGATGGAATTGAGGATGACACTCAAAGAGTTGTACGACTTTTTGAAACTTTTTCAAAACTTCACCCAACTTAAATAAAATGTTGGCCATTTTCAGAAATCAATCACATACATTTTATGCTCTCTATATTTATTTCTGATCCATTAACAGCTATTGAGGTTTATTCAATTAAAAAAGAAGGATGAAATCACTTCAACGACATCATGTCATAAAAAAGTAACCAATAAAAAGCTCTTTGAAGCTATTAAAAGACTTAAAAGAATGAACTAAAGCTCGTCATAAAAAGCAGTCATTAAGTTTAACATTTTTAACTTAAAGGATAACAACAACTACTGTAACTATTGTATGCGTATCTCTCTCTCTCTATGAAAACAATAGAAAAAAATTGCAAAAGAGTTTAATATGATTTTAATGGAATACAATTTCAAACGGATGTCGGATAATTGAGACAGGTTGGGTGGGAGGGAGGGAGAAAGGGAGGAGCATAGTTGCACTTCCGCTTCCGTTAGCCATTAGCATTGATGTCAACTAAATGACGTTATGCTCTGTCACACAGCTCAATGACATTTCAATGGCGTCCATATTCGTAGACGTCACCATTTCTGTGCGATTTTTGTTGCTTTTTCTTTTTTTTCGTTTGACTGTCATTCGAATGAATATCGGATGAGAGATATATCGGATATATATGAGTGATATATTTTTATGCGATCACATGTCAGTGAATTCGTTTTATGTGTCAATGATTATGTTAGTGTAAGTGGTATGTGTATATAATTGTGTGTATGTGTATGTTTGTCTCTGTATAGCTAGTTATATGAACCTGCGTTGTCACCACAAACTTACTTCAGTTACTGCTGCCGCTCCTGCTGCTGTGGCTCTTCCTGACTGCAGTAGTCTATGTTGCACCTCTCCGTGTTGTAAGCCATCTAAGCCATCCCTCCCCCCCAAACCTCTTAATTCCAATCGCCTTCGGTTCTCTTAAATAAGAGTTCTTCTTTATGTGCTTCATGCTCCACTATTCACATAAAAACTTAGTGTTGTGTGTGTGTGTGTGTGTAATTTTTGTCATCGTTCCTATTTGCATCATGCAACCTGCAATAAATTTCTCCTCTCCTCTTCATTCTCCTTGTCTTTACTACTCTTCTAATCCTCCTCTTCACTGTCCTCCTCTCTACTGTCATCCCCTTTACTTACCGTGGTCTTTATTACTCCCCTCTTCACCATCCATCGCGTCACTATCCTCCTCTTTCCTATCCTCCTGTTCACTAGCCTCCTCTTCACTATCCTCTTCCTTGTTATCATCCCCCTCTTCGGCCGACTCCTCTTCAAACTTGTTCCCCATCCAACCCGTTCTCCCCTGCCCACTTTTATTGCAGTTCCGGAGAGTGCACAATCATGCCTCTGCGTCTATTGGATTTAATGAGTAGAATTTAAACAGGACTTCAAACGAGGATTTAAGACAAGAACATTTGCAGAGAATCGCTCTCTAGCAGAAGCACTGAAAAGCTTTGTAAAAGGCACATTTAAAGGTGCTTCAGCTCATTTGAAGTGGTGAAGATTTTCAATCGAGATGATCTATGAAAATCATTTTGATTTTTTAGATTTCACTTTAAGTGGAAAAGAAATTCCATCAGAATTGAATAACAAACAAACAGTCGATCTATATATCAGGATATTCTATTTCAAAAGTATTTGCAAAAATAGAGTTGAGGAGGAAAAGTAGTAGAGAAAAAGTCGCTATTTTAATGACAGAAATCTAGAGAATAGTATTTGTAACTTACTTAATTTTAAGTTAAGTTGAATTGTAAAGATTATTCCAAGTATTTTAAATGGATTTTAGAAGAATAATTATAGCTCTTGTAAAAATAACTAAGATTCAACACCCTTACAATTGATCAAATGACCTTTGCGCATATTAACCCATTACTAGCCCACATTTAAACCCTTTTTAAGTATTATTAAACTCCTTGTATTAGATAACCTCTTTGAACCCTACTTAGACCAGTTCTCATCTGGTATAAATTCACGTAAAAACAATTCATGTATAAATCCACACTTCCTTTTAGTCACTTTGATTTTCATTATCACTTCTTGCTGTTGTTCTTGCCCCGCCCCCATGTTCCTGCTAAATGGTATTCAAGCTAAGTAACCGCACCCGAGTAGCCGAACCCGAGTAATCGAACCCGAGTAACCGAGCTTATATGGTAGCTTAAAAGTTGAACATTGTTTACAACACTAACACGATGACGTCATATTAAATTTCAGGTTTGCAATGCGGATGTGCATTATCGCAGTTCGGCAAGGTTACGCCAGGTATATGTGTATATATTATAAATATGTGTGTATATATAGAGAACTATATTTACAACAACAACTAGAACGGGAACAACTCATGTTTAACCTTTCACAGCCTCTTGACACTTGTGTTTAAGCACTCAAAAGTACTCTCAAAGCTCAAAGAGAAACAAAATTAAAATCGAAAACGAAATCAACACCTTCAGATTTTAATGAAGAGTAACAACAAAATAATAATGGTAAAAGTATAATAATGAAAGAACTAAAATAAGAAGGTGTAAGTAAATGAAATAAAAAACAAACCGGGAAAAAGATATAAATAAGTAAATAAAGAGAAGAGATTTCTGAATTTATGATCTTTTATAATAATCCATAGATTTAGATGGTGACTATAAAGAAAGTGCTTAAGAAGAAGAAGAAGAAGAAATCTGCGAAGTGAAGTACAGAAAATAAAGTAAAGAACTAAATTCAAATAAAGTGACAAATAATTAAAAAAAGAGGGAGAAACAGATACTAAAGGGTGGGCCAACGGCTGGTTTCTTTTTAAGTTAGTTAATTCAATTTAAATTAATTATGCAAGTAATTTAAATTGCCTTTTCTAATTCTAATTCGAAAAGAAACCATTTGATGGCCCATCTTATAGATTAAGATAAGAAGAAGCTAAATGAAAGATGTCAACACCGAACAACAAAAGTCATCAGAAGGACTTGACCCCGTTTGACACCTTCAAGCTTTTTGTTTTGTCGGTACAGCCACTTACACGGATGGGGTGGATGATGGAAAACATGTGGGCGGATGGTGAGGGGGCGGGGTTGCATAGAAGCAGCCATCCAAGCCTCGCAAAAATAATCTTTGTATTCTTTTTTTGTTGAGTTGGAAGGATTTGTGTGTGTGTGTGTGCATGTGTGTGTGAAAGATAGAGAGATTAAGTGTATGTGTGTGTTTACGGGTGTCTTTTTTGTGTGTGGTTGTGTGTGGCTGTGTGCGGTGTTTGTGTGTTTAACATTTTATGTGTGTACGGATGGAAATTCATCTACATTCATTGAGTGGCTCTCGAAATGATTTCCACTTGAGCGTCAACACAGCGAACAACAACAACAACAACAGCAACAACAACAACAACAACAACAGCATTAATATAAGACATAAGACGCTGCTAAATCTCTCCGGTATCAGCTGCCGCTGCGTCTTTCCCGTTACTTCAAATCTAGTAGAATTTATATAAAAAGGCGCACTCAACTCATGAAGTACGAGAATCTTACTTCATCTTCTTAAGATCTTAACAAAATCTCTGAAGTTTTTTGACAGAAGTTAAACTCAACCTTTAAAGCTAAGATTTATCTTAAATCAAGTATAAATTTTGCTTAAAATTAGAGCTTTAAATGTTTATATGCTTTTTATAGGTTAAAATTCAGGTCCCTTGACACATCATGACTCTTTTGAGAAGACTTTTCACTCAAACCGAAGGCTTTTCAGGGTTTACGACTTTCAAATACTGTCTCGGATTCTAAATGTTGATCTCTGATGTTAAAGACTTCATTTCGGCTCGAATCAATTCTTTGATTAATCACATTTGATGTTTAACATTCAATAATCATAATATTTCGATTGTATTAATAACCCTATAATAATCTATAATAAATAAATCAAATAAAAGGAACTTTATTCAAATACAAAATAACAATAACAACAAAATGACCAGAATAACAACAGTTGACTATTTTGTTCTATTTATACAATATTCAACAATATTTTTTCTACCCGTGTCCCGGTTTTTTATTATTTATTTATTTTGTTCTTTTTTATTTCTTTGTTTCATAAAACGTAAACCCTCCCCCTCTACCCGCCCCCCTCCACCATTTCTTCCTTTTTGCATATTTAATATACTTTTGCTCAGCTCAATGTTCATTTCCGGTGAAAAGTGTTGCTCCAGTTTTTTACAGTTTTTTTAATATTGATTTTGTTTTCATTGTTGTTGTATTGTAGTTGTTGTTGTAATTGAGTAAAATCCCTCTTGAACTCTATCAACTGGGAGGAAAAAAGAGAAATAAAATCGAGTTTCAAGAAATCGAAGCCTTTGTGTTAAATTTAAAAGGATGTTAAAAAAAAAAGGACAAAAAGTGCTGCTTTCTTACTACAGGCATTAAAATTCGTCTCCTTCATTCTTCCTTATGAACACGTTATATGAGTCACGTTATGACACTCGGAGTGACGTGACATCACTACGAGTAAATAGAAGCACAACAAATGTATAAATTTCTTAACTCAACTCTTTGAAGAAGATTTTGAAACTCAGATGATGAAGAATGAGTTGATGAGATGGGAACAAAAATTAAAGTCACTTCAAATCGAAACCAATACGAAATTTTTACCCTCCTTTCAATTTTCAGATCGAAAATGTTTTAAATTTAGTACTTTAATTTCTGGTCAGAAAGAAAACAGAAACACAATTCCAACTCTTTTAAATGTTTTTGGCCGCCGCAAAAAAATCAGAGTCAATAAAATCAAATTCAGTGCTCTACATACACATACGAGTACACATACACACTCGTACATACACACATACATACATATGTATATAATATGTATGATATAAAAAACAACCCGGAAAATTACAGCTCTTTTAATAAAACACTATTACAAACATAACAGAAACAGTCACAAACGTACAGAGGCGTAATGAGAAGGGATTGATGAGTGGTCTCAAGACTCAAACAATTTTAACATCATAATTATTACAGTAATAATAATGAGAAAGTATAGTGTATGTATATGGATAGAGTATGGAGTATATTCAAAATTTGGAGAGTATAGAGTGTAGATTGCATTAGAGAGTATAGTAGATTAGAGTAGAGTACAGTAGAGTTGCTTTACTGAGTAGAGTACTCTGTACAGCAGTAGAGAGAGTGTAAAGATAGTGTAGATTACAAAGAACAGTAGAGAGAGTATAAAGATAGTGTAGATTACAAAGAACAATAGAGACAGTAAAAGACGGTAGAGTATAATGAATTTATGCAAAACATAGACTATAGACCATAGCGGATGTACAGAGTTATATAGAGAGTGTAGAAACTAGAGATTATAGAGTATATAGAATACAATGGATAAAGTATAGACAATGTCTAGTTATACAGAGACCATTGCCAGTAGAGGATCTACGAGTATATAGATAAAAAGAATATATATTATAAAGAGTTTGAGGACTTTAACAGTGTAGAATCTAGAGATTTTAGAGTATATAGAGATCAGGTAGCAGTGTAGACTACAGAGAGTGTAGAGCATAGAATGGAGATTAGAAATGGACTAAAGTGAGTGGACTACAGTGAATACAGACAGCTCAGAGTGTGGTAGACCCTGTAGAGCTCATTGAGGATGTAGAGTGTGTATAGTATTGAAGTGTTGAAGTTTGTTTTTTGACCACGCCTCTGATGACCTCTTCCGGCGAACGCGTATGTACAAATTTTGTGTGGAAGCCAACTTTATTTTGTTGGTGTTTTCTGTTTATTTGGTGGTGGTTGATTTTTCTTTTTATTCTCCGTGTTTGTTGCTTCTTTCCCTCTGTTTATTTCTTTTCACTCTCAAGTTTTTGATTTGTTGTTGAAAATTGCATGTTTATCGTTCGTGATTGAGTTCAATAACCGTTAAATTGAGCTTGAATTTTTGTGGAATTTGTTCCAGTTTTTCTTCATATCATAAAAAATGTATCTGTTTGTAGCTAGAAAGAGTTGAATAAAAAAAAAAAATGAAAAGAAACAGAAATAGATTCGAATTCACAGAGGATGATTCATGGCAAAAAAAGGAAATAAAAATAAGAGTACTTTCGAAAATATCCTGATTTTTAAATTTAACTTCATTTTACTTAATTTAATTTTAGCTTCACTTTGAAAAATTCATTTTAAATTAATAACTTGGCTTAGTTTAATGTGCTAATAAAGATAACATTTTAGAAAAACAAGTCTATAAAACTTGAGCAGGTTTCTTTTGTCGTTGTTGTTGTAAGTTTCGGGGAGACAAGGCCGAAAATATAGCGCTAAAATATTAGAAAAGAAAGTGTTGCCAACTGCATACATAAATGAATGTTTCGAGAAGAAGAAAAATGTTCGTTTTTAATCAAAGACCGACCAACCGACAGACCGACTGAACGAACCCATCGTTGCACTTCAGTTCGGAGGTTCGCAGAAGCAAAATAATAAATAAAAAACTAATAATAATAATAACAATAATAATAAGAATTTTCTTTTATGGGCTTCTCGGTACACGTTCGACCTCTGCGAGTGGGCTCAGTCTATCCTTGCTTGTTCTTGTTTAACGTTTCGCTTACCCTTGAGGAGCGTTTTAAGTCTGCTTTCAGCATTCATTCAAAATTGACATCATTCGGAACTTGCAATTGTTTGCATTCGGTTGATGTGAACAGCAGCAGCTCATGTTTCGCCTGATTGAATGGGCACGCCGACGTATCTCAAGGATATGCAAATTAATTTGTAGCCAAGAAAGCAGTTGGTCAATCTGACAATCTTATAAAAATTAAATGCATTTCACCAACATGACACACAAGTGGCTGGAAGAAGAAGAAAATATTATTGCATAAAATACGAAAAAAGCATCGAAAGGAGGAGGGAAGGAGGACCGTTTTGTCTCTTTTAGTGCTGTATAGTCCCTTCCCTGTCAGCTCCATCTTTCTGGCTACTTTTTCCATTTTTTTATGACGTACATTTGTTGAATAGTGTTGCAAAAAAGGCTCATCACTCTTCTTTTTGTGTTGGAGGCGCAGAAGAAGGCGTGGCCTGTTAACCCGTTCACCTTCGGGGTGTGTGTGCATGCATGTAAGACTCAAACATCTGTTGAAGAGCGTGAACCGTGCATGAAAACAAATAACTGATGACCTTCATTTGTTCGAACTGCTGACAGGCCGCCAAAAATATGTAAACCACCACAAAATCGCTCCCCACGGACACCTTACAACGCCAAAACTACTCTCTGAGGCACAGTGGTATCTAAAAATTAGCCATGTTATGTTGAACCTGTTATTTTTGGATGCTTTTTTGGGCGGGTTGCTGTTTTTGGTAATTTGCATATATTGTAGGAAAAACATTCACGGTTTCCATGTAAACAAAAAAATAAGAAAAAACAAAAAGAAGAAACATGAACATGAATTGTACATGAGTACATACATGAACAGTGAAGGCCAATTAATTAGCCCACATATTAATATTCTTTGTTTTTTCATAACGTTGATAGAATTTGAGAAGGAAATAATATGAAAGATAAGAAATAAAGGAATCAAATAGTAAGATATTATTAAGACTATTAATATTAATTTGATAATCGAATTATTATGAACAGAATAAAGGAATAAAATTATTAGGAATATATTTAAGATAATGAATAATTATACAATATATACACATGTGTCTATTATGTGTTATATGTATTATATACATCGAGATATCCAAGAAACACCATTATATAAACAAAACTTGTGTCTTTACATCGTGATGCATATCTTATTCTTTTATTGTCTGCTTGTCTCTGTCTCTCTCACAGAAACTCCATTATGGCTTCTGCTACAGGTCGCGCCCATTCGCAACGAGCGCGATCTGGTCGTCTTATTTTTGCTGACGTTCCGCGATATAACGGCTTTAAAACAACCGATCGACAGCGAGGATACGAAAGGAGGTAAGTAAAAAACAAAAAAGAGTATGTATAAAGAAGAAGAATAAAATTGTGTAAGCATTTAAATAAAAGTGTGGCTAGTTTTAGTGAACTGTGTGAACTCTACAAAAGTTTACAAAGTACTCTACAAACTCTGGATGTTCTTCTAATATCGACCTCGTTCTTATAATTGTACTTTCACTCTTTCGACTTCGTACTTCTTCAACCTCATAATCTTTCTCGTACTTTCTTTTGATTGATTTTCTTATTTTTCTCAGTGTATAGTTTTGTTACGAGTGTAACTAAATACTTCAGCATGTTTTCTCCTTAGAATTAAAAGTAATTCAAAGTAACACAAAGATTTGTCGGATTGAATCTTTAACAAAACTTCAATCCTTCACAATCTTTAACAAAGGCTATCAGGAGTTTGAGGAAACTCATTTAAATGGAAATCTGAAAGGAGGTTTGAATGAGGTTCTTCAGAGACCTGTTCTGGCTCAGATGCAATTATATTTCATAGACCATCTGAGGTTTTGAAAAGGGAAATATTCTGTATATCGATAGACCACCGAGAATACCAAGGAAATACTTGGAAGAGCTATTTAAAAGACATATTTTGAATCGATTGATCAATGAGACGAAGATCTATCCTTTCTGAGTTCAGAGTCTATCATAGAATAATATTTAACAGTTTATTTGAGGTTTAGAAAAAGGAAATATTCAGTCTATCGAAGGGTTGCCCAAGATTATTAAGAAACTTTCTAAGAGAAACTCATAGAGGATATATTGTGTTAATCTTCGCAATTCTTCCAGTGCCTTAAATTAAAATTATTCTCTAAAAAGTATTCTTCAATTGTAGTGATTTCGTCCCACACTGTAGCTGTACCATACACTATAACTCAATCTTCATCTATATATTTTAATCACCTTTATCTTTCTTACAGTTTCTCTAATTATATATTATATATGTATATGTATTTATATTTACCAGCATTTTCGAATTTTGAATATCATCTTGTTTGTCTCTCGTTGTCCTGTATATGTTTGATATCTACTTGAACTTTGACATTTACTTTAAAGTTTTAGGTTTGTCGAAGTTCGCCAAACTGGCCCGTTCGGTCACTCGCAGCCGGCAGTTCAGCGCTCATCTGCCCACACTAAAGGATCCAACGAAGCAATCGAATCTGGCGCATGTAAGTATAAAGATCTCAGATTATATGACCATATTAAACTAAACTAAAGGCTTAACCAACCAAAGATTCCGATCATTCCTGGTGACAGGATTTAGATCGAAGGGTTTCTCTTTCAATTACAAAAATAATTCAATTGGATACAATTTATTCGTCTGTCTCAATCGAGTTCTTTAAAATATGATATCAATTGATCACTAACTTTAGATATGCAGAGGTATATAGTGTGTAGAATGTATGTTGATATATATGAGGATGTAATGTCTTTAATGAGACTAAACTAAAGACATTCCAGTGACATTTTTAAGAAATTTAATAACACATTTCATTAGGACTCATTATGATTTCCTTTCTATAATTTAAACTTTACTTTTATACGGAGAATTTCGTTAAAGTTTGTAGCTTTTATGGATATTAAATTAATAGATTTAATCTTGATATAAATAACTAATTTTAGATATATGTATGTACATATTTTGGAAAAGTTCTTTCTAATCTTTAGTCTGATGCTGATTCAAGTTTCTATTCATAATAATGATCTAATATAATGTTGTGAAGTTCGAAATCGTTGTTTGTTAAAATTAGCATATAAAATATTTTATTATTAGATGTTAGAGTTGATGAAATATGAATTCTATAATATCATTCAGTTGTCATATGCGAGTACATTTAATACGATTTGTCTTCAGTTTTCTGCATTGAAAAATGGTCTCACCTTTTTTGTTGTTTTCCAGATGATGTCATTGAGTGCCGACATTATGCCGCAATACCGCCAGGAGGCGCCCAAGACGCCGCCACACATACTACTACACTACTGTGCATTTAAAGCCATTTGGGATTGGGTGATACTTTGTTTAACATTTTATACGGCCATCATGGTGAGTGCACGCGAAGAGTGGAACTCAAGAATGTTCGTGTTAAAGACTGTGTTTTTCGAATGGTGGTTGAGCAAAAGGGGTTTAAGAGGGGGACCCCATATAACTTAATATAACATTCACATAACATAACATTCCCATAACATAACATTCCCATATCATATGTATGTCATAAGAAGTTATTAAGAAATGCGTGTGTTTGTTTACTTGACTCGTCCATATATTTATGCATTTACCGTTCTAGTATTTAATTTAAGACCACCATATTTTCTTTCTTTCCCATCGTCTATCTCTCCCTCTTCCTCTCTTCTAACAGGTACCCTACAATGTAGCTTTTAAGAATAAAACCTCAGAAGATGTTTCACTTTTAGTCGTCGATTCAATTGTAGATGTTATATTCTTTATAGATATTGGTAAGTAAAACAAAAGATCATTAGGAAATACTTCAATATTTATTGACCAATGCTATATTTATTCAACCGATATCTTAAGAGTCTTCTTAAAAAGACTGAACTGATTCGCTTCACCGATTTATTCTCTATAGTGTTAAATTTCCATACCACTTTCGTGGGTCCGGGTGGTGAGGTGGTCAGCGATCCGAAAGTGATACGCATGAACTACTTAAAGTCGTGGTTCATTATCGATCTGCTCAGCTGTCTGCCGTACGACGTGTTCAATGCCTTTGATCGCGACGAGGATGGCATCGGCTCATTATTTTCGGCTCTAAAAGTGGTACGTCTGCTGCGTTTGGGGCGTGTCGTTCGCAAACTGGATCGTTATCTTGAGTATGGAGCAGCAATGCTGATACTGTTGTTGTGCTTCTATATGCTAGTCGCTCATTGGTTGGCCTGCATCTGGTATTCGATCGGACGCAGTGATGCAGACAATGGGGTAAGTGGGCAATGAAGGGGGCAGGTAAATGGGCATCTTGTAATGGTTGCTAATGAGTCTGTTCTTTCCTTCTGTTTCCTTTCTGTTGCGTTTTCTTTGTTTTTTTGAACTTTATACCAACAGATCCAATACAGTTGGTTGTGGAAGTTGGCGAATGTGACGCAATCGCCGTATTCTTATATCTGGACCAACGACACCGGCCCCGAGTTAATAAATGGACCGTCACGCAAGAGTATGTACGTGACAGCTCTGTACTTCACGATGACGTGCATGACATCGGTAAGTGAGTCGTCGAAGTGAAGCGTGAGTGTGTGTATGTGTCAAGGTGTTTGTGTTTATGTATAAGTGTTCTTGTGTGTGTACTATACATATGTTGATGTGACACTTAATTTGTGTACATATTTTAAATAAATGATGTAAAATAAACCGAATCTGTGAGGCACTTTATTTATAATTTTATACCAAATTTATACCAATATAATGGCCGCTCTTGAGGTCATTTTTGTAAAAAAACAATGGTTGCATTTTTTACCAAATTTATTTTCAAAAATACTCGTAGCGGCCTTGAAGAAGTCAGCGAAGAAAAGCTTTTTGTTTGTTTCTTTAAATTTCTTTAAATTCACTGATATACGGTATACATATCTACATGTATGTATGTGTATATGGTAAATGTTTGTACATATATACATTTTATGGGTTTTACTGAACCCGAGGTTTGTCGACAAGTTTTTCGACCAGTTTTAATTCATCAAACTGGTCTTCTTTGAAGAATCTTTTTATTTAAACCCGAAGTTTTTTAAATAATTTATTTGAAATTCTTCAAAATCTGTAGATTCTCTCCCTCTCCCTGTCTCTCTCTTTCTCTCTCTGTTCAAGTAAGTGAAACCTTTTGTATTTAAACAATTTTCTCAATTTTCAGGTGGGCTTTGGCAATGTCGCCGCCGAGACGGACAACGAGAAGGTGTTCACCATCTGCATGATGATTATTGCAGGTGCCGTGCTCGACACGTTCCGTTGCCGCGTCAGTTTCGACCAAAACTTGTCGAAATTCGAGCAACCAACGTTTTAATGCCACAAAAAATAAGAAATAAAAAGCAAAAACGTAGAAAAAATATGCGCGCTCTTAAATAAAATAACCACATTTTCCAAATTTAAATATTTACCGAGTATATTTCTTTCTATAATTATTCAATAATTTTTCTCTTTTTCTTAGAAGCATGTTAATCCTTGAATTTGATTTAGAAGTTGAATCCTTTTGATTATTATAACCACGAGCGCGCATATTTAACGGTTAATATATGCACAGCTAGAACTAATAAATGCCGAGTTGGTGTCGTGCTGCGATTTGACGCCACTTGTTCCACTGTAGCTGCCAGTGTTGCCAACTTGGTTGTGTGTACCGAAGAGATGTTTAGATTGTGTGTCTGTCCAGCACTGTTAAAGCGTATCTGAGTATCTTCTCGCTTGTATTGTGTAGTTGCTTCTCTCTCGCTGTCTCTCGCTCTCTCTCTCTCTCTCCTCTCTCACTCTCTCTGCAAAGCTTTGCTTCGAGTAGTCATCGCTACTTTCTGACAAACACCATTTCATGCATTTTCTTAGCCAACTCTACACGATAACTGAATAAAACGATTAACAGTAGCGGTTGAATTCATATGCGCATATTTTCATGCTATTCCATTTGTTCTTATTTCATCATAAAGACAAACACACACGTATATAAAAACATACACACGCTAGCAAAGGCGTTTAATCTCTTATGAGAACAAATTTCAGTAGATAATAAATAAATAAGCTAACGTGTTTGAGAGCTATTCGAGAGATCCATCTGGACAGTGGGCAAAAGACGAAGACCAGGACCAGGACCAGGACCAGGACCAAGACCAAGATCAAGACGAATCACATCATCGTCCATCGCTTGAAAATGCTTTTGCTTTTCGCCATGCCAAATCTTTCCGAGCAATCATTTTGGACTCTAAGCTACACTATTTTGAATCGTGAATTAAGTGTCGCCAAAACCACAACACTTCGAAACCACCACGAAATACTTTCGCCCTCCCCTCCGTACTTTATTACTGTTCTAGCTCGTGATACTGTAAAACTTGTTCAATTCCATCGATCATCCATTCTTTCATTCATTACCTGTTTTATACACACGCAAATGTTTGTTTTTGGTTTCCTTTGAGTACTTCAATGTTCTTTCTGTCTCTTTCTTTCACTCGTATCTCAGTTCGTTTCTCTGTTTAGTTTGATTTAGTTTGTTGTTTTTTTTTTTTATTTTTGTTTTTTGTACGACCTTCATTCCACCAACAACATTCTAACGTATTTAAGTCTATGCACACTCTGTAGCTAATCTTTCTAAATACTTTTGCTTGCGCTAAACAGCTCTCCTCTATGCCACCATCTTCGGTCACGTGACCACGATAATTCAGCAGATGACGTCAGCAACGGCCAAGTATCACGACATGTTGAATAACGTGCGCGAGTTCATGAAGCTGCACGAAGTACCGAAGGCGCTGAGTGAGCGCGTCATGGACTACGTTGTCTCCACGTGGGCGATGACCAAAGGTCTGGACACCGAAAAGGTACGTAAGGAAGCTTTGTGATTCTTCGAGTTCTTATAGCTTCTGTAGCAGCCGCCACAGCTTACAAACATAATCATCGTCATCGGATCACCGAAGCCATTTCACCGTATATTAAGTGGAAACAGTTGACCTCAAGCAATCACTTTTCATTTTCCCATTTTGCGCAATAAATTTCAAATAAAATCTCAAACACTCGAAATTATTGAGTACCATCATCACTCATAGTAAAACACACACCATAAAAAATCGCGATTACTTTATTAGTATATGTTTAAGTCAATATACTCGTACTTATCTCACAATAGATTGATCTTTGGAAAACAGAAGACATTTAAAACATTAAAATGTAAAAAATTCTACATATTATAGCGTTACATTGCTTTGCTTAACTATAATAGTACCGATCTTTTATTGCTTCATAATCGCCCAAGTTTAGTTATAAAAACATATTCTATACATCAATAAATACCGATACTGTAATTATGACATTACCGGTTACAGTACTACTATCTACAGTATTTCCAATAAAAATATCAGTACCATCATCACTATAATATCCGTGCATATGCCATTAACAAGCTTAAGTAGCATTAGTTATAGTTATTCCAATACAATATCAATTTCCAGTATTTTCCAAGCATTTCCAATATATACAATACTCACTACTAATTAAAATACATATCCACCAACTACAGTAACAATAACGCCATCAATATCTAGAGCAATACCAAAACAAGTACCAGATGCACCATAAGTACCGTTCACACCCCCAGTTCCAATAGCAATACCCTATACTAAGCCAGTAATGGTTCCAGTTTCCACTGAAGAATATACACACTATACTAAACTCCGAATACTACAGACTTCTTAGTCCAAATACTACCGAATACTATCTACTGAATACCTAATAACAGTCTCTTAGTATGGAATTTTAGATCCCTCTTTTTTTTAAATATTACGAAATTTACGCCTATTGAAATTGAAATTATTTTAATAATAAAAATTATTGAAATGGACAGTTTTAATTCGCTTTTATTTATTCTTATTCACTTTTACTAAGCTTTAACATTTTTGTAATTTTATTTCAAATTTCATCTTTTTGATTATATTTTTATTATAATGCCAATTATGAGAAGTTTTAATCGCAAATATCGCTCGTAGTTCCGCCTTAATTTAGTACGCTTCTTGCCGCAATTAAAATCGCTTCAAATTCAACTCAATTCAATCAAATTTCTAAAAATAATTCAAATAAGAATCCATTCATAATCCAATCAACTAGAATTCAAGAAATATTTAGATATCAATGATAGTTACCGCCGAAGGTAAGTGTTACGCTTCCAGTGCTAACTAAACCTCGACGCTAGATGCCGCTGAATACGTGTACCACCACCACGGGATCCACTGCAACACTGAACCAAAGAAAACCCGCGAAAAAATGATCCGTTCAAAACGAAAAATGTCCGTCAAATTCATGCCTTTAGATGAAATTTAAACCAAACTTAATTCTGAGATAATCCAATTAAACAACAAGAAAAACAATCTATGAATCATTTAGATATCATATACACTTCAGTTTAATTGAAAAGTCTTTAGCAAAATGTTTGGTTTAAATTATTATATATACTTTTAGCAAAAATATGCAAACTCGCTTGAAGTTTGTGTATATTTCTAGAAAAAGTAGAAATTGACGACAAGGATTGTCACAGGAGTCCAAATGTATATCATCTGCCGTCTTTATACCATTTTCGTTGACTGTAGTTTATGCCTAAAAACTATTGAAAAACTGTCACCATTATCATTTAATTTATAACGTTGCTTGACTTGGGTTTTAAGTTGATGTTGAATTTCATTTGGTTGGGTTGTATTTTGGGTTTGATATGCTATCAGTTTCGATATGATTTGAAGCCGTCTGATTATCCTCAGTATTAGGAAATGACGTGTAACTACGACACACGATTTCTAAATAATTTGCGTCGTTTCGTAATACTGACGTTAAAACTGAATAGTTTTTTAACTCAATTTAAGTTTTTAGTATTAGGATTCGGCAGATTCGAGAATAGAGATTTTCATTACATGATCATTACATGATTTTCAAACATGATAGAGATTTTCATCAGAACAGTTTTTATACACAGGTTTAAGAGGGAAATCCTGTTAAAACTTCGTAGAATATGTTTAGTTTATTGTCTATTGGGTATCCGGAAGGGTATCTAGTCAATAGAGGTCATTAGAGGTCAATAGAGTGAGTTCATCAGCTTCGGAAAGACGAAATAAACTTCTGTATAACGAACATAAACTAACCTCTAAACAAGTAGTCGGGCCCTCTATGTAACACTTCCACTCTTCTGTAGTGTCCTCTATGTTACCAAAACCTCCAAAGCGGAAGATCCAAGATCAACTCCCAACACTTGTGATACTAGTACTAGACACTACAAAGCATGCCATTTTCATGGCAATACACGCCCACCACAACACAATAAGAGTAGTTTTAGTAGTTGTTTAATTATGACTTTTTGAAATCATCATGTTTAGATACACTCACGTCATCAGTTCATCAACATAATTTATCATCATCCTCATTTACATACTTTAGTTATAGCATCAGAATTCATTCAACAATTTATTGATATTCATTCATTGATTAATCGTGAATTCATCGGAATTCATCCATACATTCATACATACTGCGATACTCATCTATTGATTAACGGTCATTCATCCAGAATCATTAATTTAATTAATTCTGCATTTATTTATACCCATTTATTCATTCATCGGCACTCCTCTACCTCCCTCATTCGTTTATCGATCATTTTTTGGCATCGGCAGCCAACTTCTTCAGGTTTTATTAGAGAATATTCTGATATTCAGACACCCATCGGCATTCATCCAGTTATATTTGTTCATCGGCATCCAGTTCCATTTATACATCGGCATTCATCGGCATTCGTCGGAGTTCATTAGCACTCATTAATAGACATCAGCTGATTATTCAACATTCTTTGTCACTTATCCTCATTCATTCTTCATAGAAATTCATCCGTTGATTACTCAACATTCATCGACATTCACTTACATTCTTCAACATACCTTCATCGACATTCACATTCATCGACATTTCATCACATTCAAGTCGAGGTCATGCTTTTTCATTGCCGTCGCTGTTGGTGCCGTTGTCGCTGTCGCTGGTGTTGCTGCTGCTGCTGCTCCTCCTCCGGTAGCCAGCATCTCATCATTCTCATCATTTCATTTTGACAGGTACTAAACTATTGTCCGAAAGATATGAAGGCTGATATATGTGTTCATCTAAATCGCAAAGTATTTAACGAGCATCCCGCGTTTCGTCTTGCATCGGATGGCTGTCTGCGGGCGCTGGCGATGCACTTCATGATGTCCCATTCGGCCCCCGGAGACCTGCTCTACCACACCGGCGAGAGCATCGACAGCTTGTGCTTCATAGTGACGGGCAGTTTGGAGGTGATACAGGACGATGAGGTTGTGGCAATATTGGGTGAGTAGTTACTCCTCTACTCTTCTGATAGAAACTATAAGTTAATAAATAAAATAACGCTCTCTCGCTGTCTCCCTCTCCCTCTCTCTCTCTCTATCTCTCTGTCTGTGTTTTCTCATTTCAGGTAAAGGTGACGTCTTCGGCGACCAATTCTGGAAAGACTCCGCCGTCGGCCAGAGCGCGGCCAATGTGCGCGCTCTCACCTACTGTGATTTACATGCCATCAAACGTGATAAATTGCTCGAGGTCCTCGACTTCTATTCGGCATTCGCGAATAGCTTTGCTCGAAATCTAGTGCTCACCTACAATTTGAGGCACCGACTGATTTTTCGCAAGGTGGCCGATGTGAAGCGCGAAAAAGAATTGGCCGAACGGCGAAAAAACGAACCTCAGTTGCCCCAGAACCAGGATCATTTGGTGCGCAAGATATTCTCGAAGTTCCGTCGTACACCGCAGGTGCCGGCCGGCTCCAAGGAGCTGGTCTCCGTGCAGAGTGACGTCGAGAAGGGCGATGGTGACGTCGACCGCGCGAAGGTGAGTTGGAGATGTCGTTCAAATATGATATGATTTGATGTTGTTTGTATTTAGTTACTGTAGTTTGAGTTTAACTATTCTATTTATTCATGTATCTGTGATATCCATATCTATGGTATATATATCTATGATTTTTATATCTATGATATTTATAACTATGATATTCATATGTGTATCTATATAAGTATTTGTATGTACGATGTGAATTGTATATCTGTAGCTATGGTATCTTTATTTACGATGTATATACCTGCGATGTCTGGATCAATGATATCTATACCAAGAGAATTGATTATGTGTGTGTGGAAAGTGAGTGTGTTTGTGTAGTTATTGCTGTTGTATTGTTAATGTTCTTGTTTTTAATGTTATTACTATGTTTCTATTAAAACATTTTTTGTTTTTATGAGTCTGCTCGAAAACTGCTACAATCTATATTGAAATTATTGACAAATAATATTAATAAACTCTGTTTATATCGTTGTGTTTCGTGGTGCTAAGATTCAGTGTTTTCCTGACAAGGTTTGAAGTTTGTTGCATGTTTTTTGCTATAAAAAATAATTCTTGCCGTAATCTTTTACAGTAGTTATATATTTTGACGATTTATTGCACAAATAAAGATGAAAATTATTTAAGAAACGCATTAATTCAATATAAATAAACATGCATATAAAGAAAATGTATTTCAGTCCTTAAGTGAACTCAAGATCTTCTTTTGTATTGCCTACATTTAGGCTGTTCTTAAAATACTTTAGAATATTTCACGGACAGCCAAAAAGTATGCATTGGTTATTTTTAGATAACAGAAATAAATCGTCAAACTTGCTTGCGATTTAGAAAAAATACCAAATTTATATATTTTTTAATTTATTATACAAAATACCAAAAAAATACCAAAAAATACCTAATAAAAATTTATTATCTCAAATAATTTATTCTTTCTCTTAATATTTGTTTTTCTCTTCGGATTTTTATGCTTTTCCTTTTATGAAAGAGTGGTTTTTTCTAAGATAAAACTTTTATTTAAGTTGCTTATTATTTATAAGTAGTTTGTATTTAAATATTGTATTTAAATGTTGTCTTAAATAACCTAAATATAAGGCTTTTATTGAAAAAGCGATTCTATATAAAATCCTTTACTTATGCTACTTTTCTTATCTCCTCTCTCTTATCTCCCGTTTTATTATAATATTGTTTTATTTGTATTTTTGATGAATTTAATATCTTTCTCCCCATATTTAATACATTAATAATCAAAATGTCATTGTATTAACATGTAATTACATTGAAATCACTTTGAATGCTTTAATATAATAAAACTTTCCATTTCCATTCAAAATTTTCATGTCTATTCACCGGCTATGCACAAACCACCCTTTTTCAAAACCACTCCCGTCAAAACGTACATCCTCTTGATTTTTCCCCTCTGCTCTCATAATATCCATCTTTATCCATCCAACGATCTTTTATATCCTCAAATCCATCTGTCAATCAATCGAATCGATCCAAGAAGCTACCCGCCAAGCTCACACTCACCGAGGACGCACGCATCCTAACAATGGCCGTCGTACCGTCACCCACGCCCTCGCCGTCCCCCTCATCGGGTCCACCATCTGCACGTAGTACGCGTGCTAGCAAATGGGGCCGTCTTCTGGGCAGTTCAAGTGTCGATTCGGCTAGCGACGCCAGCGCCAAGGTAGCAGTCTCGAGAAGTTTGAGCGCCCGCGAAAGTCTGCGTGAGAGCACTGCCCAAGCCAGGCAGAGCAGTACTTCGAGTAGCAATGGTGGACAAGGCAACAAAGTAATTCGACTCCATTGAATCCCGTTCGGTTATGTTTTCGGTTCCTTTGTTCCTTTAGCTTTAGCTTTAGTTCCGCTACTAGCTAAACAATCAGCTAGTTGTTTGTGTTTCTTGTAGTCTTAGTTTAGTATTTAGTTGGTAGTTGATTGATATCTTTTTTATTAATTGCATTTTGGTTTAAGGAAAAGGTTTTGTAAGTTTTTTTACTTTCTTGACTTCGTGGAATTTTTTACTTGACTCGAAATTCCAATGTGACTCGATTCGTTTTGATTTAAAGTTTTTCGGAATTAATTAATGTTCTTTATGATGTAATTTTTAGTTCATGTTTTATATATTGATTCTTTAATTAGTATTCTATTAAAAATTAATTTTCATTTGTCTATTGAGTTCTAAGAATAAAAACGAGGGATTAAAAAAGTGATCGAAAAAATTTGTGACAGCGGTGGGATTCGAACCCACGCCCTTTCGGACTGGTGCCTAAAACCAGCGCCTTAGACCGCTCGGCCACGCTGCCTGTGAAAGCTTTGAGGCAAATAATGTATTTCTCAGTACAATTTCGTTATATGCGAGTATAATGAAATTTTATCAGCTTGATCTTTTTATTCTATATAAATAATTTTTATTTTTCCTAAAATTTAGAAGTTTTACTCTAAGTATTGTTGATTATGATTTAACTGGTTTATTCCAAAAACCAAGGTCAAGTTTTTGTTTACTAATGTTTTTATATAAGTGTTTTTTGTTTTATAATGATTTCCTTAAAAACTATTGCGAAATATAAAAACTACATAATTTTTTTCTGAATTTGTAATTTAGAAATGTTTGGTTTATTTTAATATTAAGTTTATTAAACTAGTTTAACATAATTTGTTTTATGTCAATTACCAATTTTAAACTACAAGAAAAGGCAAAAACTCCCGTAATAACTTGTGTAATTTTTTAGAACACAAATTTATTTATTTTTGATTAAATATGAAAATAAATAAAAATTCGCACTATTTTTGGTTTTTGTCCTTAATTCCCTAATATTGATTTAACATTCAACTCATTTAATTTTAATTTTCTTAAAAAAGAAAATGCTTTAAAACTCTTTTAAACATTATTTATTTCAGAATAATTTTTTCGGCAGATATTAAAATGAACATTTTTAAATTGAATATAGTTGTTTTTCAAATTTAATACATTTTTTAGCTTCATTTTGTACTGTTACATAAACAAGTCTTTATAACTTCCCACTAATAATTAAAACAAAAACATTTCTACTTCCGTTTCCCCCTCAAAATCAACGTGTGCGCCACCAAAACAACAATAACAACAAATAATATCAAACAACAACAACAACGTTAAATAAAAATGCGGCTTCTTAAAATGCATCGAAACGATTGGCACCGTTTTTTCATCCATTCAACCACGATGTTTGTTTATCGCGCTCTCTCTCTCTCTCTCTCGCTCTCGCTCTCGCTCTCTCCTTCTAACATCATAATCACCACCTGCACGATCCGCACTAAACCTCTCCCCGCCCTCCCCCTCCTTCATCTCCTTAACACGTCTTCAGGTTTTTCCCAAGGCACCGAAACTGCAAGCCAGTCAAGCGACTTTGGCGCGACAGGACACCATCGACGAGGGCGGCGAGGTTGACTCGTCGCCGCCGAGCCGCGACAGTCGCATCATCATCGAGGGCAGCAGCAGCATTGGAGCCGCTGCAGCAGCGGCGGCAGCCAAGGAGCGCAACCTGGCTCTGGAGCGTGAACGTCAGATCGAGATGGCCACATCACGTGCCACCACCTCCGACACCTACGACACCGGACTCCGCGAGCAGCCACCAACGCTGGCGCAGCGCGACCTCATCGCCACCGTGTTGGACCTCAAAGTCGACGTGCGACTGGAGATGCAACACATGCAGCAGCGCATCGGGCGCATCGAGGATCTGTTGACGGAGTTGGTCAAGCGGCTGGGGCAGGATTCGTCCGGCCAGACTACGCCCGGCGATGGCGACATCTTCCCCGGCGGCCGGGGAGGACCAGGCGATGGGGGTGGCAGTGGCAGTACTGCGGCCGATAAAGTGGCCTCAGCAGCGCCAATTTCAACAGCGGCGGCACCAACAGCAGGCGCTGGTAGCGGAGGTGCTGGCACGGGTGGTGGAGCCGCTGCTCCGACGTCTACAGCTGCAACCAGTGGCGGAGGTGGCGGCGGCGGCAGCAGCAGCAGTATTGCTGTGGCATCAGCCACGCCCACAACGACCGGTCTTTTCAATCCCTTGCAAATGGTGTCCGGTTCGGGTGGCAACGGCCTGGGGCCGCTCATGCTGAAGAAGCGCCGTTCGAAGAGCAGGAAAGCACCGGCGCCCCCCAAGCAGACGCTGCACGCCCAGCAGAGTGTCGCCGCTGCCGCTGTCGCTGCGAAAGTGCCAAGTCCGGAGACGCAGCGTCTGTTGGAGTCCTCCGAACTGACGGAGGTGGCAGCACCGGTAACAGCAGCAGTCGCAGTCGCAGCCGCAGCAGCAACTACAGCATTGACGCCGCTGCATGCAGGTGCAGCTGGCAACGCGGCCGCCGCTAGTGGCTCCGGAGGAGGCGGTGGAGCGGGCGGCGGCGGCGGTGGAGGAGGGCGCAATAAACGCGAGTTCCTCTAGCCAAGAATCCTGGTGCGTCATCAGTCGGAAAACTCTAGCATCGAGCAATAGTTGAGGCTGTCGCAGCGCAGCGCATTCGTGCTGTGCGTCGACGCTGACGCTGACGCTGATCGCATGCAGTGGGTCTGAAGGAGGTGTTCATCGCGGAGTCATTCTTTAGCAAAGCTTCGAATTAATCCAGCATATTAATAAACTAAGTGATTAAAATTAAAGGAACATAATTTATTGTGATACAAACGAGACTTCGGCGTCGTTGTTAATAAAATTAAACGATTTGTAAATATGTATGTACAACATAAGCACATTAAAAATGAAATTAAAAAGAGAAAATAAAGAAGGAAAGAAATAAAAACGATACAAATTAAAGAGATGCAAATAAATTAAATAAACTAACGAATTGATGCAAATGAATAGAAATAAAAAAATACAAATGATTACAAACAAATGAACAGATACTCGTACAGACAGACAGATAAAATATTAAGCTTAATAAAATATTGTATAAAAAAGCTTAACTTTGAAACGAATACGAAAGGAAAAATTGAATCGATTTTAAATACTGGGAAAGTATTGTGAAATACTGAATCATCATTAATGAATAAATGAATGCTTGATGGATGAATTGAATATTTATTTTAATGATATGTTAATAGATCAAAAATTGATTGATTTCCAATTTTAAATAAATGCATTATTAAGTGCAATTTTAATGCATTTATCATAAATACGCGATGAGTTTATTTTATGGATTTCAATGAATTCCTAATAAAACAATATTTAAATAAATATTTAAACAGTTTTCCTTAATTGAATCTTATCTGAAATTTCATCTGAATTTGAAAATTATGAATGCTTTTAATGAATATTTAATGTTTTTTATGTGATTATTAATAGATTTTTAATTCAATTAATGATAAATTCAAGTAAATTAATTGACATGATTAACTTTAAATGAATTTTGTTCTATTTTTATTATTTTCAATACAAATTTAATGAATTTAAATGAACTTTCAGTGAGTATATTTTTTAATCATCATTCATTCATTCATTCATCATTCATTCAATAAATAAATACTCACATTTTTATAATAATAGTTAAAATCGTATCCTTGGTGTTATTTTGAGAGCCAACTGAATCTATTCTAATGTATAGTATACCTAAAAGAAAAAAGCTTAGCTTTTAACCGAATACGCTTATCTCATTCTTAACACTGGAAAGCACGCCCTTTCATTTAAAAACATAATCTAAAAAAAGTAAAAAACTAAACTAAAATAGAATAAAAATACTGCCAACAACAAATAGCAAAAAAACACACTTACAATAAAAACACGCAAAGTTAATAAATAGAATGAATTGAATATGTTTTGCTAAATCAAGATGAAGAAGATTAAAAAGCTACAAATAAAGTTCAAAATAAATTGTTTTAATTAATATTTTTTTTTTATTTTTTTTATCAAATATGGTTAGCCAAATGGTTCCAACCCAGAACAACGTAAGGGATTCGAAGGATGACCCGTCCACAGCAAATTTTTTCTTTCAAAGCTTGTTACAAAAAAAAAAAAAAAATCGAAAATATATAAAACAATAAAACTAAAAAATAATAGAAATTAAAATTAAATATTATTAAAAATCGTTTTTCTAAAAATTTATCCGTAGCAAAAAAGAAAGTAATTAAAACCAAACACCGCAATTTTAGAGAAAAATTTAACATTTAGTAAGCTCCTGAAAATACACCGAAAACTATTCTCATAAAAACACAAAAAGACAATCGATTAAAAACTAAACTAAAACCAGAAAATAAATAAACCCACAAGATAAACAAATGATTTGTAATAGAATTAAATAAACAAATGAATCCTAAGAAAAGTAATCGAATTATTCTCAAAAAATAAGCATTAAAAATAAATAAATAAAAATCAATCAAATAAAATAATAAATCCAAAAGAAGAAAAAATAAATCCAATAAAAAAAATATATAAAATCTCTGGATATAAAATTAGTTTATCGATAATTATAAGTTAAAAATGTATAAATAAGGCATTAAAATAAATATTGAATTTAGAACAAATTATTATCAAAAAATTGAATAAAACAAAGCTTCTTATTTCAAAATTTTCGAAAATATTCAAAAGCATTTTTAAACGATTTTTCGCAGTTTTTCGAAAGCAACCGAAATTCAAAAATTTAACTGCAAAAAATTAAGAAAAAGTATTGAATAGTAATTAAATATTTAGACCTCAATTAAATGCAATATATATCGTGTATATAAAAGAACAAGCTTAATTCTAAGTTTTGTAAATGAAAGCATACGAAAAACCTTTTTTTATATACAAAATATTATATAATAAACATTTATATATACAAAAATTAAAACGAACGGAAATGAATAAACGAAATGGTTTCAAATAAAATTATTTTCTTTTTTACGCAATTGTAAAAAAACTAACTACATAAAAGAATGAATTAATAAAAACCCAGTCAATACATAAGAAAGAAAAACGAAAAATTAAGTTAGTTAAAATAACATATTTTTGTTTCTTAAAATGTAAATAAAATTTAAAAAATAATTACAAGAAAATTTGTGGAATGTTAAAAGAAGAGTGCTAAAAGAAGAGTGCTAAAAGAGTGCTAAAATAGTGCTAAAAGAGTGCTAACAGAGAGCTAAAATAGTGTGTTGAAATAAAGCTCAAGAATCTATTCGTTGTGTTTTCTATGTGAATAAATCATTGAATACAGCTCTCAAGAATCTAGATTTTTCTATACAATCGAATTAATTAAACTATCGAATTATTTAAATTATCGAGTTAATTAAATTATCGAATTGAGTTTATTAAGTTAATTAAGAGTAAATAAATAAATAAATTAATATTAAAACTTCCATGAATTTAAATAAATTTATTTTTACTCTTTACTATTTACTATTTTAATGAATTTATTATTTCTATACTAATTATTTTATTATTATACAAATTTATTTTATTACTACTTTTATTAATTTTAATACAATATAAATTTACATTTTTTTATGGTTTCTAATTTGGATTTAATTGAATTACATGAGTGATATATTTTACTTAAAAAAAAGCAAACAAGAAACGAGAAGCAATTTAAAAAAGTATTATTTTAAGTATAAAAACAAAGAAAAGAACAACAATTAAAAAAACCACTAATAATATGAAAACCACAAGCAAAAGCATTAAAAAAATTCTATAAATTTAGAAAATTACAAATTTTTATCTACGAAATGCTTAAATAATCAAAAATTAATAGAATTGTTTTTTAGTATTTAGAAGTATTTAAAAAAAGCAACTGTTTAAAGTAGAAAAATTAATTAAGAGTGTAATTAATTAAGTGTATAGAAACAATGTAAAGAAAGGAGAAAGATTAAAGAAAGAAAGAAGTAAATAAAAAAATAAATTTTTTTTATTTTATTTATTTTATTTATTTATTACTTCAATAATACAAAAAATAAAAAAATTTAAATAGAAAGAAAAGATAGAAATATAAAAGCGAATAAAATTACATAAACTAAAAGAAAGTAAATAAAATGAAATTAAATAAAATAAATACAATTAAAATAAAATAAAAATAAAATTAAATTAAATAAGATAAAAGGAAGAAAAATAAAAACGAATGAAATAAAATGAAAACCAAGAAAATAAAAAGAAAGAACAACAATAATAAATGAAATTAAATAAAAATAAATAAGGTAAAATAAAAACAAATAAAATAAATCTAAATAAATTTCATAAAATCACTGTACAAAAACTTTATAATAACTAAAAAATATTGTATTAAATAATGCCTTAAAATCATAGCTTAATTTATGGATATACGAGTAATTTGTATAGATTTATTATTAAATATTTAAATATTGTATAATAATTAAACAATACAACAAAAATGTGCAATTATTGGAGATTAATTTAGAAAATAATTTTTTTAAAAACAATTTAAATATTAATTAGCATAATAATAATAAGAGTAATTATAAACTAGTTAATAGTAATTTTAATTTAGTTAATAATTACAATAATTTATATAATATTTAAATTTTAGTTGCTGAAGAAAAAATTTTACATTAAACGAAAAATTAATAATATAGTTCTGCAATATTTTGAATTTAATATTTAATTCAATCTAATTTTTGTTCAATTTCAGTTTGTATTTTAATATTTTTGTACAACCTGCTGTATTATAAATTAAATTTTAAACCCTTTTCTAAAAAAAGTATCGATTAAAGAGCAACGCAATGAAAAATACTCATAAATTTAAAGAAAAAATGTTTCTAAAAATATTGCAGTGGATATAAAAATATATACGATATATAAATTAATTAACATAAAAACGCTTAGATACGAAATTTAGAAATTCTGTGTTTAAGAAATTGAATTCTTAAAGTTAAATTTTTAGAAGAAACAAAATTTTGTTGCCACACAAACGAATTTGTAAATAAAATGTTTAAAAACTTTTTTGCTACAAACACGAAGCTGTAAATAATTTAAAGCTATTAATAATAAACTAAAATTAATAATAAAATTAATAGAAATAAAAAAAAATATAGAAAAAGTTTATAAAATTTAGAAAACAAAACAAATGACATAAAAATAAAAAGATTTTCAATTTAAAAACAGAAAATAAAATTAATCAAATAAATTCGAAACACGGAAATTTTTAGCTACCATTAAAACAGTAAATAAACCACAACAACAACAAAAAATAAATCATTCTTATGCCATAAAAACTGCTTTTAAATCAGCTGCAAAAGTTAAAAACCACAGAAATAAAAAAATAAAATTAGCAAAATTTTCATGAAATATAGCAAAACAAAAAAAGAAAAAAAAATTTCAATGCTTTTTATATGCAATTTATAGATACAACAAAAACTAACGCAAAATCTTGGAAGAGTTCAGAAAAGTAATAAAAAAATACATTGAAAAAAAATATGTAAACACGATTTATAAGCAAATAAAAATATAAAAATTAAAAAATTGAAAATTTCGTAAAATAATTAAAATATTACCGATTTATAACATAATTAATTAATTAACCGAATTATAATTAAACTATTGATATTAAAGTAAAATTTTTTTATATGTAAAAAAAAGCATTATTAAAAAAACCAAAGCAATTTTTAACTCATTTTAAGTCACTCAACACTCAGAGAAACTTTAAAAGAAAAAGACACAAACACACATACACACACATACAAACACACACACACTCACATTTGTACACAAACACTTGTCACTTCAACCAAAAGAACCAAAAAACATCTTCTTAACATTTCTTTATAGACAACAACAACAACAAACAACTCGCTTTTCCTACAAACAACAACAAATTGAAAATTTATAAATAAGAGAGCAACAACAACAAAAAATCAAAAACCCAAAAAAAAACAACACATCTACACAGAAATTTAAAACAATTAGAAAAATTACAAAAAAAGCAATTTAAAACATGATTCGAATGCAATGAATTTTTCATCAACAAAGTAAGGCATTACTTTTTCTATTGCTCGCTCATGAGTTGCGTATGTAACATGATTTATAAATAACAATTTTCGAAATTATTGTAGAGTTTCTCACACATTTTAAAAGCTTCAAAAAACACTTTAAAAATTATACTAAATAAATAAACACAACAGAAACTACAAGCAAAAAAAATTTATGCAAAATTAATAGATTAAAATTTAATTTAAACTAGAAAAATTATACTATACACAAATTATTATTATTAAGAACAAAGTTATGAAGATTATAATTTCTAGAAGTTAAACAAAAACTAACAACAACAAAAAAAATGCTGTAATTATTACTGTGAATAGTTAGTAAAAAGAACTATTAACGAAAACAAAAAGAAGCAAACCACAAAATATCTGCATATTAAATAATTTAATAAACTAAATAAATATATTATTAAAACAATGTTTTCTAAAAAAATACACACAAATTGTTTCCTTTGAAAAATATGGAGAAAATATTAAATACGGGTAAGTTTTTTCATGATGCGTGCTTTTATTGGGTTAATTTTAACGAAATTTTATTGAACATTTATAATAATTATAATAATAATACAATATATAATAATAATAATAATAATAATGATAGACTATGAATAATATTATTATTATATTATCGATAATAAATAATAAAATAGTTTCATTTAAAATACTTGATTTGCAAAAACAGTCAGTTGGCATCTCTGGGTAAATAAAAATAAATGTTTAGCACCGGAAGTTAGACACCGGAAATGAAAGTTTTGGTTCCGGTGTTTGTGCAGCGCTATTATTTGCGAAACATGAAACTTTTCCTAACCGCCACGAGATGTCGCTAAATCTCCATTTTTTTAAATTTAAAAAAAAAACAGGCTGCGTCTGTTTCGGGAAATTCTTAAAAATAGACATCGATAACTAGCAACAATAAACTTGGAAAAATAAACATTTTAGTAGAATCAGAAATCGAGTGTTTTCTGCAGATACAATATGCAGAAATTACATGATGTACAGGGTGATTCGCATATGTGGCAAAGTCTAGTACTAGTTGTTGTTACTTTCTTACCCCCTTCTGGCCCTCTAAAAACATTGAAATAAAAAGCATAAAAGCATAAAAACAGCAACTGCCGATGATGTGTTTACAACAACAATTCGCTAGACGAAAATATTTACTTAAAATAAAAGAAACTTAATGAAAAAGAAAAATAAAACTAAACCAGAAAGAGTGTTAACTTCAGCCTGGCCGAAGTTCATATACCCTACACACGTTTACTTAAAAATTAGGCGTGGCAATTGTCTAATTTTTTTCCTTTTCAATCTCAATTAGCAAAATGACAGAGAATATTCGTGGCAAATTTGGTAAAAATATCTCTATTCGTGCTCCTGTAATCGAGTTTTATTTAATTGGTGGGCGGACCACGCCCCTTTTTGGTAGTCCGTTTTGGTCAAAGACAGTTCATTTATGAATAAAATTTCAACCCCAAATTCGTTCTACAAGCTGAGAAATTCAGCTATAAGCATGGATGAATTTATATTCACCATAAAAAGTAGGCGTGGTAATAATCCGATTTTGCCCATTTTCAATAGCGATGAGTTTCTAATGATAGACAATATTCGTGCCAAGTTTGATGAAGGTATCTCTATTCGTTCTCTTGTAATCGTGATTTTCACAGACAGACAGACAGACAGACAGACAGACAGACAGACAGACAGACAGACAGACAGACAGACGAACATGGCTAAATCGATTCAGGAGGTCACGCTGATCAAGAATATATATACTTTCCTATACCTGTCACGCCTCCTTTAATGCGTTACAAACGGAAGCAGTAAGTGAATATACCCTCTCACTTCGTGTGCAGGGTATAAAATATAAGTGTAACAGCATTATTTTTGTAAGAAAGTGTAGCTTAATAAAAAATAGAAAGAAATAAAAATAAAATATATAAAAATAGAAAATATTACAAAACTGAAAAACTGTTATAAGAATTAAATTTAAATTTAATTTGAAGTTTTGCCCATTTAAAAAAAAAACACAAAAGGCTGAATAATTGGCTGTTTTCTATTCTTTTTCGTTCTCCTTTCGTTTCGTTCTTCCTTTCTGGAGAATAAGAATTTTTCTAAACGAAATTTTATCAAAATTAATATTGTGACTCGATACGAACAAACGATGAGATAAGAAACAAAAGATTAATGATTCATATCACAATAAATATTGAATTACATATAAGCATTAAATTAAATATTAAAATATTTGAATATGAATATGAATATAATTGATTTCAAACTTCTTTTTACGAAAATAAAGAAAAAACAGTTTCTACTGTTGACTATAAATTGCTGAAACCTGGAGATTCCATTACGGACGATCGGTATCGGCCACAATTGATCCGCTTTTCGAGATGGAATTCAGAGATTGCCTGAGAGATGGGAAAAAGTAGTAGGCAGCTATGGACAATACTTTAATATAGCTTCTAATTTTGTATTCTATCAGTCTTGCTATAACATAATATAAGAAAAGGAAGAAGAGCCGAATCTCTCCAAATCTGTCAACTCATTTTACCGAAAAGGTACCAAAAACAATACAATGAAAATAACAATTGATAGTTTTTATTTAACTGTATTTTAGCATAACCTTTGACCTTTAAAAACCTTTTATAGATTCTAAAAATTTAGTTCTCAGAAAAGAGGATTAAAAAAGTTTATGACAGCGGTGGGATTCGAACCCACGCCCTTTCGGACTGGTGCCTAAAACCAGCGCCTTAGACCGCTCGGCCACGCTGCCTGTGAAAGCTTTGAGGCAAATAATCAATTTATCATGACGGTTTCGTTATATGGGAGTATAATGAAATTCTATCAGCTTGATATTTTTATTCTATACAAATTATGTACGTACAGTACAACCTCCCTAATCCGGACAGATATAGTTTCAGCATCTGTCCGAATTAGTGGATCGTCCGGACTAGAGTTAAAATGAAATTTTAA
Source organism: Myopa testacea (assembly GCA_949629155.1). Classification (NCBI taxonomy): domain Eukaryota; kingdom Metazoa; phylum Arthropoda; class Insecta; order Diptera; family Conopidae; genus Myopa; species Myopa testacea. The sequence goes on from OX451345.1 coordinate 28,903,104, forward strand.
ACGCAATACATATTTGTACATATATATTATTTATTTTTATTACTGAAAAGAAACATAAGTACTCATAAGAATTCATTTGTATTGAATTAATTTACAGAAACATAAAGGAACATACTAAAAGTGACCGAAAATTCATTTTGTAAAATAAGAATTTATTTTTGTTTGAAACAATGTATCTTTATGCAATTTGTCAGCTTTATTTTTAAATTCTTTTAAAAATAAAATATCCTTATCTGTCGATTTAGTTTGTTCAGCCCATAAAATAGCTTTTGAAAACAGTTCACTTGCCTCTTTATGTGAGACTTTGTTTTGGGCATTTTCAGACTCCTCCAAAGAACTATCAAGTACTTCAATATTTTGGTTAGCAATAACTGCCACTTGTCTGATTGATTTTCCACTATCAATTGTATTCAATATTTTGCACTTTTCTGCCAACGTTAAAGCCGAAACCACAATGGCGCGTTAGGTCGGTCGTGCTTTGACAGATATTATTGAACACACGGAATCTTACGAGGCAATTCACAACAAGACCTCAGGCGTTATATCGTCAAATTTTCCGTATCACGTAAATCTCGTTCAAACGCACTAGTTGGCTCTACTTCAACTAGGTCTGGCGTTTGACATTTCAATTTTAAAAAAATGTAATGAAGAAATAATAAAATATAGAAATGCTAATTAAGATAGATAGTTTTATTTGCTCAAGTGTTAATTTCGTCATTTTCGTCATGAATATCCACGTTTTTTAGTGCAGTATGCATCGTCATTTAGCTTTATAAAGTTGTGCAATATAACTGCAACTTTTACAACGCGCACTACACTAGTTGGAACCATAACCAAGGTATTTTGAAGAGTTCAACAGTGCTTAGTAGAATTTAAGCACGACCTATCTAACGTGCCATTGTGTTTTAGAAAATAAAACTCGAGCGTCGTGGAAGATTTTATCGTAAAGTTTTTGTAAAGTCTATCAAACGCCGATCAAAGCGCGATGTTTTAATGTTTTATCTTGTCGTTTATTTACGGGAGCCATATTTACGTCTTAACTCCACGCAAACTCAAGTAAACTAAAATATTTTACACATTCTTTAATTCTTGCTCACACACAATGCTTATTTTGTCTAGCGGTAAAATAACGAAGAAATTTTACTGAGGAAAAAGAACACTTGTCCGGACTATAGAGGAAAAATTTCTAAACTGTCCGAAAAATTTAAATGTCCGGATTACTGGATAGTCCGAATTATCGAGTGTCCGGATTAGGGAGGTTGTACTGTATATGTATTTATTTTTAAGTTTTTTGTTCCTAGCTAAACCTAACGTTAAGAATAAAACAATTATTAAATAATTTTAAGTACGAAAAATACGAAACATTTAAATACGAAATATAAAATTCCTGAATAAAACTTTACATAACAACTTAATTTCCAATAAAACATTATAACAGCAAAACTGGGAGCGGTCAGCCCACTTTTACACTACTTATACAGTATAGCAGTATGAAAACAAGTTTATTACCACGTAAATAAAGTTTAAATTTGAACACAAGAAACACATATTTGAAAACTAAGCTACTTATTTTGTTTTGAAAACAGGTAACGACCACGCCTACTATTTATACAAAGTCGTAGCTAGGACTCAAGGAGACCGGGATGATTAATCAACTTGCAGCCCCAAAAATTCCTAGAATTCAATAAGTCATTACTTGATTTCCAAAACTGCCGCCCCCGAAATTGTGCCGTCCCGGCGGACTGCCACCCCACCCTAGATACGCCTCTGTATTTATACCCGTCTGTGATTAAATATGATTACAACGTTTTTTGGGGATTATTTTTGACCTTTTTTTACATAATATGCATTAGTTACTTACAGGGACCAATTATTAAAAATATTTATATACAGTTTAAAAGCAAATGAAATTACCTTTCTTTGGTACCCATGATAATAAGGTACATGCAGTAGTATATGTATATATTGTATATATGAGTATCACGGTTTTAGATTTCAACACGCCCTCACGCCCACATTAATCGCGAGCAGACTTGGTTTTTTCCACCATTCTGATTTTCTCACAAATCTACATCATTTATGGCCATACTTGTTGCATATCGATTTTATTCTTTGTTTAAATAACACAAATAAACGTTAAAAATAATGTTTCTTATGAACAACGGTTATTTCGAACTTTGGACACACATATTTCGAAATGGACACATTTTTTTAAGCAGAGAACACATTTTATTGAAGGTCGCGGCAACAATGAAAACGACGAAAGAGTTCTCTTTTCGTGTGTTATTTCTCTCTCTCTCTCGCTCTTTTTTCATTTACATATTTTAGTCTAACGTAAAAGAGAGCATTGCAAAAAATGCCGACAAATTTGAAGAGAAAAACTTGTAGCAAAATAAAATAGTAGAAGATGAGGAAGAAAAACCACATAATATCAACAAACAACAAGAAACTAGAGCAAAGAAGAAGAACAAGAAGCAGATGTAGAAAAAGGAGAATAGACAAGAAACAAAAGAAAAACAACAAGAGTAAGAATAGAAGGAAACAAAATAACGAAGCTTTGAAAAACGAACCTATCATGATGATCTTGGTGACGATGATGATGATTATGATGGTGACACAAAGTGACAAAAATCACAACAAAAACTTACAAATTTTAAAAAAATTTAAAAGGAAACAACAGAAAAACAAACAATAGAAATATAAAAACACACAACGATGAGAAAGAAAGAGGGAGATGAAAAGAGAGAGAAACAAGAATAAAGAAGAAGAAGGCATAACAAGAAAAATCTAATAAAATCCATGTTTAGAATAGGGCGAAGAGCACAACATCTCACAACTCATGGCACCGAAGAGGTACCAAAAACAACACAATAAGAAAAACAATACAACAACAACATCATCACCTCCAACAACAAAAGTCATGTTCAATAAAACGGCTAAAACTAATACAACAATAACAACAACATCATCATCATCAATGCCACTTCTCTACCGACGACGACTCTTCAAAGCAGAGAATTCAGTTCACAGCACAGCCGACGCAAAATACACGATCAGTTGATTTCGTACGGCGAGTGAAGTGAAACACTCGTTGGAATTTCTACTCGGCTTGTGAATTAATTCTGTTTCAAGAAAAGGCAAGCAAAGCGCAGTGGAATCGAAAGAAAATGCGTAAAGTTAATTTGAAGTGCAAATGAAAATAATTACCAATGAAACCTACTTTTAATAAACAAAGTACATAATATATAAAGTGAGGCAAAAACAACACAACAAATAGGAAAATATAATGAAATAACAAATAAAAGCAAATGTGAACATAATAAAAAGTGAGAAAAACAACAAAATCACATGTGCGACGATCAGAGAACAATAAACAAAACAACAACTATAACAATAATAGCAACACGAATATAAGCATAAGAACCACAACAACAACAACAACGAAACGGTGTTATTTGAGTGACAAACGGAAATTGAAGTCATTTATTTTTAGACGAGAAAACTAAAGCACTAAAAATTCTTGAAGGAAAAATCTGTAATAACAACAACAACAACAGCAAATACAGCAACAAATGAAAGAAGAGAACAAAATTTGGCACAAAAACACTTGATTTTTCAAGAAGCAGAAGAAAGAAAATAGAAAAGAATTTGCCAACAAAAAAAAAACGCGGTTACTTCAGGACAAAAAATTTTAAAAAAAGTTATAACAACAACAAAAAAAATGGCAAAAACATGACCATACCAACCACAAAATAAAAGTACATACAAAATTAAACTGAAATCAAATAAAAACCGGAAAATATTCGCAATAAAAAATGAAACCTTAAAAAAGCGCAGCTGCAACGTTTTTTTGCATTCATCCACCCCCGAAAGAAACAATAAACTACAACAACCAGAGCATAATACGAACAACAAAAACAGCCAGCTAAAAGAAGCAACAACAATTAACACAACAACAACAAATTAATGCAAAACTACCAATTTTTTGGTTTTGTTTTGAGTTCGTTCCTTTTTGTAATTTTTTTTTTTAATATAAAAAGTGAAATTTTTACTTGGTGGTAGTTTTTTTTTTAAATAGAATTATTGAGAGGATTAGTTTACACAACAAAAACAACATTAACCAACAACAACATTAGCCAGCAACAACATTAATCAACCAACAACAAAAATAAAGCTTGAGCAGCGAGTAATTTTGCGTCATCATTCTTTATTATAAACAAATCGTAAGTGTTGCCATATTTTACGAAAAAAAAAATACATATGTACATATCTTTACATGATACTTTTTTGATTTTATTTAATTTCAATTATTTATATTTTCATATTTATTATTAAATATGTAAACGGTAACAACTTTATTATCGGTGGGCCATCGGCTGGTTTCGTTTTGAATTACACATTATTGGGAAATTTGCAACCTTTGAAAGTCAAACCCAGCAGCCATTTGAATGGAATTCAAATTCCATTACTAATCGGAATGTTTACTCCCTTCAATAAAATATTAAACTTTGAAAATCATTGAACTTTAATAGCAACTTCAAAAAGAAACCACTGGGTGGCCCACTCTATAGTAAGCTAAAAAAATAAAGAAATACAATCTTAAATAAGTAAACAACCAACGTTGAGCTGTTAGTAGCACTTGTTTTACATGAAACAAATAAAAACGCTTAAATACAATAAGTAATGAAAGGAAAAGTAAATAAAAAATGAAAAAAGTAAATACATAAAAAATATTGAACAATAAATGAATAAATAAATATAATGAAATATAAATATAATAAATAAGTAAATAGGGAACAATAGATAAATAATGAACAATAAATAATGAACAATAAATGGATAAATAAATAATGAATGTCGAATGAAGGAGAGCGGCGTCATCTGAGCTGGGGGTCAATTCTGGTTCTGTGATACATTTTATAAACAAATTAGAAAAAAACACAAATAAAAATTTATAATTAAAAAACAAATTAAAAACGTTGAATGTTAAAGAATGCCAAAAAATGCACTCTTCATAAATTATTCGTTAATTCATTGAAGCCAAAAATGTTGGTAGATGACAATTTTTTCGTATAGTTTTTTTGTTATTTGATTTGCTTTTGTTGTTGTTTTTGTTTGTTTTATAATTTTGTTTGTTCTGCTTGTGCACCAAACATAATAAAAACGAGTTCAGGGAAAGAATGAGCCAAGGAACGCAGAGGAATATTTATTGTTGTTGTTGTTGTTGTGTGTGCAACAGCAGCATCATCAACTCAACAACATAACGAAAGGTAATAAAAATTCACATGTTCACAACTCAGTACAACAACAGCAACAACAACAACAGCAGCACCAAGAAGAAGAAGAAGAAGAAGAACAATAAAACATGCTACAGATATCGGATTTAGTGATGGTGATGGAGGTAGAAGAAGTGCCACATTAAAACACTAAATAAGAAAAATCTTATGAGACAAAGAAACATCAGAAAGAGGGAGAGAGAGGGAGAGAGTGGGAAAGAGAGACAGAGAGAGAGAGAGAGAGGGATAGAGACAGAGGGCATAAAAGACATAAAAACAATACAAAATAAGAAAACGATCAACTAAAAGAAACCGAACAGAATTCCTTTCAAAAAAAACAACGTCAGCAAGAAACTACAACAATATTGCAAGCTGACAGACAGACAGACAAGCAGACATACGAGTACCAACAGATAGACAGTCAGATAGACAGACAGACAGACTGTTGGTCAGACGAGCAAAACTAACAACAAAAACAAACCAACCGAATGCACCGAAGGGAAGATAAACTCAACTTTGTACCTCTACCTTGTAGACAAGCAATAGCAACAAAAATAACAACAACAACAACGACAACAAGCTTCGTTGCTTTGTTTTTCTGGAGTAAAATTAAAATGAAAATAAAGAATCCAATTAAATTTAAGAATCAAATAAGTAAATATTAAAATAGAAATAAATTGGAGAATAAATTCAAATTCAAGTTGAAAATAAATTGATAAACATAAAAACAAATTGAAATAGAAAATATACTTAATTTTAAAAATAAAATTAAAATTAATATTAGTAATAAATAAAATTGAAATTGCAAATAAAATTAAAGCAAGAATGGAAATTGAATATAAATTAAGCATTAAATTCAGCTGCAGTTTTTTTGTCACAAAATCTCTCGAAATCTATTAAAAAATGCCCCAGTTTTTTACGCTACACGAATCGATTACCACTCTTTGTTGGTATATGTTTATGTGTATCATGTGTATGCATCGTTTGTGTGTATATATAGAAAGTAATCTGTCACGCTTATTCAGATCTCGTACATCCGGTTAGCAAAACTTTATATTTAGACGAATATGATTCGAATCTTTTCGTTCTGAACTAAATTTGAATGATGTGAACTAAATTCTGGACTTTCAAAAGTAATGTGTGAATATTTTATGTATATTATTTTTGAACATAAAATAAACAAATTCTTATAATAGTAATAAAGGATGATTCACATGATCTGATTTAATTTTTGAAATTAAATAAATTTCCTTAGTTTTTTCTAAACTTTAATTTAAAACATTAAATTGTCATCTTAAATTTCGATTCAATTTCATTCTTATTATTTGTACTCTTTTCTTTTTGGTTCGTTGGTGAATTCAAATTTTTATGTTCTATACTTTTATTTAAATTCATCCAACTCATCCTGTATATAATGATTTTTCTTGGGTTTTATTACAAAATAATATTTTTGCCAACATGTAAACATTTTATATTATAAATTGTTTGTCTCTTATTTGTTTCTTTTTTTGTATGCTTCTCTTGTATCTTTTGCTTGTGTCTTTAATGATTTAAATATAGTTTTTCAGTTCAGTCTCATTGCCAGGCAAGTAAACGTGCCAAAATGATTATTATTATATGTACAGAGATGAATACAATACACCATGTTGTGGTTTTTCAGCCCTCTCGCCCCCATTCCCCCCACCCCTCTCATTCTCTATCTTTTAAGTCCCCGTATTGAGTTCAATTGTTTAACCACATGTTTAACCGACAAATAATCAAAATATTTGCATTATTTTCATATAGTAAACTAAAGCTACTTAAACTTCACCTACTTTCTATCTCTATATCGAGTAAATCTCATCATCTCATCATTATCAGTAAAGTCTACATCAGTATCATTATTATTACTGATCATTATTACTACTGATCATTATTATTACTGATCATTAGTATTAATGATATAGTTTTTAATGATAATGATAGCTTTTAATGATATTTAAGAAAACTCCAAATCTATGCAACTTCTTTCAATCATCGATCTTTCGGATCCTTCAACTCGTATCGTTTACTCGTAAAATTGAATCTTAAGACTTGGAGCTCAAACAGAAGGAATCATTAACTCATAACTAACAAATTTGGTTTTTTTGGACCCGTTTAAGTTTAAGTTTGATCAATTTATATGTTTTCCTTCCTTAAGAGTTTTATCGAGCTTTCGTTCTGCAAAACAGAAATTATTTGAATAAGTTTCGAATTGGTTCTAAAATAATGTTTGTAGTTAGTTTTTAAAACTATTTTGTGGTACAATTAAATAAATGAACAGATAAATTCATGCCATATGGTCATCAATCGATCGATGGTAACTATAAATGCAACTTTAGTGTTGGTGTTGAAGATGATGAGTGGGCCGATAACAAGTATCAAGTTGGTATGAATACCAATCATGAGAGGAAAAGAGGGAGAGAGATAGATAGAGTGATGGGCCAGGGGAGGTGGTGCAGGGGAAAAATAGAGAGATCATTGAGATCTGAAAAGTTTGTCTTGGAATTTCATTCAATCATTTTTATGGTGTTCATTCCTACATCAATCATGTTATGATTTCGTTTCTCTTTTATTTCAAGTTTCTTTTATAATAATGATGGTGACGTTGATAGTGATTGAGATGATTATAACGATGTCTACGCATATGATCATCAGCATGATGTGAATGCTGATGATAATTCATTCGATTGATCTTAACTTGGAAATCAATAAAACATCAAATGGTTCAAATAATGTACATAGTTACTACTGTAACCTTGTAGAGAGGTCAACTTTTCTTTTTTTTAAAATTGTCATACCATCAAAAGAAACGAATTTTATTATTATGTGTTTATTCGATTCGATCGAGTATAAAATAAGAAGATTTTCCGAGTTTCGATCGGTTGAGGCTCTAATATACAAATAAAATTCCTAATTTTAAACTAAGTTGACATCTCTGTTTATAGTTGTTCCTACGAAGTGTTTTCATTCCTGTTCTTTTATTAGTTTGTGCACTTTTTCTAGACTTCTTTTTAACTCCTGTTCGAAAAGATGATGATGATGATTATGATGATGATGATGATGGTGATGATGGTGACGATGATGAAGTAATGAGAAGAGCTGAAATAACATCAAAGAGCTGATCTGAAATGAGAAGAGATGAATTGAGAAGAGAGCCGATTAATGTTGTTGTACAGAAATAAATCAGTATTTCTTGTCTTCCGTAATCATTCTTTCTTTTATTTTTATCCTTCTCTCATTTCAAATAAATCATCTCTCATCCAATCTCAGTCTTTTAGGCCAATTCGCCCGTTTATTTTTTTGTTGTTGGCTTGTCTAGCATCAAAGATTCTTTCTTGTATTTCTTCACGAGACCTCTTTTTTAATTCTTACTGTGTTGCTCTTTAAAGCAGTTGTTGTTACTTTTTTAATTCTAAACCTAAAAATACAACATCTGGTCACATTTAAGGTTACATTTTAGAGAATAGCAACAAGCTAAAGAAAAGGTAATCTATTTCAGTTAATTAATTACAGTTAATTAATTAAAAAATTATAATACATTAAAATTTTGATCTTTGTAATTATGATCATTTGTATTATATATTTTTTTATGATATCAAGTTTGAATTCATTTCTTAAGTTTTTCAATAGTTAAATTTTTATTAAAGATTTTTTTCCAACAGTTGAATAGTCTTGATTATATGTATTTTTGTATATGTGTATTTGAGTATTTTTATTTTTTTTTTGTACCTGTTAAAATGGTACTGTTTTAGGCTGAGATTTTCTTAAAATAAATTTCTTTTTTACCTGCTCATCTTGCAGTGTTTCTGTTAATTGTACACTTCTCTGTTGTTGTTGTTGTTGTTGTTGTTGTAGTTTTCTATTTATGCTCCGATATATTGTTGTATGTGTGTCTCCTATGCTTCTTCTTCTCTTCTTTTCTGGTCTGTCTTTATTTTTCTATTATTAGTAGCTGTATACATCCAGTCGAATGTAATGATTTACTGTGTGCGTAATCGTAAGCATGAATGAACCCACAATCTGCGGCGTTGCCACAGTACTCTCAAATTTCATCATCATGATCGTAATTACCAATGAGACCAAGAAACCTTTGCTATCTTATGGAGGTATGTACCATAAGGTAAACGTATGTACGATTACATTAATAGTTACTTTTTGAACCGTTGAATGAGGGAATGTGAATGAAATCCACTCGCAAAACGATGCGGAAATAATTGCTGTAAAAATATTTATTAAGAAGAAAGAGAAAGAAAAATATTTGTTATTTTTTCTGGAACGTGGGAATGATTATTATTGTTGCTGAAAATAACAATGAAAGACAATAATGAAGGAAATCAACTGAAAAATCGAAAAACAAAAGAATACAGAAAAGGAAAAACTAATTAGAAATCTATATTAATGGGCTTTAATCTACTTTAGTCTACTTTCATCTACTTAAGCTTATTACTATAACATTTAAGTTAAGAAAATTATTAACATTTCATTGAAGAGAAAATTGAAGACTTGAGACCTACTTCAGTGCGTTCTCTTTATTTACGTGATTAAATTAAATTCACCCGTGATGAATTTCAACTCGAGATCTTTAATAATATTCAAGATATCTCGTATACATTCAGATGTATGCTTCTATTCTGCAGATGGTATGAATATCTATTTTTCTTGATATTCTGTAGATTTCTTTCACTTAGTAAATATTAGAATAGTAGAAGAACTGAATAGAAAAGTATTGAGAATACAGTAGAATTGATTAGAAAAGATTTGAGAACACAGAAGAATTGAATTACAGATGCTTTGAATACAGAAGAATTGGAAGAATACAGAAGAACTGATTACAGAAAAATTAAGAATACAGAAGAATTGATTAGAGAAGACGTGCATACATAAGAATTGGTTTCAGAAGAATTGAGAATACGGTGGCATTCACTGAGAATTCACTCAATAAATGTTAATTATAAATTATTTATGAGTGTTTTATATAACTTCTTGCAATTACTAAATTTGGATTGGTAAAGAAGCTTAGGTTTTCTAAAAGCCTCAGGTTGAAGAGAATACAAAATCCATCTTAAGTCTTGATTTTCTTTCATAGTAACCTTTAAGCTAGACAAGAATGAGCCTCTTCTTGTGATCTTTCATTAACCTTTCGCTCTGCTCTCATGGGTTTTCATCTCATGACTTTTACCTTTACTTTTTTGACTATATTTAATGTTTGACTTATGAATTATCATCTTTATTTATGAATCATCTATTCATTGAACAAAATACTCTTCTACATAGTTACATAATCTTTTGCTCTCATAAGTATTATCTCTCTCTCGCTTTTTTGGTGTTCTTTTGCATTTTTTTTGAGACCAACTTATATAATATATATGGAAAATCCTATAATAAAGCATGAAAATTCCGTTGAAATTGCACTACAAAGAGCATAAAAAATTGTTTTCTTTCTCTTTAACTCCACGAAAAGACGATACACTTCGTGACCTAACTCTATGGCACTCAGGCTGACTTAATGGCTGACGGATTGGCTGACTGTCCGATTGGCTGACTGATTCCGACTGGTCTCGCTGGCGACCCGTGTTCACCATCGGAACGTGTCTCCAATTTTCAACATATGATAATCCGTTCTTCTTCGAAACAATAGACGAACAAATTAGTTATATTTTTTTTGTCATCATTCGTTTTGTCCCCTCTTTTAATCATTTGGTTGGTTCCACTTGATTGATTGACGTCGCCGCAAATGTTTCAACTCTTTGACGCCAGAAAGGAAAAAGCCAAAAAAAAAAACAACAAATTTATTAGATTCACTTATTTCGAGTAAATTGATCGGTGATTAGTTAAGAATGATCGTGGTTTTCAAATAAAGTCTCCGTCTTCTTTATTAATTGAAGGAAATAATTAAAGAATAAAAAGTTTAAATAAAAGAGTAAAAAAAATTAAAGATTTAAGAACAGAAGAGGAAGACTTGAAACAAGAAAAATTAATATTAAAGAATTTAATAAAGAAGATTTGAGGAAAAAATAATTTAATAATTAAATCGGGAAAAATTTATTAGAGAAGAAGTGAACACAAAGGAATTGAGAATACAGTGGAATTCAGAATATAGAAGAAATGAATACCGCAAAATTGAAAATATAGAACAATTGAGAATATTGATAGAGATGTAGATAGATAAAGTATGTAAATTGAATACAGAAGAATTAATACAGAAAAATTAATAAAGAAGGAAGGAGCTTGAATTGAAAGTATTTGAGAAGAAAGCTGAGATGTAGATAAACAAATTTGAAAAATTTCTAATGAGATAGAAAAACACCAACTATTGTCCCCTAAACTATCAAAAAATATATACAAAAAAATTACGTCTTATCTGATGTGATACATCACAAATCTTTTACCGATGCTTTTGCTTTTTTTTGCTATTTTAAAATGGCCATTAATGATGTATTTTTTTTCATACACACCTCCTTGTTCCAGAAGCTTGCAGAATGTACAAATACAGTCCGATGTAGCCTTATACTGTATAATCGCTTTTGTGTGAGAAATAAAAGTATAGTCTACTAATGTTTAGATATTTAGGGTTCATTCATCTCTGTTTTATCCCATAAACGCACACTAATTATAGTTATAGATTTAGTGATTAGATAAATAAATAAATGCCATTAATTTAATGTTCTTTAATAATAATGAGCTTAGATGAGTTCGTAGATTTTCAGATGAAGTTGTTTCAACAGATTCTTGTATAGACTCTTCCAACACTTGAAACAGACTTCAGAATCATTCTCTTTTCTTATATCTCTCTCTCTCTTTTCTTCTTCCCTTTCTCTCGCTCGTTGCTAGAATCACGTTTACGTATTACGTAATTTAAAGCTCAATTTTAGGATGTTTTAATTTATTCTTTAGTTTGTTTGATTTAATTTAATTTATGTATTTTTTTTACTTCTCCATATTCGCCGTGTTTCTGTTGTTGTTGTTGTTGCTCGGTTGGTTGGTTGTTTCGTTGCTTGGTTTTCTTTTACATCACCGCCAATCCAATTAGCTTGTTTATAGCTAACTTTGCCGACAACTTTATCGACAACTATACTGTCGTTCAATTGAAATCACCTGCCATTTAAGAGCATTGATTATCAAGTTAGTGTCTCGATTTGAGTGTCAGAGTTACTCAGTAATCAGTGAGGTCTTGAGTGTGTGTGTGTGATCGTGTGTTTGTTTCTCCCTCTATCTCTCTATCTCTTTCTTTCTCTCTTCAATGTGAGTTCCGATCATTTGTAATCGATAAACAAGACATGTTTTTTCGAGTTTTTAGGTTTTTTTTTTAGTATTTATTTGATCCAAAATAGTCGGCATCTATTGAAGACAAGTTGGTGTTGTTGTTCCAGTTGTTGTTGTAATGAAGTTATTCCGCCCATTCTCTACTTCTTGAAATCAGTCCTGTTATTGTTATCCAGGACTTTTTAATCTATTCTTGAAGACAATCTTTGCTAATTGTGTCTAATTTTTTCAAACTAAACTTAAAAACAATTTTTCTGAATGCTATTAATTCGTCTGTGTCATCTAGAGTATATCTAGACTAGTCTATAGTCGTCTATATTTGTCTAGTTACATATACATACATATATTGTATTTTAATATTCTATAAAGATTTTCTATTCCATTTTCCAGTTCTGTACTCTCATTATTATTATAGTCATAAGACTCTATTTCTGCATCTAGGTTAGAAAATCATAAATTGTACTTGTAATAAACATAAACAAAAATCTTATAATTGAATAAATTTAATAAATTAAATATCGGTGACAAATTTGTATCTCGACCCACATTTAAAATCTCGAATTTCATAATCATTCGAAACTCAATCAATTTGTTTAATCGTGTTCTTGATCACGATCGTATTTCAACCGCAAAACGTTTGTACACGTTCCTCAAACTAATTGACTTGTCTATCATGTGATCATCAATGATTTTTTTGGCTTCATGATCTTCTGCTTCTGGGAATTATTCTTTCATCATACTGATGATCATGATGAACTGAGGTACTGAGACTGTTTTGAGTACTAAACTTCTTTAGAGGCACCTTAAAAGATGAAAAGATTAAAAAGATTAGATCTTTTAAGTCACAATAATTTTAAATAAATAATCGAACTCTAATAATCATCATAAATGTCAACGCGTATTTAAATATCTGTCCAAAACCAACATGAAAGAAATGATCGTTAAAGCTTTTTACTAAATCTTTCAGATTTTCGAAAGAAATCATCTGCTTTATTTTCAAAAGCTTTATCACAAAATATAAAGCTGATAAACTTAATCAGCAAATATTAGTTAATTTGAAAAACTTACCGCTGCCAACAAACAAATTCGAAGCATCACATTGAACACTACTCTAGCAGCTTCGTCTGTCATTCGTGAGCTGTCATTAAAACTGACAGCCGAAGCTGCCGCTTCTGTTGCTTTAAGCTTAATTCGAGCGCTGAGAAACGAACACTGCTTTAAGAAATTTTTGCCTGAAGAGAGCGGGAGCGGGGGCCGGTGAGGAAAGAAGCGAAAGCATCGAGTTGCTTTTGCTGTCACATTCGGTTTTTTTATACACCCATTATTTTTGGTTATTAAGTGCTGGATGGTGAGTTTAAATGTGGTGGTTGTTGTTGTGTGGTTTGCTGTTGCTGTGGCTGTTACTGCAATGAAGTGCAAATAGCTGACTTCCTGTCAACCACTGACAGGCTCTTGACAGAGATACAGATAAAGTTAAAGATAAGATTATCTACTCTTCGGTTCAATTGAATTTTTTTAAGGTAAATAAACACCTTTAGTCAATAATTTGACACGTTTTTCCCAGACAAAATATCCGTACTTCGATTTGAGCAAAAAATCATAACAATCGGGACATAAATCTTGTCAATAGAGGTCTCAATAGTTTCGGAGATGGAGATTTTTTTACAAATTTAATATACATATAACTATTAAGTTTTTATTGTGTCTTATGTTTCACCACTTCTTTGTCATGTTGTTAGTCTTGTAATTGTTGTTGTTATTATCGTATTTTTGCCGATATCATCATTCTATTTAGCAACAACACAAAGCTTCCCTAGTTATCTATCTACATCTATGCATCTATTTTGATATGCATACGGACATCTTGAGATATCAAAAATGAAAAAAGCAAAAACAACAACGAAAAAAAATACCTCGGAGCCTCTCGGTAGCCAAGGCTCTGAGTACTTATAGTAAAAAATCTGAAATTAAATCAGAAGAAGAGGAAGAAATAAAAGAAGAAGAAAATCAGAATAACAAAATAAAAAAGAAGATAAATAAAAAGAAGAAGAAAAGGAAGAAGAAACAAATTCCATAAAAAAAAACTCAAGTCGAAGTGAATAAAAAATATTACTACAAAATTGGTGTTAATTATATAGAATTTGAATAAAAAAAATGTTTTCAAAGTGTTTTTATTTTTCACTTTTTTCAAGTGTGTGTGTGTTTTTTTTTAATTCAGCTATAAAGCTAAAAGTTTACTAAGCATTATTATAAAGTGATTGTGAAGAGAAGGTGTTGAGCGGTCTTTCTTGTCGTTGTTGTTGTTGTTATTGTTGTTGCTGTTGCTCATGTTAATGCTGTTAATGTAAAGATGATTACTACTTTGGATGGTAAAGTTGTTGTTGTACCTTTTAATTTCACGCAATTAAATGCCTAACCGTCGGAGAAATAAAAAATATGTAAGAGAAAACACGTGGAAACAGCAAACACGTGGAAAGAGAGAAATAGAGAGAGAGGAAAAATAACTATAAATTGAAGACGCTAGAGGAAAAACTATCTATAAATTGAAGACAAAATTTACTATAAAAATTATGATGGTAAAACAAATTTAATTGTATGGGGAATCTTTTAAAATATTTTATTTTTTGTTTCATTAAAATAAAAATTTCATGAGTTTTAAATAATTTAAAAGGGAAATAATGTAAAAACTTCCAATAACCTTAACCGTAACTTTTTAATAATAAGGATATCAATAATTCTCAAGTTGTTTATCTATCTTAAAAAAGTATTTTATTTCAGAAAATTTGTCACATTTTTCTATTCTTCTACCTTGATTCTCAAATTGAAATAATATTCAGAACAATGAATGAATAGTAAAAAAAAAAACTAAAAATAGACGATTTCCGAAGAAAAATCAAATCAACAAACAAAAAGAAAAAAAACCCGAAAATCCGATTACAAAACTTTCTATTGAAAACAACAATTTATTTTAAAATCAAATTATGACAAAAATTAGAAAAAAACTGAAACAAACTGGTGACAGACATCAGAGACACGTTCTTTGGGATTCTTTCAAAAGATTGTGACATTAAAGGGCGCCAAAAGTCGGTGTATGGTGAATGATAATGAAGGAAAAGTAGGAACGGGAGGATGGGGGAGGAGGGCGGAGAGCATTAGCTATAATTTGAGACTATAATTTGTTTGGGAAGTTTGAAAAACCTCATAAATTTGCATTTTCATATCCAATTAAAAGAAATTAACGCAGTGCAAACAAAATAGACAGATAAATAGTCATATAAACAGATAAATAAATAGATAAACATATAAATAGACAGATAGATGTATAGATAAGTACGTAGATCAAATGTTGGATGAACAAACAACATTAAGTAGATGACGGCAATCTATAGAAAGTGGTGAATATATAAGTTCAGAGCATAGTTTAATACTAAGTTGATGAAAATATACAGATAGATAGACAGATTAGTAGATCAAATAGCTAGATAATAAATTAAGTCTATTAATTAAGGTTTAAACTTGAATCATTAAATAACTAAAGATTTTAGATCCAAGATTTACGATTAAAAACTAAAGATTTTAGTTCCAAGATTTATGATTATAGAATCAAAATTTTAGACTCGAAATTTGAAATTTTGTAAATAATAAATAACTATATAATTAGTATATGTAGGGAACTCTTCCTTACATCGGAAACAACGGAATAATCGTGTTTTCTTTCGTTAATAATCTTTTTCTAAAATTTTTTTTTCTTTTTTTTTTCCTTTAAAAGATTCTTCCAAAAGAGCCGCTTTTCCTCAGACCTTCAGACTTGAACTTTAAGGAATTCAAATTTTAAGGCGTTGTTTAAACTCATGCGATAGCGAGATTTATTTATTATTTGTTGAGGTCGACTCTTGTAGAAAGAAGTCAACAGAAAAAATTATGAAAACCTCAAACACAGCAACAACAACAACGAAAACAGAAACTCTGAATATACAACATAAAATTAAGTTTATCATTATATAAACAACCAACAAAGTTTCATAAAATGTTTACTCTGAAGACTGGGAACCTTTCTGTTGTTGATACCAGGAAAGTAAATAACAAGTATACAGATTTTTCTCAGTGTAAAATAATAAAAGTTTATATACGATTACATATCGTATTTAAAACATAGAAATAATTTCTTTCTTATGTTTGCGTTAGTTTAATCATTTAATTTAATTTGTATTCTTTTATACTGCTTTCTAATAAATTGTTTCTTGTACCTTTGAAATATTTTGAAACTTTTAAACTGTCATTTGAAATGTTGGCATTATTTACAGGAATTCTTACGAAACGTAAATAGTTTGAAAATGTAAATCTATTTTAATTGTGTAACTAATTAAATATTCTAGAAACGATTTACAACTCGGAGGCTCAGAAGAGGATCTCTAAAAGAATGTTCCTAATTCAGAGAACTCTTTTTTTTCAACTGCGTCATGGGGTTTTTTATTTCCTCACAGAAAAGAGCATTAAATTTTCCTATTTTACTCTTTCATTCGAACTCATTCATTAAAAAGAGTGACAATCTGTACATTAAATCTTCGATGCATCCTTTTTAACTACTTAATTTAGGGTTTCGTTGTATTTATTATTTTTTCCAAAAACTTAAAATTCATGCTTAAATGCAACCAAGGACCAGAACAATAAAGAAGAAGACGATAGAAGACAACAAACGAGACGTGATGAGACGATAGGAGAGAAGAATGAGTAGTGTGGCGACGACAACAACAACAACAACAACAGTAACAAGGAAAAGCGGAACCTTTAAATATGTTTTCATTATGGTTACCTTTTGAAGAAGCTACTCGATGATAGATACACGGTAGCCTCTGTTAAGGCAGAGACACGGTCTACAAGCTGAACAGAGTCCAGACAGAATAATTTTTGGTAAACGCCTGACGACGACGACGATGAGCCGTGTGCCTCTCTGACAGATCGAATGATGTGGTTCTCGGTCTCCCTGACCATCTGAACTATGACTCTCTCTCTCTATCTCTCTCTCTCTTTGTCCATCTCTCTCTGTCTGTCTGTCTGCGGATCGGTCGCTGTTTCTGTTGCTATTTCTGTCTCTCTACCGATTCTTGTCTGTCTGTCCATCTGTTCTACAAGTCACGTCGTTGCTCCATGGACTGGATCCAGTTTAAATGAGCATCTAGCTAGCTACATGAAAGGAATTTAAAGCCGTCTGTTTTGACGGATCTTTAATAGGGTTTTTTGTTGTCGTTGTTGTTGTTGTAACTTCAGTTTTATTACTTGAAGTACGGAAAGAGCGTGAGTGAGTGAGTGACTAAGTGAGTGACTGATTTAGTTACTGTCTCACTATCCACGTAGGAGCGGCCAACCTTTCTGTGGGTTTTATTGTTATGAAGCATGATCGTCATCATCGGGGCATCGTTTTTATTTTGATTACTAGGCAGTCAACTAGAAGCAGTTAAAAACAGAATCACAACCAAAGTCAGATCTACATACTTCTTGAATCTTTTAATGTTTGGCCATGGAGTCACTTCTTCTGACACGTCTTCGCTCACTGTGATATTTGTGTTTGGTATCTGACTGGCAGTCAGTATATCTACTGTCTGTCTGTCTGTCCACTTAATTGTTGGTCTCTTTTTACCGGCTTTGTCTGTCTAAATCCTGCTTTTAGTTCTTTGTTACTTTCATAGATCATTTCAGCTGTGCAGCCCTTTGAAACGTATGCTTTAATTTGTCCTTTTTATGTCCTTTCTGATGATACCCTTTCTGGTGTAAATGGCGAACTCGGTTTCCAAGTAACCGGTTTTTTAAGGAAATAATTTTTCAAGTAACCGGATTCTTCATAGACCGGATGGACTCAACAGTTTGTTTTTCTCTCCTGTCTTTTACGATTTATTAGTTTTTCCTTCTTTTTATCTTATTAAATCTACTACTGAGTTTTTATTGTTTAGAAAAAGGAATTTGCAATTAAAATCGAGTAACCGGTTTTTAACTTGAACTCTTTATCCACAATTAATTAAATGAAAGTTTGGAAAACTTTTCAATTTAGCACAAAATACAGTTTATCGATTGTACAATAATTGATTTCGTTAAAATCTTTTACGTTCTCACAGAAAAACAAAAATTTAGGTCAACGAATATTAAATCTGTTGTTGTTTTTGTAAGAAACAACCACCAACAACGACAACAGAAACAGCAACAGCAATAATAAGAACAACGATAATAAAATCAAAGAGAAAGGCGTTTAAATGTGATGATTAAAATTCTTTGCAACAGATTCAAAAGATTATAATTTGCGTGTTTCATAGGAAAGCAACACAAACAACAACAACAACAACAGCTCCCAAAGAACAGTAGCATGAAGCGGCGATACACAGACACTCAAAATAAACCATTCATGTGTCACTCCAGAGGAAGTCGTCCATCTTCCTGTCCACAAACTCAACGTTCATGTTCATTCATAAAAAAACATAATCGTAGCATCTTAAAAACAACAACAATAACAACTCTTTTCTTTAATATGATGGAACGTGTTGTTTTTTTAAAATAGTTATTTAAAATTTATTATCATTATTTTTATTAATAATATATTCTAAATTATATTATTATTTTTTGTATTATTATTTTTCGTATTATTATTAGTACTCTTTATATTATTATTATCATTACATTTGAATTTTTTGTTGTTTTATTTGCTGTCTTAAAGAAACTTGTTAATTTATTGTGTTTTTTCCTTCTCTTACTTTCTTGATTTTGCTGTTGTTGTTGTTTTCATACATAATTGCTATTCGTTGTTATTGTTATTTGTTGTTGTTGTAATTTATGTGTACTTTTTCTATAAGCACCTTTTTTAGACCACGCTTTGGTAATAATTTAAAATTTCCTTTAAAGTCGAAATGAATTTTTTTCTTCACTTTTTGGTTAGCCGGCCTGTTTTTATTGTTGTTTTTTTTTATGACAGCTGTCAGTCATAAAAAGAGATCATGTTTTTGTGTTTTATTACTGTATATATTTTGACTGCTGTTGCTACTGTCGTATGTGTTGTTGTTGTTGTTGTTGTTGTTGTTTATTGTGATCGCTTCTGGTGGTTGTTGTCTTTCTTCGCTTTTCTTTCTTTTCCCCCGTCCGATTTTGTTGTTGTTGTTGATGCTGTTGCTTTTACTTTTATAAAAATTTCATTCACATTTTTATGTTCACAATTAAACTTTCTTTTGATTTAGTTTGATTTGTTTAGTTAACTTCTTTATTGTTAACAATCAGAATAAAAATAAAACTATAAAGTAACCATTTTGTTGTTATTGTTATTTGTTATTTGTTGTATCCTTTGTCATTCCTTTGTTGTGTTTTTACAACAACAAAAAGTGTTAAATTTTTTCCCATCATCATCGTTTTTTTCGCAATGAAAGATTTTTCCAAGTTTCAAAATAATTTGCTGTCAACGGATTCATTTATTTTGTCACTTTTTTCATTGACCATCATTTGTACGTTGTTGTGTTTGCACTTTTTGCAGTGTTGCTGAACGACGAAAATACAATGTAACATCATCTCATGTGATGTGTGATGGTGATGTGATTGCGATGCTGGTGGGTGTGTAACTCTTTGTTTGGTGTCGTTGTTGTTATTATATATTTGCTCTTTTGGTGTGGTTTCTTGTATACAGATCTTTAGAAATATTTGTCTTATAAACACTGGTTCACTTTTTCATGTTTTTGGTCATCTAACAACAACAAGAAAAACAACAAGAACGAGATTTTGTTGCATTGCCACAGAAAAATGTAACTGAATGATTTTTGAGTTAAATAAATGTTTTAAAACAAATTGTTACAAACATTTAACAAACACTTTAATAGACATTTTTTTTAACTTTAACAACCATAAGATTTTAACTGGTTGTGGTTGGATTTTCTTTATAGGAGTGTTTTTTTTAACAAAAATCTGAGAAAAAATAAATTGTTGCATCAAAAGTGTGGGTTATTTTTTTTTCTTGTGAGCCAGCAGCCCACTCGTAACAACGAAAAATTGGAGGGGGCGAAACGGGTTTTTTATTTCTTTATTCTACTACGATTTCTTACTTTCTTCCTACTTCATACTAATTTTTAGTAAATTTGTTTAAAACACTTTTATTATTTTACAAAATGGTTTTCGTTTTTGCACTACTTTTTGCTACTACTTTTTTGCTACTACTTTTTTCAACTACTTTTTTCGACTACGTTTTTTATTACGTACTTTTTTCGTAGTATATACTTTTTTAAATTTTCCCATCTATCATTTTAATTCTTAATACTTTTTCTACTACCTTTCCTACTATTTGGTCCACTGCTTTTTCTTTTTATTTCGAGATTTTCTTGGATCAGAACGTTTTTATTCCTAAACAGGGACTTCTTTTGAATTTCAAAAAAACAAAGATTTCTTAAAATTGATTTTTTTTCTTGTTGTTGTTGTTGTTTGTTTTATTATTCTGTTTTTGTTGCTGTTGTTGTTGTTGTCGTTATGAACTTATTGTTGCAACATCACGTTTTCTTTTCTACTCGTACTTGTTGACAGGAAATATCGTTCATTATTAATAAATTGTGTTCAGCGACAGCAACAACAAGAACAACAACAACAACTACATCAACGACTTACCGAATTCTGTTCACAGCAGGCACCATTAAAAGCAGCAACAACAACAGCAGCGACTAAGCAACTGAACTGATTTAAAGCAACTCTCAATATCAGCATCAGTTACATCAGATGGTCTGACACAACACACAACACGGCGAGACAACAACACAACACAAAATGAATGAATGAAAAAAATTACCACTTTTTATTTTTCCCCCTTTTTTGATGTCCCCCACTACAACATTTTTTACTTCTTTTCTTAGTTTTATGGTACTCTTATTTTTAACTACTTTTTTCAACTTATGCACGTTCAATAATTTTTAATGTTACAGTGACGGAAATCCATATAATATCACTTGTTTTATTTTTAGATTTATTAAATTTAATTTAAGTGGCTATTATTTATAATTTAAAACTTTATTTTAATCGAGTTTAATTGAATTTAATTTAGATTAATTTAATTTAATTTATTGTGTTTGATTTTATTTAAATTTAAATTTCTTTAATTTTAATTAATTTTAATTTATTTTATTCTATTTTATTTGAATTTAATTTATCGTAATTTAACTTTTTTATTTATTTGACTAATTATTTATTATTATTATTTATTAATTGACTAATTTATTTATTTGACTATAAGTAATTTTTTATTAATTTCTTGTTTCTTTAAAGTTTTGTGGTTTTCCGCCGAGTTGTAAAATGATTTCTTTACTTTTTTCTTCTTTTTCTATTTATTTTGTCTTTTTTCTTTCGTTTTTGTTTTTTTTTTGTTTCTGCTACAATCTAATAAAAGTACTTTTCACGCAAATTAGTTTCTATCTCACGCAACTCATACGTTTTCATGCTCTGTTGAGTTTTTTCAAGTATCATGGATAATTTTAGAGTAATTCAATTCATATTCATTCATTTAACATATCTTCCTTTCTTTATTTTCATTATTATTAAATGAAATATTGAAGTTAAAAACGAATTACAATAAATTATAAGAAATTATAAAAAATATTCATCATATTTATTGTGGTCACTGTGGAGAGGTCTGCCTATTTTTGTTGTTGTCCTCTCTCTCTCTGTCTGTCTTTCTCCCTCTCTCTTCTCTCTCTCTCTCTCTCTTTCTTGCTTATTATTGTTGTTTCAAGAGTCCTCTTAACATTTTTTTCATTCGAGTTTCTTAGAAGCTGAGTCTCTGAGTATGTTTTGTTGCTCGTTTTCTACAAAATCTTTTCCAGTCATCTTTGTTTTTTTTGTTAATATTTATTGTTGTCTTTTTAATGTTGTTTTCTTTTACCTTCTCAATTTTTTTCTTCGCCTTCTTAAAGTAAACGTATACGTATAAATAAACGTATACAAAAAAGTAAAAATAAAAGAAGTGAAGTGAAATAGATTTGTAAGCGTTTTCTTTTGTGCATTCAGGATGTTGCAATTGAGTGGGCGTGTATTTCAAGGGGCGGAGGTGAAGGGAAGAAGACAGAGAAGTTGATCCATGAGATGATAGTGATAACCAAATAAGATTCAGATTTTTCCGGAATTTTTTTACTGTAAGAAACTACGCACTGTTAAAATGTTTCATCGGCCATGAAAGAAAATTAAAATTAAATATAAAAGAAAGGATAATAATATCAATTCAAAAACTTAATAATAAATTAAATGTTCAAAAAACTAAATAAAACAAATTAAATAAAGAATTAAAATCAAATAAATAATCAAAATAAAAATAATGAAAAAATAAAATAATTAAAATAAATAAATTAGAATAAAATAATTAATAAAAAAATGCGAACAAATAAAAAATGAAAAAATATATTTTAAAATAATTTGAAAATCAAGAAGCGAGGAAAAAACAACGTGACTGGAACTGATTAAAATTAAACAGGCGTGAATTATGTGGCCGCCCACCAGTGACAACAACAACACTGCCGACAATAACAACAACAGCAACAAAAGCGTCTCTGAGTGTGTAACAACTTAATTAAAACTGCTGTAGGAACAAAAGGAAAACAGCAAGAACAACAACAAATACAACAATAAAATAAACAGCATGTTAACAAGTAGAGGAAGAAAAAGAAAAGGAAGAAGAAGAAAAATCATCATCAGCAGCGGAAGAAAAACTGTGGGGTGTTCATATAAAATTATAAGCAGAGCAGCGAATCAGGAAAAATTAACATTCATAAACAACAACAACAATAATAATAATAATAATAAAAACAACATAAGCTCTGAATACTCTTTAAAGAAGACACAGAAACAACAACAACAACAGCAACAACCCGAGCAATAAGAGTGCAATAATTAATCAATCAACACTAGAGTCATATCAAATGAAAGTCTCTCTGGATGTCTGGCTGGATGTCTATCTGTCTGAATGACTGTCTGTCTGGATGTCTGTCTGTCTGGATGACTGTCTGTGCGATTCGTCCGCTGACTGTCTGTCGATTCCATGAAACTGCAAGTATGATGAAAGCAACAACAATAACAGCAGCAACAACAACAGAAGGAACATTTTCTAGGTGCAGCAAAAACATCATCATAACGAACAACAACAACCACCGTATTCGGGTTTTTTTTGTTGTTGTTGCTGTTCTGTTGATGACATTCAAGAAACTACAACAACAACATTAAACAAGAAAAGGATTTAAAATTAAAAAGACGAAACAAAAGAAAATACTTGAACTTCTTCAATTAAGAATGCAGCAACAGCAGCAATCATTTAAACAGCAGCAGCAACAACAATAATAACAACAAAAGGAAACAACACCTTGCGCAATAATTTAAATAACAGCAACGACAACAGCAGCAAAATAATTTGTACAGAGAACTACAACTACAACAACAAAACTAGGATTTTTTGTTTACAATACAAATTTTTGTAGTTTTATTTTCATCACTATGATTATAATCATCAGGGCCAAAGCCATCATCATTATTATCATCATCATTCCCATCATCTGTATCATCTTCATCGTCCTCAGCATCCTCATTATCCTTATCATCCTGATCATCCTCATAATTTTTATGATCCTCATCATCCTCAGTCTCATCATCCTCATCGTCATTACCAATCATTATTATCATCATTTCATTATCATTATTTTTGTCATTATCAACATAATTATTATTCCTAGCATCAAAAGCAACAAAATAGAATATAAATCTTGAAATATTTGTGTTTCTATTTCTATCTCTTTCTCCCTTTTTAATCACTCTAAATTTCTATCAATTATCAAACGATTTCAATTAAAAATTTCAACCATTGTGTAGATTTTTTTCGCTTTTCTCGAATGTCAACTGAAAATCACTAAAATCGTCATGTTTGTGCGATCGATTGGTACGCGGTGAATAAGAAACACAGCAACAACAACAACAGCAATAATAATAATAAAAGGAACAACAACATTTACAATCTCTGACTTTATATGGTAAACAATGGAATCATAATTTTATGTCGCGTTTTCTTTCGCATTCTTCTCGTCGGAATTCCTTTTAAAATTTTCTTTACCGGCAAAAACAGCAGCGCCGGCGGCGTCGATGTCGATTATATCGATCGCTTTATTTTACTCAACTGTCGCTCTGCTTGTACGTCTATCTGTCTATCTGTCTCGCTGTCTGTCTGATTGTCTGTCGGTTTCTTACCTTTCCACCATCCTAAACAATGTGCCTTTTTCCTTCTTCTTCTTCTTTTATGTGCCGCGTTGCCCATTTTTGGATCTGATGCATTTAATTTGCATGCATATAAATTTACTTTATTTGTGGCCCATCGATTGATCGATCGATCCGCGTCTCTCAGTCTCAGTTTCTCAAAAGTGATCGCATTTTTTGCTTTAATTTGTTTTTTTTATACGCTGAATGCATTTAAATTGTTGTGACTTGTGGGCTGTCCCATTAAATGGGCGTTGAAAATGGGTATAACAACATTTCTGTGGAATTTGATTTTGGGTTTAAGTTTGGGTGGAATTTCAATTTCAAAGTTTAATTGCATACGATAGGAATGTTAATTAATTGTTTATTGATTAATTTTTTTATTTGTTTTTTTTTAACTTCTTTTTCTATTTTATTTTCTCGTTACAGATTTGCTTTTGCGATAAATGAATATCTAAAAAAATTGGTAAGTTTTAAAGATTTAAGTTTTTATTTAAAAATGTGAGTTTTTTGTTGTCACTTTGCTGTTTTTTTTTTCTTGCCGTCACCCTTCACTGCTGTCAGAAAATAAGAGCTGCCAACGTAACGGTGCCACGCAAAAATGTTCTTTCATTAGAAACCCACTTAAAAAAATTTGTTTTTTCCTGTTCTATTTTTTTTTCAAACGCACTCGACTCTTAAAATTCTCTGGTTTTTTATTTGTTTTATATTTTTTTCGCCTTCATCGCTTTGGTTATTTTTTCAAAATTTCAAGCTTTTTTTTATAAATGTTGCAACACTCGTCTAACGGATAAAAGTGGGCTGCATTAAATTACAGACAAGTTTTTAATTTTTTATTATTTTTTTTTTATTTTGTTGTTGTTTTTTTCTTCTTGGACGAAAAATATTTCATTTTCGTCTCCTTCAATAAAGAAAAAGTAGTTCACTGTGGAGTGTCGTTGTTGTTGTTGTTTTTAGTTATATTTGGTGTTGGCAACATTATGATGGAGGTGGCAACACTGGCACTCAAGCTTCATCCGCTCAATTTAGATTGTGACATCATTTTGGAGACGACCCACGACGATGATGATGTCGATGATGATGATGATGGAGAGGAGAATAAGGATGATGTTGAGAAGGATGATACTATGGTGAATATTAAGATTTTGATGGTGGATTGATGATTACGGTGATAATGATGATGGTGTCGATGTTGATGTTCATGGTGATGTTCATGTTGATGATGATTATGATGATTTAAACCTAAAAAGCCCGTTATTTTTCGACACTTCTCAAACTTTTATTTCCATCTACTCTTTTCTTAATATCAAAATAGAATCAATTAAAAAACTGTAGTCATTTCTTTTCAAATTGTCAAATTTTTTTAAACTAAATATTATTATATTCGAACACACACTTTATACAATATCTACAAAAGCATATTTCATCAGAAGCTGGTGTAAAGAGGGCGCTGCCGCCCTCGCCCTACCTTGAAATCGCTATAATAGAAAATATTAAAATATTTAAATTCAAATATAAATAAAGAACGAAAGAAATAAAAGCCGCTTTTAGTCTTTAAAAAGACGAATTAAATTCCACTTTAATTACAGCACTCAACTGATTCGAATCAACTCTCAACAGGTGGGCGTTTTTGACCCATGTAAACAAACCCACATGGATTTGTTGCAAAGTTCGACGAAAGAAAACACACACACAATTTAAATAATCTATAAAGAAAATACCAGAACGAATAAAAAAAAATATACAAATTAATTTAAATTAACTTAAGAACGAAAGAATACTCAAACTGGAACTGAAAGAATCTCCAAATAATCGAAATTTAATCTTAAAATCACTTATAGAATCATCCAGCTACAAATTTATAACGTTTCGACGCTACAAATTGTTGTTGGTAGATATAAACTCCTGATAGACGCTATACACGCCTCATGGACGGTATGAACGCCTCAAGGACGCTATAAACGACTTTGTTATTTTTAGAATGTCCAAAATCATTGATTCCCTCAACGATTCATTGAACTGTAGATAGATTGCATTTTTTAATGGATTACATGTACTTAATCTCTGATCTCTAAATGATTCATCATAAATCATCACGTAAGCTGTTAAATAAACTGACATCTCGTTGTACTAAAGAGAATATCGTCGCTGAAAATCAAAGAATGTAAAAGAAGATTCAAATTTATTTCAAATCATCGTTGATACCAGTCAAACTTCTATAATGTCTGGTATAAAAATAAAAACAAACAATAAAAATACATTTTAAAAATGAAAAAAAACACTTATTATATAATTGTTTTATTTACATTTTAAAAATTAAAAAAAACACTTATATATTATACTAGAGTAACCCTGCCCGCGTTGCTGGACAACACAATAACATACGTTTACGTCATTGTATTAAAAATTCAATTTTCTAGAAAGAATAGACATTTTCCTGAAAAAGAAGTGCAAAATAATATAAATCTTTTAAAGTGAGAACATCAAAAAGGAAAAAATTTATTGCAGACTCTCTTCTGTTTCTAACTCTCACACTTTCAATACGTTCTTCTCTTTGTTCTTGATTTTGATTTGATCTTGATCGTGCCATTCGTTGCCTTGCTAATTCATTACTTTCTAATCGCTCCTCTTCATCCTGATTAGATCTATTTAAACGTATTTGACTGCTGTGGCGTGTTCGTCGGCCAATTTGTGAACGTCTTCGTCGCGGCATTGTTGAATAATTTTTTTAATTTTTTTTTATGCAAAAGATTTTAATTTTAAGTGAAAGATTACAAATCAATAAAAAATGCCAATGCTCGCACTGTAAACTCGCACTTGTTAAATGACAATCAATATACACACAGAAATTAAATAAGTCAAATGACGCGAGCAAGCAGAGCCTTATACCGACAAAATGTAATTCGCATAAGAAAAAAAATACTTTTCATATAGGGAAAACACACCATCATAAAAGTGCGCGTATAACGCATATTCGTAGAAATTTTTCGAAGTTTTTTTTTTATAAACCATCAGTGAAAGTATACCTTTTCAACGCATGTACTGGTTTGAAAATCGGTTGAGTGGTTCTCGAGTTATAAAATCACGAACATAGGACAAGTTATTTTTATATATATAGATATAATGACACTTATTATACAATACAACTAACTATACTAAAAATACATTTAAAGAGTTTTTAGTACTTACATAGTGGGTTATGAAGTTACTACAGTAAGTACTTAACTGTAGTTACTTGATTATCTACCAGTAATTTTTTTTTTTTGCATAATAAAAGTGCACTGGGTAACCAAACATTGGCCAGTGACGCCACATCTTTGTCTGTGCACGACTAGACTTTTCAGGAATAAGTACCTGATATAGTGGCCTTTCGAACTGTATACAACGTTTGTCCAAGTTATGTTTTTTGTTGAATAAAATTTGTATGAGAAGTGCTTCTGGAGGTACACTGGGTAACATTGGCCACTGACGCCACATCCTTGCCTGTGCACGGATAAATTTTTCAGGATAAGGTAGCTGATATATTGACCTTTCCAACAATATACAAACCGTTTTCAGATTATATGTTTTACTAAACGAATAAGTAAATCTGAATGACACCTTACCTTGGCACTGCTAATTATGCACGAATTTAAATTCGTTTTTTGGTTTGTGTCTTTGCTAAATTCGCGTCGGATTTACGAATTTAACTTCACGCACTTTTTTCTTTTTTGTTTATTTAATTTATTGTTGATGGTTTTTTTTAACTTTATTTTTGTACATTTATTAATTTTTTTAAATTATCTATTTAATTTAATAATTTATTTATAATACTTATTTATGTATTTAATTTATTTTTATAGTATATTAAAATTGTTTCCTATTTTGGTTGCTTTTTTCTTGTTTCTTTTCCTTTTTGGTTTGTTGTTGTTTTCTTCGTTTTGAGATTTTTCTTGTTTTTTCCTTTTTCATTATTAACAACATGTTTATTTTTATTCAAAAGCTTTCATATTTCGTTTTCTTCACCCAGCGTGTCGTCGATGGTCATTTAAAAGTGGGCGACTTTTCTGTGTGTCCGTCTGTCTGCCTGACTGACTGTCTGTCCAGCAGTCTGTCTGTCATGTGTTGTGGTTGGTTGGATTTTCTGTTCGTTTTTTTTAGTGACTTTGTTTTTGTTTCCATTTATTGTTTATACTTGCCTATGTTCACGTTGTAACAACTTAATTAAGTGTCTTCTTCATCTTCTTTTGTTAGAGGAGAGGCGAGAGAAAAGAAAAAAAGAAATAAAAATAGCCACTTTTCAACTCCTTATTCGTTTATTGTTATCCTTGAAGCTTTTTTTCCTTTTTTTTTTGTGTTTTGTTAGCAAAAACCGAAAAACATTTTTTTCACTTTGAAGAATAATTTTATTTCATTTAATTTAAGATTTTCCTTTTTTTTGTTGTTTTTAATGAAACTCAATAACGCGGAAAAATATTGAGTTACCAACTTCGTAGTTTTTCTATAGATTTTTGGTAAAAAAAGGAATCCGTCGACTCAAATTTCAATCGAAAGACGGTTCGAAATGTTTTCTTTTTTATGTTTCGTGTTTTATTTTGCTTTGTTGTTGTGTTGTGTTTTTTTTTAATGTATGTATTTGTTTTTTTTTGTTTTTACATCTCGTTTTTTTTATTTTAGAATTTTTGTTGTGTGTTTTATTCTTTTTGTCTTTGTTTGCTTTTGTTTTCTTTTTAATTCTTTGTTGTTGTGTTTTTATTCTTTTAATTCAATTCAATCTTGTTTTTATTTTCAGTTTCTTGATTTCGTTGTCGTTTTTTTTCATGGATTTTTTCCTGAACTTTTTTGTTTTTTTTTTGCGTTTTTTTAACCTGCTCATGCACATAAAATAATGAATGCATCACGCATGCGCACGAGTCTTCATTCTCTCGTCTGATCGGGTGTCAATTTACCAAAAATTAAATATCATGTTTTCTCTTGTTTATTTAGTTTCTTTCTTATTTGATTTTTATTATTTTTCTTTGGACTTTTAATAATTCTTCTATTTTTTATGTGAATTTGTTCTTTTTTAATATTTTACAGGGTAATTTTCAGTATTTTATTTTGAATATCATTTGTATATCGTCATTTTTTATTGTATAATAAATTCTGCTTTTATTCATCTTCGTGTTTTCTTTTTCTTTAAACTTGTTCTAACAACGTTTTTAAAAAATCGTGTTAATTGTTGTGGAAAATCAACATCATTTTAATTCTAACTCAAGCATTGTTTTAAATTTTAATTGTTTGCTCAGAAAAAAAGATTTCTATTTATTTTTGTTGTTGTTCGGATATCAAAATGACGTCATTCAGTCTGTCTGTCATACAATGAAAGTTGTTGTTTGTCTGTAATTGATACTTAAATTACGATTTTGTAGTGAGAATTATTTAAATGTTGAAATTAAACTCGAGTGTTTAAACAGTCGTTTAAAGTTGCCATAAAAAATTTATAGCATTCAGATTTGCTGCTATTCAACTTTAATTTGAATTCTTCTCGTACTTCGTTTTTTATGTGGGAAGAATTTAAATACCATAGATTTTAAAAATGACGATGATGTTGACGATATTTGTTGGTAATAAATAATGCTTTAACAGCAACAACATCCGTTTAAATTACAACGCTTTAATTATTAACAAAGATTCTGTTACAATGTTCTGTGTTTAATTACAGGAAAAAGTGGTTTGTACAGGAAATTGTTCTGTTAATAAATTATTTTCTTTTCTTCGTTTTGTATATAATACAATTACTGAAACTAATTTAATATAGTATCAAAATAGACAGATTTTCATATGATTCTATTTGTTATGTCAATGAAATTCTGTTCCGTGGTAGTAAAATTCTGTCCTCTGTTAGGAAAATTTTTTCTCTGTTAGGGAGATGATTCTGTTCTGTTAACAACAGTCTGTGTTCTTTCTTTCGTTTGCTATTCTGTTATTTCATTATTCTGTTAAATAACATGCTCTTCTCTGTTAATTGATATTGCGATCTCTGTTAATACAGAGTTTGCTCTCTGTTACTCAACATTCACAAGTATTTCTTCTCTTTATTTTTCCTTGATAAACTTAAGTGAAATACTTTCTTCTTTTCGTTCCTTTTTTAAATACCATGTTTTTATAAACAATACAATTCTGCTTTTTTCTTGCATTTTATAAAAAACTTTTCCCCATTCAAATTTTTCGCATTATTATTGCCACCATCACTGATTTCTTCTTCTTTTTCTTCCCATTTTTCTTCACATTAATTATTATTTCTTTCACAGCACGCATATTTCACAATTTCTCACACTTTTTTTGTGACATGAAAATTGAATGAAAAATAAATAATTTTAAAGAAGAAAAAATGCATCCTTCAACTATACAATAAAGAAGGAAAAAAAACAAAAACAATGCAATGGTTTGCTGTCAGCAGTACAACGAATTCGACCTCCATTAAATCGTATTCACTTGTAGACAGTTGATGACAATACGATGAGAGACGCAACAGAAACGTCACTTTTTTGGTATTCTTTTCTGCACCAACGTACAACGAACAATCAAGATGCCAACCCAACAACCAACCAACCAACCGAACAACCAACCGAACAACCAATCGAACAACCAACCAACATCTCAACAACTTGAAAATCGTCCAACCAAATCACAAAAATAAGAAATAAAATAAAAACATACGATAGAAAAACAAAGCCAAAGTGAGTCATGTTTTTGTTGCTTTTGTTGTTGTTGTTTTCCGTCGTTGTTGTTCTTGTTCTTCGTTGTTGTTGTTGTTGTGGGTTGAAGTTGGAGTTAAAGCCAAGCTAAGGAATTCGCCGAGACCGGCTTTTTTATGACATCCAAAGCCGGTGGAGGTGACTGTTGTTCAATTACCCAAAGACAACAACAACGCAATTACAATAATACCAACAACAAAACCTACAATAACAATACCAGCAACAACAACAAAACAACACAATAGAACCGCTAAAAACAAAACCACCGCAAGTATTGACATCAACCTCAAGCAGAGTGGCAAAAAATCACAGAAATATTTAGGAATTTCAATATAAAGCGTATGACATGCACGTATGATAACAACACTGGTGACAACTTATGATGGTGACACTGTTTGGTGGTTGCGGGTGAGGTGGGTTGGGGCGAGAGAGGGAGGGGTAGTAAATTCCCATCAAGAAATACGAAGAAATTCGAAGAATTTGTTGCAGAATTAAAAAATGGAAAAAATGTACCTCTAACTGCTGCCCCTGTCTAACACCTTCTCTCAGGTACTACGTCATTGCTTTAATAAGTGTATTTGTAGTTGTTATTGTAGATTTCGTTGTTGTTGTTTTGTTAGTTCGAGACATCAGTGCAGTAAAAAGTGGATGTTCGATGGTTCGATGGTACCATGTTGTGTCTCAGAATACGTGACTCACACTTTTTGTCGCTACGGTCTGTCAGTCGTTCGTTTGTTCAGTCGGTCGTTCGTTCATTGAGTCGATTCGGCGGTTGATCGTTCGTTCGTTCGTTTTGCCGGTCGTTCATTCGTTTTGCCGGTTGCTCACTCGGTGGTGGTTGTCTATGATAGTTTATGCCACAATTAAATTCCATTACATAAGCTTTAGTTTTGTATGTGAGTCTGTTTTCATTGTTGTTGTTGTTATTATTGTTGTAGAAAATGTCACAATAAAAAACACACACACGACAGACACTCCGACTGTGATTTATAACACGCTATAATAAGATAAGAGAGGGAAATCTTTGGGAAATTTTTGCATACGAATGAGAATGTGTGTTGTTGTTATTTTCGTTGCTGTTTGTTGTATTTTAAAATTTGTTTGCTCTCATTTTTATGGGATGTGTGATTGGGTAAGTGTATGTGTGTATGTGGGTGTGTGTGTGTGTGTGCATGTTTGTGTGTGTGTTTGAGAAACCCTTCGCTTTTTGAGTTTTTAGTTTCTTTCTGTTTTATGCTTTATTTTAGGTGTTGAAATTTTATGTAGGTGAAAACTAAAAAAAATATGGATATTTTTACTAAATATAGAGGGTCATCGACAGGCTTCTTTTTGAGCTAAATAATTACTTTAAAATAATTAAGTTTAATGAAATAATTGAATAATTCAAAAAGAAACCATTTGCATTTAACAGAGAGAATATTAAATAATAATTGAAATTTAAAATATACCGGTTTTTTGGGTATTTTAGTTGTCATTAAAAACTTCTTCAAAGAAAAAAATGTATGAATATTAAAATGTTGTTTATTAACTAATGCAGTCACTAAATATTAAATATAAATAAATTTGCTGATCACGGAAAAAACAAAATTCGAGAAAAACGTGTTTCACTAACATTTCAGACAGTTCGATCAGGTTTTTATATACACTTATATGTATATCGTTCTTTTAGTAAAAAACATGCTTAAAACATTTTTAAATAATCAGAAAAAATATGGAAAAATTGGTAAAATTAATATATGTATAAATATAGGGTGGGCCATCCGCTGTGTTTTTTTTTTACCTCTTTAATTCCATTTCAATTCCTGCCGTTTTTCTCGCAATACACGGCTCAAGCGACAGTATTGCAGCCTGTGTAGTGTTCATGATGTTCATGTCGATGGCAGCGATTGACCGGGGTTAGTGTAGTATTCTTCTCTTCTTCTTTAACTAAAAAAGAAACCAGCTGATGGCCCACCCTTTATAAATACAATATTTTAAAAAATATTCGAATATGTATTTGTAAAGATTATATTTATGGTTACAAATTTTAAAGTTGCTATAAAAAAATGGGTATTAAAATATTTTTCATAAATATTTCAAATATTTTAAAAGAAAATTTATTTAAATGTTTATTTAATTATTTAAAAGAAATATTATTTGAATTTTCAAAGAATATTTTAATATACAATCAGTTTCAATAACATTTGAAATATTTCTCAAAGAATTTTTCCTTTGATTCTTTTGATTTATTTTCAAAAAAGAAGGATGCTGACATTCTTTTCGGTTTTTTTTTTATTTTTTATTTCTTAAAATATTTGTTGAAAAATTCTTCGAGTCTTAGAAATAGCAAAAGTTGACTAAACTCATTTAACTCAAGTCAAAATAATTTAAATCATTAAAAATTTACATATTCATATGCTTAAAAAAACAACAATAATTAAAATAACCAAAAAGAAAGAAAAATAAAAAACAAAAAATTGAAAAAAAAAATCGTTTGACATGCAAATAAATTTTATTTAAATGCTAAATATTTTTATCTGAATTTTAAGAAAAATTATTGTTTGTGTCAAAATTTGTGTTTTTTTTTTTATTTGTTTTTTTCTGTTTCTTTTTTTCTTGTTTATTCGTTTGTTCCTATTTCTTTTTTTCTTTGTTTTTTCTTCTTTGTTTGTTGTTGTTCTTCTTCTTCTTTCTGTTTGATGATTTTGGAGGCGCCGTTATTAAAAACGCAATTTTGACATTCTTTCTGACTCATTTTAAAAAAATGTTAACATTGAATTTAAGAAATAAAAAGTAACAGAAATTTTATAATTAAAAGATTTGGTTAAAAAATGTTTTTAAAACTCGCTTGTATTTTAAACGGTAAATATTATTATTTTTTAGATTTTTCTTCGTATTTCTTTTTAAGTTTTTCAATAGTTTTACTTTTCAATTTACATTTACAATTAAATTCATTTCAAATAATCTTAAATAATGTTTG
The DNA here is from genome assembly GCA_949629155.1 of Myopa testacea. Taxonomy (NCBI): domain Eukaryota; kingdom Metazoa; phylum Arthropoda; class Insecta; order Diptera; family Conopidae; genus Myopa; species Myopa testacea. The sequence continues at coordinate 28,937,576 of OX451345.1, forward strand.
ATTAATTAATGTTTGTTTTTTTATTAGTCTTTTCATCCGTTTTTCATCGTTTTTTAATTCATTTTTTCTACTGTTTTTTCATTAGCTTTTCCATCAATTTTTCACTCTCTTTTCAAGTGTTTTTTCATTCGTTTTTTCATCCGTTTTTTCATCAGCTTTTCTCCAATTTTTTTACCAGTGTTTCATAATATTTTTAGTTATTAATTAAATTTTGTTAAATGAAAAAACAGAAAGTATTGGGTTTTTTTTTTGTTTTCACGTGTTTTTATTTATTTTTTCTCTTTTATTCTCATCAGATAAAAATTTTTATTATCATTAAAAAGTCATTAAAAAACTAACCATCATCAAGATTTTGTTTTTATTGTCATTATTATGTTGTTTTTTAGTATTAAACCATTTTTAATCATTGCGTTAATCGTAAAAGTTAAATATTTTAATTGATCATAAAATTCAACAAGTCTTTGGCTAAAATATGAATTTTTAAAAAGCAATCGATTTTTATAGCATTTTTGCCTCGAAGAAAAACCGGAAAAAATCATAAAAATAAAAGAGTTTTATAAAAAAACCTCTTTTTTATGCCTTACAATCAGTAGCTATTATATTAATTTTTATCAATCATCATCACAACTGTGAATTTTGTCACTTTCTTTGTTGTTGTAGAAATCGCAATAAAACACTTGAAATGATGACTTCAGAACTGAAAGAAAACTTCAAAAAAATCAAATTAAAGCATCGTTTTTTTTTTTAATTTAAAATTTAAATATGAACGACTATTAATTAAGCACATTTTTCAATTTCACGAGATTAAGATTTACAAATATTTTTGCCTCTTTTAATCATGAATATTATTAAGGTAAATAAGGTATTTTTTAAGGTATTTATTTTTTATTTTTTAAGGTAAAAATAAGGTAAGTATAGTAAAATTTTTAAGTATAGTAAAATTTTAGTTAATATGCTTTTGAATTTATTAAGCGCTCAACATTTTATTGAGTTGCTTTAAATGGAATAAACTAAAAAAATCTCCGCCGTTGAAAAAGTTGTACATTTTTTTAGTACGCGAAAAAAAAAATTTCAATTCATTTCGATGCATAAAAATGTTAAATGGAAACAACAACAACAACAACAACAACGGTGATGACAACGACAACGAAGTCGACAACAACAACAACAACGCACAAAATGAAAATATGCAAATATGTCATTTGGACAAATTTTCCAATAAAATTTGCACATAATTGAAAAGTTTAACACAAGCGATGGCCGCAAATACATTCAATTCAATCTCTCAATCACTCTAACTCCCCCTCTCCTTCTCACCATCTATCCTTCTCTCTCTCGCTCTCTCCTTCTCTCTCGTTCTCTCTTATCGTATCTCTTTCCCTCATCGTCGAAATGTTCGACTTGGCGACTATTCAAAAATTCTGCATATTATTTTGTTTGTATTTCTTTTTTTGGGATTGCAAATGAAAAAGTAAATATTAATTTTACCCTACACTCGACATCAATAAATTCCAAAAGGACGAAAAAGAAAGAGAGTAAAACTACAATAAAAAAACGGGAAGAGGAAGAGTTGTCCCACTGCGGATGGGGGAGTGTGCAAAAAAGAAGGACGGTGAAGAGTGGTGTTAATTTTTCACCCAGTCAAGGGAAAGAGTGTTAAAAGACTTTAAGCAAGAATAAGAAAAATAAAAGGAAAACTATTATTATAGAAAAACAAAAGTATTATATTCTAAACTCAAGGAATTATTTGGAATTTTAATGACTGTTTTGTGAAGTAATGTTATTGTTTTTTTTAACATAACTGAGAAAATAAATAATAATACTAATAATGATAGTACTAGTGATACATAATGATAGTATTAATAATTATATTAATTATTGAGATCACATCAACAACTACAACAACAGCAACCACTAAAATAATGGATTCCAGTCTTTATTCTCGTCATCGTTGTCTTTTAATGATTTTAACGTAAAAAAGGACCGAGTTTGTTTTCCGTTTTGTTAACCTTCAACAAAAAATCAAGATAAAACTTGGCAAAAACCAAATAAAAAGTAAACCAGGAGCCTATATTATATTAACAACATCAACAACAACAACAACTAAACAATAACCACTCTATATTTATTTTTAGCGCAAAAAAATAAGTAATCATTAAATTATTGATTACAAAACGAAGAGGGCAGCAGCAGCAGTTAACAATTAAAAAAAAAAAAAATAAACCATCGTAGGTCGGTTGCTGGTTGCTTCTTTCTGCTGCTCCCTTTTTTACTGAAGATTCCTCTGTTTGTTGTTGCTGTTGTTGTTGTTGATGCAATCATTGCTGCATCATCTTCATTTGCTTCGGTTTTTTCTTTACTACATCATAAAAATTCGCACTAAATCAAAAAAGCAACCCACAAAATTAAACCAAGAAGACATGAAAACAGGACCCAAGTTACAACAACAACAACCGAAGCTCGATATCGAAACAGATAGAAATACAGAGCCAAACACACACAAACGTGAGAAAGTAACATGTATGCATGTCTATGTGTGTGTGTTTGTGTGACTGGGCGTATATTTGTATGTGCTTATGTGTGGGTTGGTGTATCACATCGTGTGTGTGTGTGTGTGTGTCTTTCCTTTTCCGACAGACGTTGACCAACCTGAAGAACAACAAACAGAAGAGCAACAACAACAAATGCAATCAGAACAACAATAATAGCAACAAAATCGGTAAAATTCTTTAAAAGGATAACACATCATCTACAACACGCCCACTTTTTCAATAAATATTCAATATATGTACTACGAAAAGATTACAAAACCAACAACAGCAACATAAAAAGTAAGAAAACGAACAACATCAAATGCAGCAAGTATTTTTATCAGGATCAAGACAATCAGGATTAATAATAATAATAATAATAATAATAATAATAGCAGTAAGAATCATAACAACAATACTATCGTGTTGTTGCTGCTACAACAACAACATTTCATACACTATACACATACAAATGTACTTCGCTAGTCCGGACACATATTTTATGTTAGGTTATCTTTTTTGACTTTATTTTTTTATTAATTTAATTTTATTTTGTTTTCTTTTAGTTTATTTCATTTATTTAATTTGAAAAATTATAGTTTTTTCTTTGATTAAAGTCACAAAAGCAATTAAAATCAACTCGTGCTCGTTTTTGTTTTTGTTTTCGCTTAAGTTTTTCCCCCCTTCGACCCTCCTCCCTCCCCTTCGAATGCATGAACGAACGCACGCGCGCATGAGCAACACAGTGAGTGCCACAAAACTCGCAAACGCACAGACGCATTAACGCATAACGCACGCATGCATACGATTTGTAGTAATGCACCACGTAAACCGCCGCCGTCTAAATTTTTTACCGTCAAATTCCAAGTTCTGCAAAAAACAATCTCAGAAAAAGAAGGAAAGAAAGAGAAAAAGAGGTATTTAAAGACACTAACCTATGAAAAACAAAAGCAAAAACAAAAGCAAAAACAAAAACAAAACCAAAACCAAGCCCAACTAAAAGCAGTTCAATAAACGTGCACTTAATTTAGGCGCAACAACGTTGTTGCGCATGCGCAGCAAATAAATACGCAGAAAAACTGAAATTAATTTTTGTTGTTACAAGGAAAACGGCCAACAACAACAACAACAGCACCACCGCCACCGCCACCAATAAAAATAACTGAAAGAATGAAAAAAGAAGCATCTCAAAATAAATTAAAAACAAACACAATTTAACCATAAAATTAAAGAAACCTAAAATAAAAAAGAAAAAGACAACAACACCACCAACCATAACACCATAACAACAACCATAACAACAACAATACGAAAAAAAGAAGGAAACTTGAAAGAAAAACCTTTCAAAACCAAAACGCATCAGCGTCAGCCACGCAGTTATTTTTGTGGCTTTTTTTAACTTCAGGCGAATTCGTATTAAATTCTTCGCTGCTTCGCTTTTTGTTTTTTTTTGTTTTTGTTATTTGTTAATCCTGCGCCTGCCCTGGCGCACTTGAGCGGTGCTTCGCGTGCGTCGTTCGCTCTAAAATTTAGTGCTTTAGTGAACGAAAGAACCCCCACTTCCCCTCCCCTCCTGGTAGACGTAACCAACTTTTACTGGGTTTCAAGCTTGTGCGTTTGGCAGTCTGCCTGCCTGTCCGTTTTTGTTTCCAGTCCTCTGTGTTGCTTTTTTTATATATCAGTAACAACGTCCTTAATGTAACATCCATATGTTTGTCTGCCCTTCTGTCTGTCTTTTTTTGATTTCCCCTCCGTCCCCTCAAAGACATGCCTTTGTACATGGCGCATGCGTCGGTCCGTTCTTGCATTTTTAATGAGTTTTTTCTTATGTCTTTTGTTTCGCTTTTGAAAGACCTTTTTTCTGCTTCTGATTCTGATTAAAATTCTTAATATGTTTTTCGGAATTTGAATTTTCTAATACTAAACACTTATAATTACTTTGTAATAATTTGCGAAATGCAAGAAATCACTATAAAAAGACTGAACCATCCTCACCTTTAACCTTGAACTACTTTCCAAATGGATTTTATCGACAGATCCTCAACGTACTTAAGTCGTCAAGAATGACCGACCAAAATAAGACCCTTCGTCCTTCGATACTCATAATACACCATCTGATATTCATAATAAGTCATTCAATATTCGTAGTACATGAATCGACGTCGGAAATCCACAATATAGTGGTAATATCTCAGTAAACAATCGTAATACAGATAACAACAACAACAACAGATACACGAGTTGAAGAATGAACACAAGTGGGAAAATGAACACGTGTTGAAGAATGAACACGTGTGGAAGAATGAACGCCTTGCCTACGAACATTCTAGCTACACGATTCACTTGAGTTTGTGAACTTTGGAGTTGGATTTTCGTCCCATCCTTGCTATCCTCTTCCCCTCCGTTCATTATCTCTTGTTCTCTGTTGCACAATCGTTCATTCGTCCGCTCGTGTAATGAGGCAGTAATGCGTCAAATATACTCGCCTAATACATGAGTGAACACTTGTAATAATACTTAAATTATGAGTCTCAAACTAAAAACATTGGTTTTCAGCAGATGTCTAAAGGCTCTTGAAAAACGACGACAACACATCTCTAGACTGTTATTGAGCGCGGTAGATGTAACGGATCAATTAAACCTCTGATTGAATTCCCGATTGGAACTAATCACAGCTCAAAACAAGTGATGAGTCTGGTTTGACAGATGATGATAATAATAATGAGTTGATGATAATACTTTAATAAGCTCAGGTCATTATATACGAGTAATTAAATGTAATTAATCAACGAGCAATTAATTCGTGAATATTAACATGAATCTTATGAGTCCTCAACATGAGTCTAATTATTGTAGTTCACAACATGAATCTAATGACTCATAAGATATCGTAAGCAAACAAGACGATGAAAATTGATGTTTAATATATGATGTGGTAAAGCTTCTTTTGTAATCAACTTTCAAAATCATGAAATATTTTAAGGTTATTAAAAATACATTTTCCACAAACATATTTAAAAAAAAATTCCGTTTTTTGGAACGGAATCTTCTACGGAAGTAATTAAAAGAGGAAAAAGCGTTGTTGTTTTTATGAAATGAATAGAAAACTTTAACTGAAGCTCCGAAAAAAAGAAAAAGAAGATAAAAATTTAGCTTTTCTCTCCTCCCCTCCTTTCACTCCGCTCCTCTTCTCATCCAATCTTTCCACAAGGTAAGATTAAAACGCGATCAAGTAAAATTCACTAAAAATAACACAAAAAAAGTGCCAAAAACTTGAGGAATAGTTTTGCAAAAGAACAGAGAGGGAAAAACAACAACAAATACAAATAAACAAAAAGCAACAAGTAATTCCGGTGTATAACCGCATTCCAAACGATCCACACACAGACTCCAGCCAACCAGCCACTCATCCAGCCAGCGAACCATCATCCAGCAACAGCATCAGCATCAGCAGCAGAAAAGAATTCCAAAGAAGTAGCAAGAACAGCAACAGCAGCTGCTTTCAAAACTGCTAACTGGTCCTGAATGCTTTCGACCAGGCCAAAACATGCTTTCGAATCTTCACTTTAGAATTCAGACGATGAAACCTTCTCTTTACTTCTTCGCTTTCGCATCCTCCTCCCTCTGATATCCTGCTCTTCTTTTCCTCTCTCTTCGGCTTCTCGTTTTTCTTCCCTCTTCTCCTCGTAACTCCTCATCTTACTATCTGTTTATCTCACTTTCTCATGGATTTCCTTTGATTATATACTGTATAGTACAATATATAAGAATAAAATATTTAATAAATCATGAATTTTACGGAAGAGGAAAGGGTAAAATTGTGGTTGTTGATCAACTAAAGGAATTTAAAGCAGAATCAAATCAAAATGAATTGAAGTCATACCCAACTTCAAAACAAATGAAATTTAGATCAGAATAAAACCAAAATTAAGTCGATTTTATATACGATCAAAATTAAATGAAACCAAATTTTAATCAGAATCGAAATCAATTTAAATCAGAAATCAAATCATATTTAATTTAGTTTTCGACGATCTTTTTTTTTGTTTTTTTAGCATGTCAAAAAATAACTTCTACTTTGTTGTTGCCTTTGTTGTTAAGTCTTAAAATCAACCTTAAATCTTAAAACTAACCTTAATTTAAAGCTGCACTGGTTTCTCTTTGTTGTTGTTGTTGTTATTTTACTGCGGAATTCACATGGCTTTCTTCGTGCATGCGTCTTCGTTGTCGTCATCGTCGTCTGTGTTTGCAACACAAAGTAATCGTGTGCATGCGCAGCGCCGTGTGCCTGCTGTTGTTGTTGTTTTTGTTGGCTTTGTTTTTGAGTCACTTGCAAGTGCGCGCCCAACGACGCGAACTTCTTTCGTTTGCGTTCGTTGCGAAAAAAGTAGAAACAAAGTAAAAATATAAAAAGAAAAACATTTAAAATGAAATAAAAACGAGCAACTAAAAAAATCGAAAGGAAGCGGAACAGAAGCAGGAAGGAATGAGTGCCAGCTGTCTGCATTTGTTGTTGTATGTCAGATAAAAGTATACAGGGTGTGAGCGGATGTCCAACACGAATCAATAACATTTATTTTCAATAACTTATATAAAAATTAATTCAAAAAATAATAAACAAGAAAAAGCAGAGATTAAGATTGCGAAAAGAAACCCGCTTATGATTTAAATGTTCGAAGGACCCTGTATTCAAACATTCAAGTAAACTTTTGTGTTGCCAGCAATAAAAGTGCTGCAACATGTTGCAAAGCACTCGACTTCAGGATGCAGCAGAAGATACAACGACAATTTAAACAATCGCTTAAACGAAATTCCAACTCATGAAGCAGATACAAGAACAAAAACTAAAGAAACAACAAGAAAAATAATAACAAAAACGACTACAGCAATGCTAACAACAACAACAACAACACTTGGCCACAACACGTTAGCAACTCAGATCACAAGCAGGCGATCGAAGTAAGAGCAACAACAATAATAACAAGAAGAAGCAACTAAAACAACAAGAAGAGCAACAAAAATTAACAAAAGGTAACAACTTCATGTAAGAGCAACAAGACGAGGGAAAAAACCCGGGCCCATCAACATTTCTTTGCAACATTTCTGCACTTCTAAAAACATCATGATGATGATGTTTTGTTCGCATGCGCAACAACAACTCGAAGTGGATTTCGAGGATGCGATGTTTCTTGGCCATGATGGTGGCGTTATGTTGTTGTTGTTGTATCTTTTAAGTTGGATCTGCCGCTGTTGGTTGCTGTTGTTGTTGTTTGAATCTCAAAAACTATCGCGTGTATAGAACAACGCGATCAACCGCATTCTGATCGAGTTCTCGAACATTTTGAAGCCGTTTAGTCTTCGTGTTAGTCTTTTTATTCACTTCTTTCTTTCTTTTTTTTTTCTTTCCTTCATGTAGCACAGCATTTTTTCGATCCAACTGAACTCGAACTCAACTGGACTCAAATCGAGTTGACTTGACTTGATTTCAATTCAATTGGATTGTCTTCAATGTTGATTTTCTTCTGCTTTTTATTCTTCTACTGCTTTTTGTAGTTGTTGTTGCTGCTGCTTTCGCTCCATTAAACTGGTTTTTCGAACGCAACAAACAACAAGTGCGCCATCATCGTTATTGTCGCCGCCGCTCTCGTTGTCTCATTGAATCGTTGACGTTGTTGTTGTTATTGTTGTTGTATCCTTGCCTCATCTTACAGAAGTCGCCACAGAAACGCGCTGCGCATGCGAAAAACGTTTTCATGTGCCGCCAACCGCGCCTCTTCGCTATCGCTGTCGCTCACGTCACCATTGCAATCGTATTCAGCCAGCAATCGAATTCAGCTAGCAATCGAATTCAGCCAGTAATCGTATTCAGCCAGCAATCGAATTGTAACAAGTTGCAATATTGTCACTTAAATTTTGAAAAAATGCCGTACAAGAAAAGTAGTATGTGAAAATAAAAGAAGAAATTTTTACAGATTGTTGCAAGATTTGAAAGTTGCGAGTTGCAGCTGGCTTAAAGTTGTAAAATGTGCAAAAAAAAACCTTATTTATTAAATTAAATTGATTTTTATATCAAAAAAATATGCACATGTTTTTCTTTTATGCGGTAAAAATTGATTTTAATAAAAACAACAAATTCGAAGATTTAATTAAAGATTTTAGCGAAAAAAAAAATTTCATAAAACTATTGTAGAAAAACTAAAAAATTAGCAGCTTTCGAATGAACTGAAATGACATCGACACCTGATGCAACATGTAAATTAAAAACAGCAACAACAACAAGAAGAACAACAAAAGAAACGACAGAAAAAACTAAAGAAAGAGACAAACAAAAATACCAGAAAAATCTAAGAAATTAGCAGGTTTAATTACAACAACAACAACAACCATCATACACTACTACTAATTTTTACTACAGAACGAACAACAACAACAGTAAGCACAACAATAACAAAAACAAGAACAACATTACTAACAGTGAAACAATGATTGGGAAAGAATACGAAATGCGGCTAAAAAGATACAACAACAACATTAGGGGAAGACGTAGAAGTAGAAGAAGAATGTCAACAACAAAAGCAACAATAATAACGACAACGACAACAACAACAACAACAATCATAATACCAGCAACGAGGACGGCGACGACGACGACGACGATAGCAAAAACATCATAGAGTACATAGAATAAAGCACAGCAACAACAACAACAACCACAACATCAAAAACAACAACGACAACATCAACATCAACAACAACAACAGAAATATAGACCGAGTCTATTGCAAGTCTAATGAACCACCTCTAAAAGTGTACGTCTGCAAAAAGAATAAGAACAAGAACAAAAAACCGTCCTCTATTATAATAAAACATTTCTCCACTCTTCTGTCACATGGAGGTTTCACTGTATTTATTCTTCTGCATCTGAAGGATGACTGTACACTGTAAAAATAATGAATACAAGGACAATTTTTAAATTTATGAGTTAAAAAAGCAACCAACAGAGTTTAAATTTTTACAAGTGTTACAATTGAAATAAAATGCATTGAATTTCGGCTAAACTTTAAATATAACTGTTCACTATATGACTATAAAGTTCAATATAATTCCTAGAATTATAATCTTGGAATTAACATTAATCGTCTTAGAAAACAGCGTAATTACATTTTCTTTTTCTTCATTTCCTCTTCAATATGTATATTCTGCATTTTCTTCTTCCTCTTGGTCATAATTTTCGTCTTTGATTTTCATCTTCTCAGTTTTCTTAATCTTCCTCCCGTTTTCTTTGTTATCATCTTCTTCTCCTCCTTCTTTTTCTTGTTTTTGAATTTCTCATTCTTCTTATTCTTTATCGTATTATTATTATCATATTTTTCTTTGTTACTATCTTTTCTCCTCCTCCTTCTTCATTTCTTCTTGCTCTACATGATCATCTGCTTCAATTTCAATCCCTTCTACTTCACCATCATTATTCTTCTTTTCATCATCATCATGATCATCTTCTATCATGATCATCATCTCACCATAACGAGAGGGAGCATTTGTTTTAAAGGAAGCACATTCCTAACCTTTCTTTATATTTTTTCCTTCTTTTTTTTACTTTTTTTACTAACCTTTTCACCGCAACTTGTAACCAACAATTAAATGAAACTCCAACTTCTCTTCTGGTCTGGTACAAAGAATTAGCAATAAAGTAAAATACACGTAGCAACATCATCTTCAGTCACAACAAAAACAGCAGCAGCAGCAGCACCAGCAACATCAACAGCAACATCAACAGCAACATTAGACATACAGAAGAGTAGCTAATCAACTCAGAACATGTCATAAATGTTTTTAACCATCTTGAAGCTAGTCGAAATGATGTGGTCGGGAGTGAAGCTGTGTTGCGTTGGTGAGAATGCTGAGGCAATTGTTGTTGTTGTTGTTGTTGTTATTGCTGTTAAGAATTGTCGTACAGTTCGTCAATCTCGTGAATGTGACAGACAGACAGACAGTCGAACTGCTTAAGTGACTGACTGATGGATAGAGAGATGTTTCAACTCACTGAGTGATGGATAAAGAATTATGTATATACTTCGGAAGATTGACTGATCAGTAAAACGAAGAGAGACAGAGAGAGACAGAGAGAGAGAGAGAGACAGAGAGAGAGAGAGAGAAAGACTGACTCATTGACTGATGTGATTGTAATACGTATAGAGAGATACTTTGTTGGACTAACGAATGAACGAAAGAAAGATATTTTGACAAATCGACTGAAGGTTGAAGAGAAAGAGAGAGAGAATCTAGTCAAGTAACTGATGGATAAATAGACTTTTAGACTGAGTGACTGACGGATTGAAAGATGCTTCGGATGAGTGATCGTTAGCGAGAGTCTCGAACTTACTTACTGATTGATAGAGAGGATGAACTCTGAATCCTTCCATCATCGGTGAAGAGAGACTCTAATTCAGTGAGTCATACATAGACAGGAAGAGAGAGAGGGTGAAAGAGAGAAGAAGAGGTGAGAGAGGGAAGGAAGAGAGATTCACTGTTCAAGTAACTGATGAATAGAGGGACTTTTATACCACGTAAATGATGGATAGACTGATCGGAGGATGGTGACTCGTTCATAAAAAGGGATTTTCTGTTAAACTAACTTATGGATAGAGAGATTCTTGGTCTGAGTGACTGCTGAATAGAGTGACTCTTGGACTGAGTGATTGATCGGTAAATGGTGACTCATTTGTTAGAAGAGTGATTATTGTGTGACTTAAGGTTAGAGTAAACTTTAGACTTGGATTGGTGGCTGATTTCGATAAAAAGGGATGCCTCGACTCTGATTTCGAATGCGAATGATAGACACTCTGTTTGACTAATTAATGCATAAATAGAGAGGAGGAAAGAGAGGCTGAGAGATAAAAAGAGAGGGTGAGAGGCAGAAAGAGAAAGACTTTCTGTGCGAATGACTACAAATCTACCAAAATGACAGTTCAACTAGAATAAAAAAGTCTGTCGTCTAACAAGTAGTAGCAATTATTGTAGACCATCAGGGAACAAGTGATATTCACCATCCCCTCCTCCTCCTCCATCCCTTATCTATGCACATCTTCCAGACTCAGACTCTTACAGTTTTTTTTTCTGCGATTGTGGCAACAGTGGCAACAACATAATCACTCACAAGCTTATGAGGCGAAACTTGATGTGTTTTCTGCCATCATCATTTGACAATCTTTTCCGCATGATGACCACATCTTGTCCCAATCTTGTCCACATCTTGTCTGTAACTTCAAAACTATTTAAGGTAATCAATCTTTAGCATTTTTTAATTTTGCAGCAGTGTGTTGTTGTTGCTGTGTTAGTGTTATTATTGTTGTTGTTTCTTTGCATATTGTCATTTGTCATTTTTTTATCATGAGCATGTGTCATTAATATTATTATCATTGTACATATTTTAAATTTTGATTTCATTTCTTTTTTTATACATTTTGAAGATTTCTTTATATGTATTGTATTTTTATTCGATTTGAATTAAGTTAATATTAATTTAGTTTGAAAGTTCTTTGACTGCAATTAAAATGAAAATCTCTGGATTCATTAGTTGCTGTCAAAAATGCTTGAAATAAAGTAAAAAAGCTTCAGCCAAAAACAAGCGTAAATAAAAACAAAAGTCCAGACATTAATCTAGAGTGTTGCCAGTCGCACGCTTCATGGTGCGAATAGTCATTAAGTAACGCTTTGAAAAAAGCAACAACAACAACATTCAGACACACTATCATCCACATCGACATCCTGTGAACAGCCATCGATCACATTCGCATCGCGTTGCCAACGCAACACACAGCTTTAGCAATCAAAAGCAAGAAAGAAAGAAAGGAAGCAAGCTGAAAGGTGGACGGGGCTGACAGGCGGCCAGGAGGCAGGCGATCAGACAGAGCGGCCGAAAGGCAGCCAGGCGGAGACAAGCAACTTTAAGCTGTGATCGTGGATTGCAGCTGCCGCTACTGATGACAAAAACGACCAACCGACCCTCGAGACAACAGCGAACACAATAACAACAAAAACAAGTCGAACAACATTTTTTTAAAAGCACCGAATGAAAAAATTGCTCCTAAATAAATGAAGACTCTTAAAAACTGGTCTGTTCTGGATCGTGCCCAGTGAAATGTGAAAATAAACTCAAAATCGAAAACCATTTTAAATCGAGAGAAAACAAGATTTTGATGTGGCTTTAATAAGCTTCAAACTCCGGCGGCAAGTAACATTTTTTTCATTATTGAAGGATTTATTATCCTTAGAACATTAAATACAGTACACTCAGAAAACTGCATAGGTAAAACCAAGAATTTTATATTTAACCACAACAAATTTCGTTGGTCATTTTCTACCCAACAACTTCATACTCTTGAATTGAAAATTATGAAGTTGTTGATCTGTCATTTTGATCCAACACTAAAAGTATTCATCAGAAGTTTGAAAATTGTTGGTAATTGGAAGTGAAAGTCTTTGCGTGAAATGCGTTTATACTTACGTCAAAAATGTAAAGTTGTTGCAAAGGAAATATTTAATATTTGATTCAAGAATATAAGTTATTGAAGATTTCTTTGACACAAATACATTAAATACTTGGTTGAAATAGAAGCTTGTTGAAAAAACAAATATTTAGATGTTTGTAACGAATAAAATATTGTTGCCTTGAGAGTGGTATAAAAACGCTTTGCTAGTTTGATTTCAATGTTTCAATATTTTATTTGTACATTTTAATATACATACATATCTTGGAATCTTATATAATTTAAGCAATTACATAATTTAGAATCTTAAAATTCTATTCTAATTATATTCTATAGTATAGTATAATATAATTCTAATTATAAAAGTTTTGAAAATATTTGTTGCATTTGTTAAATTTACATAAATATTGAAAAAAACAGGTCGCTTTTCATATGTATGAACAATTTTTCCGATAGATTGAAAAGTTCGTCGCAAATTGAGCAAATATGTGTATTAGAGAGGGATTCAATCGACATTGTTTAATTTAGTTATAATATTTTGAATTTTAGGTATTTTTTCTGAAGGGGGAATTTCGTAAAAATATTGTTGCAAAAAAATCCACACATATTTGCTTTTCGCGGAATATTCTAAATTGAACACAAAGCATATTTTTATTACTAAGTCCACGGCGCGAATTAGGCTGGGAACCTTGTAAAGTATATCGCTAAAATAAACATAGAATTCTAAAAAAACCTCGGTAGATTCCCCAATAACAAAAACTTTTGGTTGGACTTTTAGCCCTTCTTTGGCAGCAAGCTCCTTCAATTCGGTTTCCTTCTGCTTAAGATTGCTTAAATTCACGAGATGAACTATCATGTCGTTTTGTGCGTCCGATATTGATGGCTTCTTGTATCTATTAATTCTCGGAGGCAAAATAATGGCATGAAGCAAATTGAGAAGAAAGAAATGTCTGGTATCTAGACGGTATGAAAAAGAAATAGTATAAGTTTTAATCAAACTAAAAAAAATTAACAAAATAACTTACATGTTTGAAGTTCTGGCAAACGCATTTGGTTATAATATTTCATGTTCAATTTGTCCTTTATATGGGATGGGAAAAATACTTTATTGATTCTCTGTTCAGCATCTTCAAATTTCATTAACATGTGGTTTTTTTTTGCCTGGATGAAGCGTTTCGAAATCGATGTCTATTAATTCATGCCCATTTGGGTCTTTAAATCTTGGCCACTCTTCTAAAATAGTACTAAAATTTTCGCAAGAAAGAGATTGCAGACGCATATATGAACTTTGCTCCCATAACGTGCATAAATTGCTCGGAATGTTATGCTTCAAGAACATTTTCAATGATTCAATGATTTTCAATGATTTGTATTTAATCAATATATTTTTTCCTGATACAGTTTTTGCAAGTATATCTTGGATATTTAAATCGTTGGAATCTGACTCTGCTGAAGAATTTACCCACTGTGTGACACTATTTGGTATCGTTTTGTCACTTCCGCAACAAGACAAGAGCTCGTACTGAAATTGATTACAATTCTTAAATTACGAATAAAGATTATAATAATTAGATAACGTGGGATTCACAAGAAATACACAAATTCACTTCAGTATCGGCAAATTTCTCTCGTTATTCTGAAAACCAGAGGTACAATATTCTTTGCCAGTAGTCAATGACCATATAAAATATTCGCCATTATATGTAAATTTCTGCGCCGAATATGAATCCAACCATTATCCAAAAATGATAACTTACATTATTTTCAATTCGCCACTTTTGAAGACAATAAGGAAATTTAATTTTTTCACCCATCATTCCACGCGTGTTAAAAATTTCATCAATGTCATGACTATGTATTATTTTGAGAATTTCCGCAGAATTTATGCCGCACTCACACAATGTTTCAATAGCTACGCTTGATAATTTCCACGACATAAATAGATCGAAACTGTCATTATCAATATTCAAAACAACTTGATTACTTTCTACAACACTCATTTTTAATAAAATTTAGCTAATTTTTAGTAAAACTAAACTTCACTGAACTGATCGCCCGAAATAATGATGAACTCAAGTGACGCTATGAAAAAAGATCCAAAAGTGTAGATCTTTGCGACAAATGCGAAAACATTATTTTGACAACGTCCATCTTGGAGAGTACCGTTAGTTCCCTTAGAAATCAATAATTTTGTGCTTTTGACAGAAGAATTTCCTTTTATGGCAACAGTGTCGCATTAAAATAGCATAATCTAAGAGTAAAATTGTTCTGGCAACAATATTTCGCTTAGGGTAAATACTTTTGAATTTAATATTTTACAACAACTTGGTCGTTGTGGTGTCGAGGGTGACGCTTTTGTTTTTAAAGGCAAAATTCTATTTGGATCAAGTTTGAATTCTCAGCTGAACAATGTTACACTTGTCGCAAATAATTTTACGTAACATTTTTTTAACGGTCTGAAGTTGTTGTATGAAAGATTTTTTTTTTCTCAGTGTAGTAAATATTTTTTTAATGGATATAATAATAATAATAAAAGTAATATAATAGTATTAATTACAATAATGTGATTATTGATATTGGGATAATAATTATAATAATAAAATAAGGATAATAATAAAAATAAGGAGAAGTCGACCTGTAGCACTGCGAGACATGCTTGACCTCTTTTTACATTAACAAGTACAAAGAGTCTCCTTTCACTGGGAAGAGAGATATTCGGTGGGCAGCAGGAGTTGCAACTGGGCACTGTCTCATGTGTTCCCCTGAAAAAGATTAGGGTTGTTTTCTAACCACTTTTGTAGAAGCTGTAGGGATGAGGAAGAGGAAGAGGAGACTCTCCAGCACCAGTTGAGAGAAGATATACCCATACGTACTTGTTTAGTAATATCTATGAGATATCATCATGAGGGGCTTTTGGCCGCTACATAAGTAGCTCTTCGTGGCTTGCATAAAGAGGAGTGATTAAATCCATAGCGTATCAAAATGGACCAAAAATGGACCGATATACCGTAATAATAACGATATTTAAATATAATTTGTATTTATCTCTTTTAACTGAAGTCTAATTTAATGTTTTTCCAACTTTTTTTTTTTGGTACATTTACCGTAAAAAACCCTGTCTTTTTTGTAATAATTTCCCCATATTTCGATCTCGATCTCGTTCTTAACCATTCCATTGTTACTCTTTGTTGGCCAACAACTCCTCCTTCTTCTTCTTCTTCTTATCCTTCTTATGCTTCTCCCATATAAATTGTGAAATTGATGGTTTTCAACCCTGAAAGCATAAACTGAAACCCCGCAATCAAGACAACAACATCAACAGCATAAATCGAGCAAACGAATATATCATTTCGAACCAATCTTAATGACTGATAATTTTCCTGTTTTTCGCTCCATTCTTTTTTTTGTTCCTTTCCTTAGTTGCTTTTTTCGCTTCATTTTAGGTTCCTTTTTATAACTGGTGCTCTCATTTTTCTCATTTTCCTTTTCTCCTCTGTTCTGCATTCCATTTTGCGTTCATGCTCAAGTGACAAGGTGTGGAGATGAGCAATTTTAACCGCACAGTATAACAAAATGCACAATAAAATTGTTAAAAAAGAACAAATAATCATCCTTCCCAAAATTGTTAATTTAGTTTTATTGATGTTGTTGCTGTAGTTGAATTGTTTTTTTATTACGTTTTTGCTGTTACTTTCCCTCCCGATACGTTTCACTGTGCGATTTCTTTTTCAATAATTTATTATTTTCGTGAGTTAACATTTCAGTTGGACTACTTTATTGTTTTTGTTGTTATTGTTTGGTTGGATGTTTTGTTTGTTTGTTTGTCTCAATGCTGTTTCTGTTCCTTTTCTTGTTGTTGTTGTTTTTGTTGTTGTTGTTGTTCAGGTGTGCTTTGTAATCCTGTCTTTGGCCAATTTAATGGCGGCTATAATTTGGCCAAAGTTATAATGAGTTTCTTCCTTTTTATGGGACATTTCTGTAGCCTTTTTAAGGTTCTTCAAAATGTTTGTTTTCCGTTTTTGAGTTCTCTTTGAACTTCGTTTTAGTTGCTGTATTTTCAGTGCTTTGTTTTTAGTGTTTATTGATTTTTTAGTTAATTGCAAATAATTTTGTGCCTTTGTATTTTTTTATTTTTTATTTTTAAGATTCGAATCACCGGTTGTTAAACAAAAAAAATATTCTATATATGTACATTATTAAACCAAATTATATAATGCTAAGTAGTATACCAGTAAAAAAGTGGAGAGAAAAGCAGTGAAACACATTCAAGAAAAAGAAGCCAGCAGCCGAAATCAGTAAACAAAGCAAATATTTTGTCTTTGCTTTAATTAGTAATAATAACATCTTTATTAGTGATCAATCTTAAATGTTTTAATTTAAAAAATATATTATATATTTTCATGAATTTTTATATTTTTAACACTCGCCAAAAAATTAACTTCCGGAATAACTTTGAGCTTCTTGAATAAAATGAGTGACACTGATCGCTGCTCTGACTTTGGCTGCCCCCGGACACTCAGTCGAATCTGTTTTTTTCTTTAGAATCTGTTATTTTCATTATTTTCTTTTTAATGTGGAGGGCAAAAATCAAAGTCAGAAAACTGCTTTATTACTTTATTTTAAATAATACATTTTCCCCCATTTTTAGTTTTAATTATTTTATTTGTGTAATGGTTGTTTCTAATTTTTTTCAACTATTTTTTAGACAAGAAACCTTTTTTTATACGAATGGAGTATAATGATAATTTAAAATAACTTCATCATTTTAAACTTTTAGTGATCTTTGAAAACTCCTAAGTTTTATCTCCGTTGTGAGTGAGTGAGATATGAAAAGAATGAAAAAAATACAAATTAAAAATAATTCTATTTTTTTAGACACCAAAAAAGTTGGTTTTAAAAGCTTTTTAATGACTTAAATTAGAGAAGTAAAGCAAAGTGTGTAAAAATAAACATAATCAGGGGTGAAGCGAGGGTTAATCGTGGGCTAAGCGAGGGTTAATCGGGGCCTAAGCAATGGGCTACGCAAGGGTCATTTGAGGGTTAATACAGGGGTTTAATCGTGGGTTAAACGAGTGACTTATAATAGTTACAATTATAGTTACAACTACTTTATGCATGTGTGTGTGTGAGAGAGATACACAAAGAGAGCGAGAGAGCAAAAAGAAAAATCTTTAATGGTCGCAAATAACCTTCAAGATGTCCTTCACATATCCAAAGGTACAAGATACAAGATTTTTCCAATTTTATTTTACTTTAGATGACTTTCGAAGTGGTCTGGCAACTCTGCGTGTTCATAATTCTTTTGCCTTAGGAATTTTTCTCTTTCATTTAACATCCGTACCATCTGACGGATGGTATCTCCTCCCCTTTCCTCCCCTTTCCTCCCCTTTCCTCCCCTTTCCTCCCCTCGACACAAAAGCATTTAATTTATTCAAAGGATGGGGCTTTGATTCAAAAGAATTTGCTAACATCTTCTAGCAGCTTCCATTTTCTTAATCTTCGTCTTCTTCCTTTTCTTTTTCTTCTTCTTCGGTTGCTACAACTATTTGAAGCAACAACAACAACAACAACAACAATATTAACAACAGCAGCACCAGCAACATCAAGAATGTTAGATCTTTAAAGCTAGTTTCACTTAACTACTTTTTATTGTTTATTGTTTATTGTTTATTATTATTGTTTCTTCGTATTCTTCTTCTTCTTCCTTTTTTATTGCAGCTTTTTCTTTGCTGTTGTTGTTGTTTTTTTTTGCTGGCTTTGAAAAGTCATAAAAATTGATGAAGTGCTGTGAGGGCTTTTTTTTGTTTCTTGCTGCGGTGCAGGAAGCAGATTCTTAAAAGCAGGTTCTTTCTAAAGTGTTGCCGGTTGGTGTTGTTGTTGTTGCTGCTGTTGGTGTTGGTTGCTGTTGCTGTGGTTACTGTTGCTTCCATCGCATTCTGTAGAATGACACTTGTTATTATTGGAATTTCAATTTCGGTTCCTCCATCAGAAAAGAGCATAGAAACTGAGCAGAAATCGTGAAAGGAATCACTGATGCAACGTGGAATTATTTGAAACAATTAAAAAGACATTTCTAAGGAATTCTATACTCAAATGATTTTTATTCTTTTCATTAATTTTACATGATTAAACGGTTAGAATAATAAAGATAAAGTTATTCTAAATCGTTTTAGAAACTCATTCTTCTCTTCGAAACACGTTGATCTTTGATACTAAGCATTGCAACATTGTGTCTAAAGTAAAATAACAATCTATGCATGTTGTCAGCTGTAACATTGTTGCCAAAATCACTCTTCCACTGAATCATTGTGCATTTTTCTGTTGTTGCTGTTACTACAGTAACTATCAGCAACATGATACTTGCGTAGAATAGTTTGCTTCAGTTGTTGTTGTTATTCAGATGTTGCTTTTACTTCTATGATGTTATATTTTTCTAAATATGTTGCTGGCGCTCTTACATTTCTATTGATAATCTTCTTGATAACTCTGTATTGTGCTATTGGTGCTGCTTCTTCTTCTTCTTTTTCTGATAGTTTGTTTTATTATTTGAATATTTGTTGTTTTATTTGTTTGTTTCTTATTTTGTCGTTTTCCCCCCTTCTTATTTTTCGAACTATCCTATTTTTTCGCATTGTTGAGTTCACATGCTGCTGCTGTTGAAGACGTTGCTGTTGCAGTTGCTGCAGCTGGAGATGAAGTGAATTTATTAAATTGCTCAGTTGGCTACGTAAATATTTTTCCGAACTATTTTAAAGTCAGCAATAGCAATTGATTATTTCAGCAATTCTTCGGCTTGTGGCTGGTTTCGCTCTCTGCTGCTGCTGTCCTTGTTGTTGGTCTAAATGCATGCCCCATCAATGTTTATTGGGTTGACGCTATCCGTAGCAATCAGCTTCGAACCATCTATCTTCAGGAAGGAGGTTCCTAAAACGTCTCTGTCGATGCTGTTGCTGTTAGTGTTGTTGTTGTTGTTGTTGTTGTTGCATTTAACCAATTCTGATGCTGTTGCCAGTAACACTGACTCTGGAATTTCACTTGGGCTGTGGCGCTGATACACATCGTTCAATGAATGAATAAAAAGAATGAGTCAACAACAGCAACAAGATCAGCAACAACAACAACAAGTGGAACCTGAACCTAAACCTGAACACAACAACAACAACAACAAAAAAACGATACTCTCTGTTGGATGTGTAGAAATTATTACACGTTGGCATTTAATGACATCTGGCGAGGATGCTGGTTGTTGCTATTGGCTTTTAAGGATTCCTCCAGAGCAGGGCCGGCCTTTGATTTATGTGCGCCGTTTGTGTAACTTTTTCTGTTGGTATATTTTTTAAAATTCTCTTATTGATGTTTCCGTTGGTGCTGTAAATTCTTTCATTCAAAGTTAAAAATACATTTCTACTGCAGATACTCTCTGATTCCGGTTCGATTCCGGCTTGATTCCGTCTTAATAAAGTGGTCGTCGGTTTGCCGGTATTCAACTGGTTTAAATTATTCTCCACTTTAATACTTATTAATTATTTATAAGTTGCTTCTTATTTTCATTCATTATAAAACGAATTTTTTATGCCTGCCGTTCTCTCATCGTTTAATTTCATTTCCTCTCATTACAGCTCCTTTGAAGCGAATCACCACGAAGAAAAACAATCCAGAACATGTCTCGTCCTGTTCATCATTCATCGCTTCTGCAAAATCTTTCAATTCTCTGTCGCCTGCCTTCTGTCGCATTGCTGTGTACCCTGCTGGTGGTACTGCTGCAGCAACCTGCTTCGTTTCTCGCCTCGCAGTCCAGCTCCCTGGGCGTATATATTGTGCGCTCCCCGGAATCTGCGGTGGCTCCCAAGGGTGACGAGGTGGTGTTCGAGTGTGAGCTGAATCTGGTGCCCGAGCGGTTGGAATGGCGTTTCCGCCACACAAACGATCGCGCCACAAACGCTAACCATTTCAATTATATGCCAGCTGAGGTGAGCTTTAAAATTCTGATGTTGCTTTGAAAATGAAAGACCGAAAAAACATACGCCACTCATCACTTAAATGATGATGATAATGAAGTTGGTGACAATATCTTCAAATTGTTCAATGATTTAATTCAATGCGCAGAGCTTTAAAGAAAATCAAGGCGAAGTGGTCAGAAGATGGAAGGAGATAAGGATAGGGATATGATGGGTGTATTTGTCCGTTGTTCTAAAGTATCTCCTCTTTTACAGTCAATAGTTTAACTTTAGGAAAGAGATGTCAGTCTACAAATGAAGAACGAAGAACCGCCACCCACCAAAATTGGAGAGAAAAGACATACTTCTGTCCCGAAGTAAAATCAAATATGTATGTTTAGGACTCATTTATGCAAGCTCTACACTTTCCAAAAGGTGGCCATCTTTTTTATATTTTCCCATACATGATGGAAGTCACTCATATCTTTCAGACCCTTTTTTAATTTAATTTAAGGTTTGATTTATCTTAGTTATCCAAACGATGATCAAACCAGCGAATAGAAGTGATCTTAAATTTTCCATCTTCTTTGTTTCCATTCTTTTGAAATCTAACACTATCAGCATCTCCTTCTTTCTTCCGCAGGATGTCAATATATCCAACGACGAACGCACCTCCAAGTTACGCATCTTCGTCTCCCCGGAAACCCTGGGCGACTATCAGTGTGTTGCTTGGTTTGGTTCAGCCGCTATTGCTTCTGTCACCGCACGCCTGACACTCGTCTCCATCTCGATCGACAACTCAAATGGCTACACCCGAAACGCAATACGTTGGAGTGTGGCGCCCAAGAATTGCATCCTCATACGTTGCGGCAGTGTCAGCTCCAATCCGCCGGCTGTGTGGAGCTTCTATCGCAACGGCGAGAAGGTGCCGCAGACCGAGATGTTGCCCTCGAACGGAGCGCTCATATTGAACAGTGTCACGGCCAAAGATGCGGGCAACTACACCTGCTCCGCCATGAATGCGATCACCGGCGTTGAAGTGAAGCTGCCACAACGCATCGATCTGCGGGTTGACTACAGCGACCGCACGCCACCCTACTTCCTCATCCAGCCGGGCACGCAAGTGACAGCGCGGCCTGGCGACTCCATTGTATTGGAGTGCCCCGGGGTGGGGTCGCCGCCCCCAGAAGCCGTCTGGAGCAGCCCGAATGTGGTAAACATCTATAATAATCGGACAAAGATTCTGCCGTATGGCTTATTAATAGCCGATCTTGTGGCAGAGGATCAGGGAACATATGTGTGTCGACTCGATAACGGTATCTCACCAGCCCTGGTCCACATTATCAAATTGAATGTGCTGCAGCGGCCGGTCATTCTGCGCGGCCCCGCCACAACTCTAACCAACGAAGGCGATTCGCTGGAACTTGAGTGCTCGGCCACGGGGAATCCACAACCAGATATCTATTGGCTGATCAACGGCAACGACACGTCGCAGGACAACGAAACGTTCCACGAGGATCGTCGCCTGGTCATTAAGCATGTCCAGAAACGTCACGCGGGCATCGTTCAATGTTTCGCCAAAAATGAAGTGGGCGAGGTGAGTGTTTCTTGCTTTTATGAAGATTTTAAATGATACGGAAACGTGGACGATAACTGATTTGCTTTTGTATTTCGTTTGCAGACAAGCGAAGGTGATTTGTTGCGCGTCAATCCGAAGCAGATTCAAGGCGAGCCCGGGACCGCGCCCTTGGGCAACGTGCCCGTGCGCACGCCCTACGAACACTCGGGCAATAAGAACAAAGCGAAAAGGAAGCACATGAAGATGCGTAAGTGGCCATTTGAAAAGAGATTATTTTATTACGGACTTTAATTAAATCTTTGCCCCTGTTTACTTTAAAACTTTGATTAAAACTTTTGATTAAAAACCGTGGACCCGATCTTCTCTACTCTGTCCGTTGTTAGTGCCCTCAATTCTGCTAAAACTAACTCAGTGAAGGTAGCTATAATGATAGAAGCTATAATGAGCCTTTCTTTTTACTGTTCCAGCAAATTTAAACATTCTTTTAAATTTCATAACTTTATGAGATTTTAATGCTTTTTCATCTTAAGGCTGAAATTATAATTAATTTTAAATAATAGTGCTTAATGTGGTTGTGTTTAAAAATTTCATAAAAATCAATTTTAAAAAATCGTACGTTCTCAGTTGATATCGAAAGTAAACGTTAAATAACCGTTTGCTTAGTGATAATAAATAAAAATAAAAATGTTTAAAAGCAAAAACAATTCGACGGAAACTTAAAACTAGACATCGACGGAGTTCTGTGATGTCAAGGATGATCATCACTTAACTTCCTCCTCTGCCCACTCGTACACGCCCTGACCCTCGCCCTCTCACACGGCCCTCAACGTTGTTTTTACGAAATGCTGTTTTTCCGCAACAGTTTCTCTTCCTCCTGTAGGATGCGGATTTTCACTTTCACCTCCTCCACCTGCAGCCGATGCAGCTCGCGCAGATGTTTGAGTTCCTCTTGTGCTCGACTTAATTCGATTTTCTTATGCTCCAAAGCTACCTGCTCCTCCTTGAAGCGCAGTTCTGCTTCCTTTAGCCGAAAATAGTTGATCTTCTCTTCGAAGTTCTCCAAAGCGACGGTGGTGGTTCCGGTGCCATTGGTGACGCCCGTTAAGGTGGTGGGCACAACGGTGGTGGGCGTGATGGAGCTCGCCAATGTGTTGAAGGTGGTGCAGGTAAAAGTAGGCGTGGCAGGACTGACGAATTGCTGTGTAGTCACTGGCGATTGTAGTTGTAGCTTTACTTGGTGTTGCTGCTGCTGTTGTTGTTGCTGCTGTTGCTGCAACTGTTGTTGCACCGCTAACTGCTGCTGCTGTTGTTGGACGGCCAGCTGTTGTTGTTGTTGTGCGGCCAGTTGTTGTTGCTGCTGTTGTTGTTGCTGCTGCTGTTGCTGCGCCTGATACTGAGCCAAAGTGATTTGTTGCGGTTTGATCTCGCTGATGATCTGCTGATTATAGCCGCTGGCGGTGATGGTTGCCATTGTGTGTTGTTGCGGCTGCTGATGATGCGCTGGGATGGTGATGCGTGTGGGGGAGGGAATCGTTATTTGCGCCGCTGTAAAATAAGGATATTTAATAAGAGAATGAATCCAGAGGTGGAAAGTCGTCGTCATTACGTATTGAACACCAACCTGTGGCATCTGTTGGATGCTTAATCTGCAGGATGATCTCCTCACGCGGCCGCGTTGTCTTGAAGTGCAGCAGATCGTTGAGCGTCAGCTTTTCGGCGCTGATCTGATCGACGCTGATCTGTTGAGCTTGAATGGTCGCTGTGGGCTGTTGTTGTTGTTGTTGCTGTTGTACGTGTTGTTGGACTTGCATATCTTGTTGCTGTTGTTCATCCAACGGATCCTCATCGAGAGCTGTGTCTGCCGCTGCTTCCAGCTCCATTTCCTCGTATTCATCACCCTGCGACTGATGTTCGGGACTTTCATGTTTGCTCAGCTGAAATTCGGGCTCATCTTTGATATGCTCGACAATTTGTTGCTGTTGCGAAGCACCAGCATTGTTGTTGGCATGCTTCTGGCCAATGTTGCGGAAAGGATACTGTTTGCGAAGTCTGAAAGGAAGACAGATGAGATACAGGTTAGAAAAATGTTAGTTGCTAAAACAATCAACCATCAAATTTTGCTCTTCAACTTTACTAATAATAATCAAATCTGAATTAAATTTTTTGATTCCCATTTCTAAGGTATCATTTTTATATGTAGCTATTCGCCACTAGATGGCTCTGGCGTTGTAGCAAACGAAAACTCATTCCGTTCCTCTCACATTACATTTTATCAAGAGTTGCCAATACTTATTTTTAAATACAATACAAATTATCAAAAAATTATTAGAAATCATTTTGTTACACACAAAATTAAATTAAAATGAGTAAATTTCAATAATATATATGTCCAATATATGAAAGAATGGCAATTATAGTATTTATAATTAATAAGTTTTAGTGAAAATATTCCAATTACACTTCGTTCCAAATTTTTAAGTTTAATTTTTTTAATATAATTGGCAACTCCGGCAAGAATGCTCAAAACCTGTGCAAATACGTTTTTCTACAAACGAAAATACGAGACGAGTGAGCTTCGGCATCGTTGTTGTTGTTGTTATTCTTGGTCTTGTTGTTGCGCAGACGAGTTCGAGTCAAGGTATTTTACTGGGTATTTTTTTTTCTGTGCTGTCTGTCGTTGTTGTTGTTTTATTATACGCTTCGTTCGAGTTGGGTTGACTCGCTTGTATTTTTATTGTTTTCAGTTTAGTTTCGTCATTCTGTTTTGCATTTTTGCTGTATTTTTTCTCAATTGTTTTTGTAAAGAAGAAACCTTAAAAATTCGAAAAATACTACAAAATCAGAAATATCTCTACCTTTAAATATGTATATATAAATTTCTGTTTATAAATATCCATACACAAGAACGAGCTCCGAGCCATTTGCCGCCATTTTTAATTTCACTCGACTCGAGCGGAGAAGATGTGAAAAATGTGTATTATTTAGGAATTCTTTTGAGATAATTTTGTGTATAGTTAATTTTATGATTGTTGTGAGTGTGAAGTTTCGAGAAAGAGTATATTATTAAAGATGAGGAGCACACGAAAGTGCGAACGCGGATGAGAGCGAGGGAGATGGATAGCATTGTTAATGGTTCAAATGAGGGTTTTCAGCTGGCTGTGTTCTTCTCTGTATTGCTTTTCTTTTTTATTTTTTCCCTTCTGTACTCAGAAACCAGGGCGCAATGGATTCGAGTAGATACACAAACGACAGGCTGAGTTTGAGACTAGTTTTTGTACTGTACTCGAGTTTTTGACTTTTAATTTCATGTTCATAAATTCTTTGAGTTCTAAAAAGCATACAAGAAGAAAACAAAAGGTGGGGAAAATAGTTTGTTATGAGTTGGAATTAATCGGAGTAACGTGCATTTTGAGGAAGAGTTAAATTACACCTGTTTTCTATCTTACAGGGTGTGTACAGTATCAGCGTTGCTGGGTAAAAAAGCAAACTACAAATTATTTCTTTTTTACCCTTTTCATTAATTAATTCACCCTTCTGACTTAATTTAATTTTAACAACAACAACTGTCCACAATACTTTGCTGCAGTCTTTCTTTTGTGTTTTCTTACTTCATTTAATGACACTGCTCTCACGTCGATTAGTTTTGCCTTAAATTACCTTGCGTTCAGCCAAAATTTCTGAATCTGCTTGAGATTCCGCATCGCAACACCGGGATGCGAGTTGAACTCCCGCACAATCTGCTCCCATGCATCGCGGACCGAATACTTGCTCTTCTGCTTTTTGCGGAACTTGATATCGATGACCTCCTCGTGCAAATGGAACAGACCGTACAGGATCTCCTTCTCCTCCTGAGTGAAGCGCGGCGTCAACGATAGCTGGCCACACTTGCTGCTGGTGTGGCCAGCATCCGAGTCCGAGTTGCCGGCAGCAACCACAGTGGTGGCAGCATCAGGAGGACATGTCGAGGACATGTCGACAAGTCGTCGCCGTTGCTTGGCCAGAACAATGAATGAAGCTGCTGCTGGTGACGCTGTTCTGATGCTTACGTCGACGTCGTCAGATGGTGATGCTGCTCCTCGGTTCTTTCGTTGTTAGCGGTGGGGGTGGTGGTGTTGTTGTCGTTGCTGATGGCAGCTGTTGCTGCACCCGTTTGCGTGGAATTTTGAAGCTCTCTTGA
The DNA here is from genome assembly GCA_949629155.1 of Myopa testacea. NCBI lineage: Eukaryota > Metazoa > Arthropoda > Insecta > Diptera > Conopidae > Myopa > Myopa testacea. Next base: position 28,964,290 of record OX451345.1, read on the forward strand.
TTAAAAAAAGCGACCGACGAGACCCAGCAAAACTCAACTTACTTGTCACAGTTCAATTTTCGCAACCACTCCGCGAAGTCCGTCTCCGTTTTTTTTATATACAGTGTTTGTCTCTCAATAAATACGTATCAATTGTTTCTTCATATCTTTGCATAAAAACAGCCCCACTCTCACACGAACGTACAAATGCTGGCAATTATATTGGCTTTGTTGTTCGCTAAATCCATGTAAAAGTCACCAACAACTACAACCCGTATTAAAAAATTTGTTTGCCACTTGTGGTTGTTGTTGCAAGCACTGTTTTCTGGCAGGGCGCGCGTAAACCAACGAACGAGTCGAATTTCCTGCCAATTCTACTCCACTCACTCTGATTAGCACTGAGCAACTGAAGAGATGTTTACTACATTCGGCGATTTAGGCTCGAGTATGTTCTTGATTGGCGGCCATTTTGAGTTGAGTTCTCTTCTATTTTCTTTCTCTTCTCACTCCGAAAAATTTTCCGGAAATTTTATTTTATATAACTATCATGTTTAAAATAGATATACCATAAATTTTAAATAAATTAAAACGATTTGAATTCTGAATTTATATCTTTCAATTAAATTATTATAAATTGTTAAATTGAAAATAAATCAACCTAAACTCGACGAAAATTTTATTCTCCGCTCTCGGCGATTCTCAAAAAAGCTGACATAGTAAACGTTAACGTTCCTGTTGGTATATCGGATAAGTGTAAGTGCTCTTTTCAGCACTAGATGGCGCCACTAAAATTTACACTTTCTACAGGAATTTAAAAAGATCAATAATTTTTTATATTTATTTTAATTTTTTAATTTAACTATAATTAAATTAATATTTTGCATGCTTTTCAATTTTTTTGTTATTTATTTTTAATTCATTCATAATTTCAACTCGAACATAATGTTCCGTCGTTTTAAATTTTTGCGATATTTTTCAAGCGTACTCTCCTGGTACATCATTTGTTGGATCTATAACGAGAATTCCAAGATCTCCGCCTAATATTTTGCATGTTTTTTAATTTTTTTGTTATTTCATAATTTTAACTCGAACATAATTTTCCGTCGTTTTCAATTTTTGCGATTTTTTTCAAGCGTTCTTCTCTCCTGGTACATCATGTGTTGGATCTATTATGGGAATTCCAGGGTGTTATTTTGAATATTTTGCATGTTTTTCAATTTTTTGCTGTTTCCATATGTTTGATTTGAATTTGTTTATTTATTTTTGATCAATTGGAATCAGAACTTTCCTGAGATTCCTTTTAAGCGCTGTTCTCTCCTGGTACATTATGTGTTGGATCTATTACGGAAGTTCCAGGATCTCGGCCCAATATTTTGCATGTTTTTCCATTTTTTTGTTATTTAATTTTGATTCATTAATAATTTTAACTCGAACATTCTTTTCCGTCGTTTTCAATTTTTTTCCTTCAATTTATTTTTGATTCATTCTAAATTTCAACTCGAACATTCTTTTCACGTCATTTTCAATTTTTTTGTTATTTAATTTTGATCAATTTCAACCAGAACTTTCCTTCTACGTCATCTTATCTCCTGAGACTTCTTCTAAACGGTCTCCTCTCCTGGAACATCATTTGTTAGATCTATTATGGGGATTCCATAATCTCCACCGTCATCTCCGTCGTCGTCATCCTCCTGCGCTTTTTCCGTCAAGTCGACGTACACCTTCTTCAGAATCGTACGCACCTGTGGCACCAAAATTTCCAAGTCCGCCGGAAACTTATCACGCCGGGGCGGACCCTTATCGAGGCCCGACCACATGTTGTGCGTCGAGGTTCGGGCGGTTTGTGCGAAGTTAATTTCGAAAGCGCCTTCGCGTGGCGGCACTTTGCCATTCGTGTTGCGAACCAGCTGAAAGATTCGCTCTGGTATTCGTTCCTGGAGGAAAGTTTGGACCTGCTCAGCTTTGACTTGGAAAATCGGACACTCCGTGCTGTGCTCGATGTAGACCATGGAGCGGTTCTTGTTATAGTTGATATCGGCCGCCCAGTCGATATCCTTCTTTTTAGAACCTTTGCCCTTTTTGCCCCCTTTGCCCTTCTTGCCCTTACCTTTAGGCATCGCGAACCGATTTAATGAAATTAATTTTCCCTTCTGGTAAACTGATACTGAAAATGTACGAATGCTGCTCGATAATTTTTTTCGAATAATGAAAATTTTCATTCCGTTTTTATTATTTATTATTTTGATTATTTTCGCTCAGCCAACATGATTCCGCCCAGTCGGCCGAATGTGACGCGGCTCTCGGACGATTCGGTGATGCTGCGCTGGTACTTGCCCAAAAACGAGGGTCTGCCCATTCAGTTCTTCAAGGTCCAGTACCGGATGCTGGGCGATACTGCGCGCAAGATACCGCGCGAGAACTGGCAGACCACCAACGAAGACATCCCGTACGGCAAGCGTGACCGCAGCTACGAGGGCGTCAAGAACTTCACCTCCTCCGTGTCGGGTCTGAAGCCGGATCGAAACTATCGGTTCCGCATCATCGCCGTCTATTCGAACAACGACAACAAGGAAGGCAACACGTCGTCCAAATTCTTCTTGCAGCGAGGCTCCGCGCTGGGCCCGTCCAAGTCCAATCTTCCCGCGCCAGAGTTGATAAGAGTCGAGCCGCTGTCCGAGACGGCGGTGGTGTTGCACTGGACTTTGCCAGAAGGAAATCGTTCCAGCGCAGCGTTAGTGGATGGCTTCTACGCCTACTATCGGCCGGCTTCCTCCGCGGCAGAATATCTGAAGGCCACCGTGGACGGGGTGCATGCGCGGAAGTTCAAAATCGACATGCTGGAGGCGGGTACAGCGTACGAATTCAAGTTGCAGTCTTTCAGTGCGGTGGCGGCTTCGGAGTTCAGCGCCATTCTACAGGGCAGGACGAAAAGTAAGTATGACGAAAAAAGAGGGAGCGAGAAAGAGAGAGGAAACCCTTTTATATTAACATTCTTTTTCTTCTCTATTCTGTGTCCATTAGAACCACTGACTACGCCTTCGCCCGCAGCACCCGCTGTTATACCCACCACCAACTCCAATGAGGAGGACAACTCGATTTACCCGGTGGTAGCCGGAGCAGCGGGAGGCGGCATTTTATTGCTTATAGCTACCATAGCAGCTTGTCTCTGCATGAAACGCCGCAAGAGCTCCCAACCCGAAGGTAAGCATTACGGTGGGTGTCTCTAAGGAACCCCCCCTCCCCGAGTACGTGGTGCTTGTGTATTTGATATCTTATTGAGCATTTCTAATCTTTGCAGACGAAGACAAGCCGCAACTCGATCACATACAAGCCGACTTCGTGACGCCCTCTGTACTGGGCGTGTCGGCCCATCACAAGTCCGGACATCGCCTGAACGGCGTTCTGCCGCGCATGAACATAACAGCCAATCCTCTGGCCCAGGAAGCAGATAAGGTGAGGAAAATAAGACTCCGGCGTCTATCAACTCAGTCGGGACTTGTTTCTGTTTTTAAGTCGCACTTTTAATCGAAGTGCTGCTTGTTTTCTCCGCCCACTCCCCCTCCCACCCCCAAATTCAATGAAACTATTCTATAAACTATCACAGGCATTATTCTGTGCTCATTACATTTTTATATCTCTCGCTTTTGTATCTAGTTGATTTCTCGTGTGGGGTTGTATGGCTCTCAACAGCGTTTGGTGTTTCAACTGTATGCAACTTCTTCTTCTTCTTCACTCTATATATTGTATTTTAAGAGAACGAAAAACAACAACAACAACAACATTCTATAACAATTCTTCTTTGGCATATCAATTTTACTATTTAAGAACATTTTATTTATGAATTTATTAAGGAAACGTCTCGGTATTAAGTTAAGTTTCCTTTAAAAATACTTTCTTAAAAATTCCAGGGATTTATATATAATTTATTTATTATTTAGTTATCCTGTTATATTATCCCACACTTGCTAAAAGTCGCAAAAGTTTTCATTTAAAATATTTATCACTCTTGTAAATTATTTCATTCGGTTAAGCTGAAATCTATGCTATGAATTATGTGCTAATATCTATGCTATGAATAGTAGACAAATGTGACTAAAAAGCTTTATCCTTCCCTGGAAATTTTAACCGTGCTTCTGTATACTTGACCTATTATTAACTTACTTAAATTAAAACTTTTGATGAGGAACATAGGGATGCGTTATTGAAAAATACATGGAAGCAATCAACGGCTGTAGATGAGGTCGCTTGTGGGCGAAAGAAAGAGAGAAAAAACAGCTTGACGAACGTCTGAAGTGTTAAGTCCGAAATGTTCCAGAAGATGCCACAAGAAGACGGTTTTTGACAGCGGCACCGATAAAATACAACCATAAAAGATCCATTTAAACGTTGTAATGCTCGTAATTTGAAATGAAATGGAATTTAAAAGAGAAAATGAGAGAGTGAGAAAGACAGAAAGAGAGTATCTCTCTCTCTCTCTTCTGATTGAGAGGGAGAGAGAGAGAGAGAGAAACGTTAGAATCGATAATGCCTGAGTTCTTCATACTCGAAATAATGGAGGAATGACCGAAGGCAGATTTTTGTTAAGTTCTTTCGAAGACCTCCCTTTCTTCCTTCCCCCTCTAACGCCCACTAACCACGCCTTTAGAGAAACATCTATAAAACGTATCTACCGCTTAAATATTGAACTATTTCGGTCTTCTTCTGTTGTCGCTCTCAGAATCCTTTTCGTTCTCTCCCACACACCCACACACACACCCACAGTCACGCCCACTGATTTCCGCCTCTCCATTTTCACAACAACAACAACCACACAAACAATATTACGAGTGCGACTGTGAAAATGCTAGAATATCAAACGTCAAATGTTCCAGAACCGCAACGTGATGGAGCTGCGCTTCATCCCGAACACCACGACGACGCTGACCTCAACCAGCCAGGGTCAAGATGGTGAGTTGGGGCCACCGCATAACGGCGAACAGCGGAACTCCTCATCGTGCGAGACTCTGGAGGCCAGCGAGGGCATCAGCAGCGACGGCGCTGCTAGCTCACCACTCTGCAAGCCGCTACCTCCGCTGCCACCAGCTAGCGTCGGCGTCGCCATCCCTGCCGCCGAAGCCACCGCAGATACGACAGACAATCATACAACCCCACCGCAAGTGAAATTGACACCACCAACGGTAAATTAGTGATACGCCCCCACCCCCCGCCCCCCTCAAATTCAACGCCTCGAAAAAAAGAAAACATGTTTACGTAATGTCATGTTGCAACAACAACCACAACCCCCCCTCCACCCGCTCCACATTATTTATTTGCAAAATGAATATAAAACAACTGAAATTAATTTCGCTTGCCATTTGAATTGCTTTGCAGACGCATCTCGGGTCGCACACGCAGCTGCATCACGCGCAGCCGTATCATCAGACGCCGGGCACGCCGAGCATGTTGCACAAACCTTATCCGGGCCATCATCATCAGCAGCATCATGCTCAGCAACAACAACAACAACAGCAGCAGCACTATCCACAGCCGCCGCACTATCAACAGCCGCCCCCCGTTCCGCCGCACCAGAACAACAACCACGCACTGCACCACGCCCACTTGGCATCGTCGCACATGGCGGCTGCTCCCGGCATGGAGCAGCATCGACGCACGCTGGAGCGCAGTGCGCGTAACCTTCATTATCCGTCGTCAGCAACGCAATCGCAGTCACAGTCACAGTCGCCGTCGCAGTCTTCGCCCCACGACGCTGCCATGAATATTGATGGCCTGCCGACGCGAATTCCTTCGCTGCGTCGTAAGCAGCGTACGTCGGGCAACGCCAACAACAACAACGGCGGCGTCGGCATCCCCATCGCACCCGCCAGCCCCCGTGTGCAGCGTTCGCCGATGCCGACACGAGCCCTGATGAAGCGCAATCGGCTCGGCAGTCACAACGACAACATGTCGTCGGGTAGCTTAAACAGTATTGAAGTTTAGATCATCATCACCCCCTCTGCGCCCCAGAAGGAGCCTAGAGGCGTGTTTAATTTTATTAATTATTAAATTATTTTTTGCATATAAATTAAACGAATTCCTTTTGAATGCAATTCGTATTTAAAATAATTTATAATTTAATACAACACAGTATAGAAGTTTTTATTCAGTTCCGTCATTGAATTGACATTTTTTATAGTTTTTACTATACACCAGAGTGTACCGTTTTACAGTAAACCCTCGAATGGATGTCTTCTCGTTTACAGTTTAACCGTCTTCATGAAATAAAAATCTCTATGAAGTGAGTTTAACTTCGCTTCATTTTTAATTCAATTTAAATTTTAATTTTTTGCCTGATTAATTTTTTTGAGACAAAAGACAATTTAATTTAGTATCATTAATATTACTATCTTTATTATTATTATCCTTATTATTATTATCTTTATTATTATTATTATTAAAATTATCATTACTCTTCTTATACGTATTAGCATTAAGCGCAAATTATATAACTTAACGAAACTATTGTTGATTAATTAATGTTACTAAAATTGAAAAACTAACTAATAATTTTTTATTTATTTTTACAAAAATAATTTTCTGAAAAGAAATGTAAATAAGTATTTTTTTAATAATAATATATTAAGTTCAAAAGGAAACATGAAAATATTTCAAATAATTTAAAATTAAAATAAGAATAAAATAAACTCAAATTATGTAACATCATTGAAGCAAATAATTAAACTCAATTGAGTTTAAATTTGCTGAAACAAAAAACTAAGCGACTGATTTACAAAAAAAAGCCTTCACAATAAAACTTCACATTAAAATAATGCTTTAAATAAAAGTTCATCATAATAGAAGTTAAATAAAAGCTACTCAATAATCTTATTTGGAAAATAATTAAATAATTTAAGTTTTTTAAATGACACTTGCAAATTAAATTATCTGCAATATATATTGATTGATATAATACATAGATCTATATACATACATAGATATATACACATATATGCAGGCTCACCCATCTGATGGTTTCTTTCCATATTAAATAATTCATTAAAAAAGAACTAACTTAAATATAATTAAGAATTTCAAAAAGAAACCAGCCGATGGTCCACCCAATCTAATCGTAAAACCCACAACAACAATAAAAGAAAAGTCAAACTTCCGTCCTGTTACATTTGTAATTAACAATTAGTTTATGAAATAATTTTAAAATGTATGTATTTATTATGAAAGCGAAAAAAATTGTATTATCTTTAATATAAGATAAATCAATAATATTTTCAGTTCTTCCAAAAGTTTTGACTGCTTTCAATTTATTTTTATTCGTTTCTATATTATTTAAAAAATTATTTCTTTAATTTTATTATTATTATATTTTTTACCTTTTTTATTTATTATTATTATTTTTCTGTTTTTATTTATTTATTATAATAATTTTTCTTTTCAATAAATTCATTTCATTATCACAAACTTATTTTGTAAGATTTTTTGTTTTCGTGCAACAGATTAACGAATATTTAATTAAGATTTAATTTAGTTTAAGAAAAGAAAATGTCTGCCGTTTTGCAAGAAATGCAATTAAAAATATAAATAAAACTAAAACTAAAGTAAAAACAAAAATAAAAGAAAATAAAACACAATTTTTAAAAAAATTATAAGGATTCGTTTAAAAAAGGAGGAAAAAAGACAATGAGGAGAGAATAACGACGAAAAAGGAAATATAAATCATGTATTTAATGTCAATTAAATTAAAATTAAATAAATTACAACAATTTTTCAAATTAAAAAACAAAAAAATTATGAAATTATGAATTGAATAAAAATTCTAAATAAAAAAATTTATTTCTGTGCTCTTATGCTTTTCAATTCACTAAAAAAGGGAAATTTATATATTTGTAAATTTTTATAGAACCATTTCAGGAAAGCAGGTTATAAAATAATATTTAAAGTAGTTTGGGTATATTATAAGAAAAATCAAAAGAAATATACGTTTTCCAGAAAAAACAATTTTTATAGACGTTTAGGAAAAAAGTGCATCTGATACTCGATTGTTTCCGCCCGGGATCGAACCGGGGGCCTTCCGCGTGTTAGGCGGATGTGATAACCACTACACCACGGAAACACATGTTTAAGGAGCAGAAAACCACTTGGACTTTCAACAATATGGATTCAGACAAGTTCCAACACGTTTCACAAACTTCACTTATGCCGCATTCACACAGGATATGGTAAAGGGTTTTCCAATAAGAGGTGTAATTTTGATATTCAATGAAAAATGCCATTTTTTGAGATAAATTATCGCATGTTTATTTCGTAATAAAGAGGAAGGTATGCTGTTAATAATGAAAAACAACATCAGCCAAATGGCCATCACGACCACGCTTACAGGACCATAGCTATTCAAAATTATACCTCTTATTGGAAAACCCTTTACATCCATCCGTACCAAGTGCGACACGATCTGTTGCTGTTTCACAGCCAAACGTGTCATGACGTGTCCCTACTGCGACATGTTGACACTTGTCTGAATCAATACTGCTCAAAGTTTAAGTGATTTTCTGTTCACTAAACATATGTTTCCGTGGTGTAGTGGTTATCACATCCGCCTAACACGCGGAAGGCCCCCGGTTCGATCCCGGGCGGAAACAATCGATTATCGAATGCACTTTTTTTCCTAAATGTATATAAAAATTGTTTTTCAAAAAAAACTGTATATTTTTCTGGTTTTTCTAATAATAGACCCAAATAACTTTAAATATTTTATGAGCTGCTTTCTTAGATCCTGGAAAATAAATTCAAAGAATTAAAATCCCTTAAAAAACCTTGCTCAACATCTTTATAAAAAAACGCACCCGATTTTAATGAGTTTTCTTTCTGTGTTCTTAATAATTTTATTAAATTTCTTTATATTTTTCACTTAGTACACTAAAGCATTTTTTTTTTTTAATTTTGTAAATATAATTGGGTTGTTTCTATCTTTTGTTGAGCTATTATGTAAAGTATTTTGTTGAGTATGTGTAAATATATTTTTATTTTTCTTTTTTTTTACTTTCACAGTGATTTTTGATTCTTTTGTTACACTAAAAACAAAAACAAAATAAATTCGAAAGATTTAAAAACCAACCTTAACTGAATTTGTTACAATATCAATAGAAGTTGTTATTGTTCTCTGCAATGATTTCGCAACCACAATTTTATAGTTATTTTTATAGTTAACATTTAATAAATATTATAGACACTTTATTCAATCCATTTAAAGCTCATCTCAATTTAAAATCGGTTAATTACACAAATTTAAATATGATTTGCACAGCATTTGCATTAATTCATGTTTATATTAAGAACATTAATTATATTAAAAAAAATAAAGACTAATATTCAATATTTCAGGCTCAAGTTTATCGGTTTTTTAATTTCAGGTTTTTCAATGCAGGTTTTTTTTAGTTCAAGTTTTGTGATTTACTTAATTTATTGTTGTTTACTTATTTTATATAAAATTACATTTTTAAAAATACACAAATTCACTAATTCTAGGATACAAATTTTTACTTTTTATTTTGCAGTCACAATGAATTTTCTTAAATGTATTTCTTTCTTAAAATCCATCAAATTTCTTCGTAAAATTATAATTAGTTATAAAACCCATTTTTCGGGATTTGTTTTGATTTTCATTATATTTTAATCATCTTTTTTAAAGTTTGTTGTTGTTTTTAAAATTCATAACTCTTTTTCAGAACTTTGTTCTACTTACAATCGTCTTTCAAACAAATTTTATATTCTTCAATATTTTTAGATTCTTTTCTTTTAGATTGTATTTGAAAATATGAAATAAAATTTAATAAAATCTAAAATTAATGAAGAAAAACAATTTTCCAACTTAATGTCAAAGAAATCGTATTTCTTATGAGTTTTTTTTATTTAATTTGTTCTATTTTTTTGTAGTACATATTTCATTTATTAAATTTTTTTAGTTGTTTTGTAGTAGCTAATTTTTTCTGCTATTTTTGTAGTCGTTTTTTAGTCTTTTATTATTTGTTAATAGTTTTTTATTTTGCTAATTATAAAGATAAAATTAGTAGTGATTAAAAGTCATTTTAATAATTAAACTTAAGCTAATGCATTTGATTTTGTTGTCATAAAAATTGGCGGAGGCATTTTTTTATCCGACATCAGACATTTGTTCTGAAAATAAAGAAGAGCAGAAAAGAGAAGAGCTGAAAATTATTGGATAAAAATAACCAAAAATAAGTGTTTCTTTTATTTAATAAATATGTTTGATTATTTAAAGCATGCTTTAAAGTTATAAAAGAACAAATTGTTTTGCTGTTGGTAAATCTGTAAAATATTAAAAAACATCACCAAGTAATTAAATTTGTATAAAATGTATACGGAGTCGTTTATGAAGAATATATCATACATGTTCCTATGTACATATGTATATGTATATAAGTCGACTGATATGTACAGGGTTTATATCAGGGTTTATATACTTGTACATCTGTTTGAAAATCTTTTGAAATGTACTTAATACGGTGAGTTTTGGGTCATATGGACCTCTGAGTGGATAACACGGGCCTCTGAGTAGTACCATAGACGTGGTGGCTCTTTTTGTGATCACCACACATCTTGCTAAACTAATCTATTCTATATTTAAAGTTTTTCAAACAATTCGAGACTGAAATTAAACCCATTTTGATCCAATTTCAATTCATGGATGAAATCACGATTTAAGATTTCTATTTGCTACTTTTTTAATTGTATACTATATCTAAAGTCAGAGTATTTTCTAAGTTGGAGGAGGAATTCAACGAAGATGAATTCTCTACTTATAGTGCATAGAATATACGAGACAACGCATAACGTATATCGTCTCTCTTATATTGCATTAAGATACAATGACTCTTTTTTTAATACTAACAACATGATGAGCTTTGAGTTTTAATGAATTAAATAGAATTGATTAGAATAGAATATTCTAAATAATATTTAGAATAGATAATAGACTTATCATTCTTATTCTTATTTAAGCAGAAATGTCAAAACGTTTTCTCATGAAAACAACAATAACTCTGTGGTTAGAATGTCATTAAAAAAGTATTGAAAGACTAAAAGTACTTCAATAAAATGGCAAACAACGAATGAGCCTTAAGATATCCTTAAAGTATTCACATTCTTTTATTATAAAAATACGTAGAATGAGCTTAAAACAAAATGGAATTTAAACTAATTAAATTATATAATTATATTATAATTAAATCTAATAAAATGAAGTAGTTACATTGTGTTAGTCTTTTCAATATTATTATCATTTTTCTTAATTTGTAAATATTATTATTATTTAATCATCACCAAATTATTTATTTAAGTGAAATTTTATTCTGTATTTATTTGATTTTATTTTGAATTTATTTGTAATGTTATTTATTTAATTGATATGTAATTTGCTAAACTTTTTTCGATACTTTATTTTATTTATAATTTTTTAATTTATTTATTTATAATAGTATGTTTAGTTTTTTTATACATAATTTAAGTTAAAATTTCAACAAATAGTGTAAAAAATAATACAACAACAAACAATAGTTCTGAAAATTCTAAAAACAATTCATAAGAGCAACAAAAAATAACAAAAATTCTAATAATATTTAAATTCTAAGAACAATCTAATAAGTTTTTAAAATTACATTTAATAATTCAGTGAAATTAGATTATAAATAAAAATTGTTCATAAGTTTAAGTTTGTTCATTGTTTAAGTGCATTAACACTAGGACTACCGAGGTTTGTTTCCTCCTAGTACTACCGCAGGTGTCATTATGACACCACTCATATTTTCGTGTCCGTACTTTCTTTGGCTCCAATATCGACCAAACCATCAGTTATAAAAATAAAGGGATTACAAAACTTATTATTTTAAAAAACGAAATTTATATTTATTTGCATTTTGTACATAACAATATTTTTTTAGCAGTGCAACACCCACATATCCTTTTTCTGCATTTCTTACATATTCTCGTTCCCTGTTGGATTTCCAATTTATCTTTGCTTGACATTGGTGAGCCCTAGCGTTATTATCATCATCATCATCTTCGTGTCGGTCTTCATCAAACAGAATGGGTTTGGTTGGGTGATGAATAGCTTAATGTGCCGATAATTCTTCACAAAGTTTTTGAAAGAACTTTCTCGAATATTATGTCGATCCATTTTACCAGTTCTTACATGTTCTATATCATATTCCCATTTTGTTCCGTCTGGGGAAATAAGTTTCTGCATATTAGAACTTTGCGTTAGCCGTGATTGACGTTTCTTTTTTGGCAACGAAACACTATTATCCTTTTGCGTATGGAGCCAAGGATCTTTGCGAAAAACAATGATTTGAATAATATTCGGTTCGTAAATTATATCTGTACTCACTTCGAAGTTCAACATCGCAATCGGGAAAGCTCTCTGATGCAGAAGATCGAAAATCAGATTAATTTTTATTGTAGTCTTTATCTGAAGCGTATTCTTCTTCATCTGAAGATGATTCAAAGTTCTCCGCTTCAACATCTGAAATATCACTTTGAATATCACGTAGAACATCTACTATTTGCTTTGTACCTTTTTTGTACATTTTATATAGCCAGAAATTACGAGAGCAAAACGATACTATTACGCAGACGCGTTGAACTATACGACGGTTGCAATAAACCAATACACAAAACAATTCAAGTCGAAAGTCGAAAAAGTTCATCACAAATAAACGGTGAACAAAATTGTGCATGTACAATCTCTTCATGTTCAAGTATCAATACATTCGTTGTATAGACATAGGCGATGAGTAGGAAGTGTCATAATGACACCCTCGGGAGTTTAAGTAAGAATAATCAAAGATTAAGTTAAATTAACGAATTGAGAGGTACACGTTCATAAAAGTGTTACATATATGCATTCGTCAAAACTTGAGGGATCATAACAAAAAAAAGCTCAATTTGAATAAATGACACCGTTTCACAACTTGAAAAGTGTCAAAATGACACCCTCGGTAGTCCTAGTGTTAAATGTGTTGTTTTGTGCAAAAGATTGCTTGAGCAAAAATGTAGTGTAATAAATAGAAATAAATTTGTTTCATTGTGCGGTGGCGGAGAGGTGGAGGAGGTGTTGGTTTACAGGGTGTTTCTACTGCTCTGACAACTCAAATACAACTGACTCGGGTGGCTCTGATGACGCTGGCGGCCTTCTTACTACCTTTTGGCCGCGGAAGCACAGGCTCAGCATCCAGCTGCTGCTGCTGCTGCTGTTGACATCACCGACAACAACGCCGCTGTCGACGCCGCTGCCAATGCTTCGACGGTTGGTGTTGTTGTTGTTTGTGCTGCAGTTGCTGTTGCTATTGTTTTTGTGAGCGAAATTACGTTGTCGCTCTGTCGCTGTTGTTGTGACGCGTAGCTGTTTATTGTTGTTCGTGGTGGTGGTGGTGCTGCCGACGCCGACGCCGATGCCGCCAGTCGACTGGCTACTAAGTCGACCGTTGACACGAGTACTGTTATTATTCGGTGATGAATCGTTTCTATAAAATGACGGATGACATTATTTAAGTTTGTCATATGAAATAATTGTTGCAACCTTTTTGTTTCGTGTATCGCCACGTGAGCTTCGGTGTCGTGCGCCGTGTGGTAAGCACCCGAAAACATGGAGGCCCGTCGCGGAACCCAGTCAGAGTGGCCGCGGACGGACATGTAAACAGCGAGGCTCTTCAGCAGCGCAGCGCGCACCTGAAAGAAGACAGAACAACAAAAAGAAGCATGACAAAAGCACTACCGAAAACAACAAAACAAACAAAAGGTTTGAATTCAGTCTTGGAAATACACAGTTTTTTTGGTTTATTGGTTTCTTACCTCTCCGTTGAGGAAGCAGTAAATCATGGCTATGAAGAAGCCTTGAAAGGATGACAGGAAGTACGTCACGTAGGCCCAGACGCCGAACACCCACGCAGGCCGGCCCAACGGCGGCATGATGTACAGCAGATTCGTGACGCCGAGCAGCGGCAGCAGCACGACCGCAGCGCGCACCGCCTTCCGAGCCTGCTCCACGTCGCTGGCTTGGCTCTGGCGCAACTTGACCACCAGAACGCGGATGATGTTCAACAGGAAAATGAAATTCAGCTGCATGCGAAAAGAAAAACATTCACAATAAAAGCATAAAACAAATGAAATAATTAAAATAAAGAGATAATTTAGTGAAGAGTAGCCCCCTCGCCGCCCTTGCTTACCATCACAACCAGCAGACGTGGTCCCTCCAGGATCCAGTAGTATATCGTTAGATTGTAGTTCCACCAGCACGGCTCGTTCTCGCTGTACTCCATTTCGTTGGCCGTCACGACCGCCCAAACAGCGGTCATCAGCACCGGAACGCCCCAGCCGATGACTGTGTAGACGGCATGCGGAAAGCGGCCCTGGAACACCGTGACGACGTTATGCAGATAGAGACCCTCGATGAACATCCACATAAACATGGCGGTGCGAGCGTATTCCAGCAGGACGTAAGAAGCCTCGCACAAGTACGGCTGCTCGGGGGGGGGGGGGGGGAGGAGGGGTGGGGGGAAAGAAGAGAGGAAAGACGAAAGGAAGAGAGATGTGAGAATTATTGATAAAAACACATGACAGCCACACCGCAGCGGTGTTGCAATGAAAAATGATCAGGAGGAGAGGGGGGGAGGGCGAGGTTGAAAATACAAAAACAACGCACTCAAACAACGACTACAAACGGAAGGACGAAAGGACGCAATATTGTAAATAAACGAATGATAAACAACGAGTCATTTATTCATATTCACAACGGAAACGAAGACCGAAGTCAGAAACCAGACTTTTGTTGGTTGTTGGTTGTTGTTGTTGTTGTTGTTGTATATTTTGATTGATTTTTATTGGTACACAAACGGCACACATGGCATTCATGCATGATGCATGAATCGTGTTTCCGTTCATCCGCTTAAAATTGGTTGAGATCTCATTTCATTCATTTTTTGTTCTGTTTTGTTTTATTTTATTTTTTGGTTTGTTTACTGTTAAAAAGTCTTCCCTCAAAATGTTGACGAATGGTTTAAAATGTCAAAAGTGGGGTTTTTTTGGCTTTTTTGTTCTCTTAAATGTCTTTAAATTGAATTGAAGTGAATTGAATATCCATGCATTTTATAATAATTCAATGATTTGATTCTTAATGTGATTTATTTGATGCTTTATTGATTTCCGATGCAAGAGTCTTGGTTTCTTTTTCTTTTCTTTACTCTTTACTCTTTCTCTCTTTGGTTTCGTTTTCTGTACTCTTTTCTTAAGAGTAGAACTCTTTTCCCTTTTCTCTCAGTTCACAAACAATGCTCTCTCTCTCTCTCTCTCCCTTCGGTCTCTCTGTAAACACTCACCGTATTGTCAATGCCATGGACACTGGCGTTGCTCGAGGTCTGTTCGTTGCCACGCGTAATGGCCTGGTCCAGATACAGGGTCAGTCGGATGATGACCTGGATAACCATGGCGACGAAGAGGTTCTTGTGGATTTTAGTGCGATTATTTCTCAAAGTACGGAAGTTAAAGAAGATGATCAACGATAGAATCAGAGCGCAGAGCGAGAGGACGAGGCCCACGATTTCCATCGTACGCGTGCGCACCGCGATGGCGTAAATGACCTGAAATGAAACAACAACAACAATACAGAGAATTTTCCACAGAAAAGGAGAAAAGAGGAGTCCACTTCAAAGTGTTTAAATCATTCGAAACGAAGTGCCTCAAACACATTCTTACATCCTGATCCTTGATTTGTTGCAACAAACTCGTGACTTCCGGCTTATAGCACTGTGTATAGTTGGTCCAACCCACCGGATTGTATGCGTCATTCGGTCGTCCACTCCACCGTCCATCGGATTCACAATTCCGAGCAGCGAATTCTGAGAAAAGAGACACGGATGAGAAAATAACGAAAATGATCAAATATTATAAAGGATCATTATTATTGCAAGCAGAAATATCCTCTCCTTTCCTCTCTTCTTCTCTTCTCACTTCTCCTTCATCTTCCTCTCCTCCTCCCCTAAATAAACCTCTAAATAAAGTATTTAATTTGTTCCTCTACCCGACGATTTTATCGTCTTATTTCACTCTGAATCACTTACAAATCAAACCTTAGAATAAACACCAAGTGATTTAGTTCAAGGACGTTCCGAGTAATTGTTGTTAATACAGGTCAAAAGCTATGATGGGAAAAGGAAAGCAGGAAGGAAGGACATTGTTACTGAATACTTCGAAGAGCTGAAGAGGGGAAAAGGGATGAGGAGGGGGGCAGAGGGAAAGCACATGAAAAAGTTTCGTAGAGCAGCTCTCGAGAGATTTGTGACTGTGCAAGGAGACTGGTTGCCGAGGGGAGGGAGCATTGAGAGGCGAGGAGCGAAGAAGAGTGAAGCCAACCACGGATGCAGTCCTCATTACGTTAAGAGTAGCCACCAGAAGTCATCTCTCTCTCACACTCTCTCTCACTCTGCACAGTGAAAAATTCTCGCAAAACAACATCCTAATTAATTAAGGAAAAAGCAACCGAAGAACATTAGCAACAAATAGAAGAAGGAAATAACAACAACAACAACAGAGACTATAAATAACTGTACCAAATAAGATTGGTACATATTATATCTAAATATAATTCGTATTCAAATTTATAACAATAAAAAGCTTCCATGTTTCGAAGCGACTTTATTTATTTTTTATTTCCATTTAATATTTCCTTATTTAATAGTTCATCAAAAGACTAAAAAAACCTAACACGCAATTACATAAATTCAAAGAGGAACACAGAATGAAAAGCCTAACAACAAAACACACAGACAAACAGCCCGAATTGACGAATAAAACCGAGAGAAACAAATGAAAATTATTAAAAAATTTAAGGAAAAAGCTAAAAATTCTGAAGTTCTGCTTTAAACACAGTGTGAATTATGTGCGTGAGTTATGCAAGAGAAAAAGCAGTTTATACTGAGTGAAATGAAGTAATAAATTCCTATTCCAAGTTATTTAATAATATACAAATTTATATCTTTTCTTCTTTCGAAGAATTGTAATGATATTTAAATAAATAAGAAGAAGAAGAAGATTTGTTTTAATGTTAGAAAAAACTACTAACTCCTTGTATCGATGCCATGCAAACCCGCCGGACAGCGCATGCGTGCCAACGCACCAGCAGGCGTGGGGGGCCAACAGAGAAACGAATCCCAGGTCCAGTTGCAAAAGAGGCCTGAAAAAAGAGAGGAAAATAATTAAATATAAAAAAAACCATCATTTATTCTATTGAATTCCATAATGAAGTCTGATTATACTGAAATTGGAGTCAAAATAAATTAAAGCAAATGTAAACACAAGCAAAACATACGACAAACACACACACACTCACAACCACACTCCATGTACACATAGAATACATCTGTATATGATATATACATATATATATAGATATATACATATATATATATCTTAATTATCGTCAACATAATCATCAGTGTCGATAAATGAAGCAGTTTTATGAACACTCCCCCCCCCCCCCCCCCCGGAAGGGCAAACACACAAGAACAAAATACGATTGGCTGTATGTGTGTGTGTGGGAGCGAGATCAAAAATCAGTTGAGTGTGAAAGTATTACGTTAGAATGTCAGCCTGGCAACCTTCCGTGACAGTGATGAGGTATTGATTACATCGTAATCGATGTCGATGCCGACAGTCGGTCACTCAGTCGGTCGGTCGGTTGTTAATTGATTCGTTGGTTGGTTGAGTGGTTGCTCGTTTAATCAATCTGTTGGTTGTTTTGTCGGTCATTCATTCAGACATTCGATTGTTTGATTGTGAATCGATTACTTCATTCAGTCGATGGTCGATTTGTTCATCGCTTTTGGCAACAGAGATGCATAGAAATTAATTGGATTATTGCACTTGAAAAAGTTTCGGTGGGGTTGTTTGTGTTGTTGTTATTTGTTAATGACAACATGTTGCTGAGGTTGCTGCTATGATGGCTCAGATTGAATGAGCTCAGAAGTTGTTCGAGTTCATGTCTTTCATTGAGCATGAGTGTGTATGAATGCGGAAAGCTGTGCACGTGTGTATGTGAGTATCTGGGAGTGTGTGTTCAATTAAGTGTGAGTGTGTAACAAATTACTCATGAAATTGTTACGTTTTTATTAGTTTAGGTTTATATAATGTTGTGTAATTAATTTAAATGCATTTAAAAAAGTGTTTTAAGTAATGCAGTTAAAATGCGTCTCTTTGTTTCACTTCACCTTCTCACCGCAACTCTTCTACACACCTCATCATCTCATTACACCACCTCAACACACCTCACCGCACTTTCTCTCCTCTTCACAGTTTAATTCCTTAAACTGGTTTTAAGAAAATTGCAATTAAAACTTCAACAACGATTTTCATGGAAGCCTCCGAAACAACGCCAACAACAATAATAATAACAACAACAGTAGTACCAAATACAACAAATAAAATAATGAAAACTTATTCTGATAGCATCAATCAACATAAATTTTGACTTCGTTCTGTTCGGAATACTTGACGAAGCAATTAAGGAACAACCATTTAAGGATCGACTACAGAATCAACAACAGCAGCAACAACAACAACAACAACAACAACAACAACAACTACTACTACAACAACAAATAAAATATCAGCAACTGCAACGTCAACAGCATCCATTCGCTTGGTCAGAATATCAACAGCAATAAATGAGTAAAGGAGAATTGAAAGGAAGGAGGAAGGAGGAAGAAGAGAAGAAGAAGAAGAGAAGGAAAGAAGGAACGGAAAGGAAGAAGCATTGAAAAAACAAACAAAGAATTTAACGAAGAAAGGGGTAAATAATCCCTCAAAATAAATAACACAAAAGTCACAATTAAACACCGAAGAAAACCTACAACAACAATAGGAACAGCGACACCACCACCACCACCGATAATACAACAACAACAGGGAGAACAACTACTGCAATAACCATAGTAAACCAGTGAAAGCGAATCCTCCGAAGTGACCGACTCTTAAAAAACCATTTCTTAAATTCAATTAAAATTCATATTCTTATTTTTTATTTTTTCATTATTATTTTTCTCTTATTTCGGTTCCAGGTTTTTTCCACTTCTTCTACTAACTTTACTCTACTCTTTGCTCTTCTGTGTGCTTTAATCTTTACTTTATTTTTATATTTAATAAAGTTTATTTTTTAAGTTTCTACCAAAGCTGAAAAGGGTGCTTAAGTCAGGCAAAATAAAAAATGGTCAGTGGAAGAAAAACACTGGCACTTGACTATGAGTGAAGAATACAGCATGAATTTGAATTGTTTTGAGTTCAGAATATTCAAAAGTTTGTTGAGCTCTGCGAAATACTATAGAACTATAGTAAAATAGTAAAGAAAAGGTCAACCCGAACCAAATATTATTTGTTAGGTTAACTATTCCTATATAGTTCTATTGACATACATTTTTTAAAGGTACATTCATCGACAAAATCAGTTTTCGCTAGAGTATCCAATGGGACATCCTTTAGACATCGAAATTCTTTTGTTTTTGTCATAACCTGGACAAGGAATATTGTTCCTAATTTCAAGAATATATCACGACTGTTTTCATTTCATTTCTTTGTATTAAAAACCTGTATTATACCTTTTTTATAAGACAACATATAACAGCAACAATAACTATTACTTTTTTAATTAACTTTTGAAGAGAACAACTTAAAAATGTGAATTCGAGTTCAAATACATACTCTTATATCAATCAAGGTTATGGCGCTCAATATCTTTCGATATTAGTATCACTCTATGATGTCACAATGTCACATTGATGTCATTAATTCAACACTGAGATCAGTTTTCTCAGCAGATATCAAAAGAATTGTCGATCCGTTCTAAGAGAATACAAAAGCAATATTTTGATTTGTCTCGAATATAAATTGAACTATATTCTGAGAAACCCACATGACATGCGTATATAGTTTCTTGTCATAAATAATGCGCATGTACCTTCTTTGAAACACGATAGAAATCTTATTATTTTTTTCTAGGTTTTTTATTGTATTTCAGTTTAAAGTTATGACGCATTTAATGGAAAGAAGAATAAACAATTAGTTCTTCCTTTTAAAGGATTGTTAAGGATAATTATATGATGTAGGAGCTTCATAAATATATAGAAGAAAAAGAAGAAGCATATATATTTATGTAGAACCTAATGTTAACATTTTTTGTCTTTTATTATTCTATAACTTTTCACTCAACAATCAAAACTTTTATTTTTTACCTTGCAAGAATCTATTGCTTTAACTGCAACATTGATTGATATCATCACAAAGGATGTTTGTATGTGTATTTTATATTAACAAATTAATTGTTTTGTATATATTGAACAACATACTGTATGTTTGTATGTATTGAACATTAGTTTCAATTTATTTTCCTTTTCCTCGTGTCTCTGGAAAGAGTACAAGTCTTCAGTTAAATGAAGGGCAACGGAACTCAGTTGAATGATGGCACTATGAATAACAAAGGAAGCAATTAAATTTAAAATTACTACAGTTAATTAACTCGCACACACACAAGTGACACATGCATTTAACAATGGATATACACATTTAAAGGAATGAAATGAATTCCTTTTTATCCGTTTGTAATCAATCATTTGTAATCAATTTTTTTAGATTAGTTCTAAACGAAAAAAAACAACAATCGAAAAACATCTGTCACATTGGATTTACTCTGGATTAAACACTGCACGAGTATCAATGAAAATTCTTTACAACACAAAATGTATCAAAATTAATACGATTTTCATAGTAAATGAGAAAACCCTGAAATGTTTTGTTTTCTCGTTGTTGTTGTTATTTTTATTATTGTTACTGATATATTTTTCATTCAAATTTAATTGCAACTAATTTTAATTAAATGATTGAGCCATATTTTAATTAAAAACTATTTCGACAGATTATAAATTATTTTATTTTCTCGATTTCATGATTCGTTTGATATGCTTCTTAATTAATTTATATTAAATGGTAATCAATTTACTACACTTTAAAGTTTAAACTGTTTAATTCAAATAAGGTAAGTATTATTAAATTAAATTGTACCGTATTAATTTATTTAATTATATTTAATTTGCTAATTATACCAATTAAACATCCCATAATGAAACTTGCATTAATTTTATTTAATATTTATTTTGTTTTAGTTTATTTTATACCAGTCTAAGTTGATCATTGTTATTGATGCTGCTGTTGTTTTTGTTTCTATTGATTTTAATCTCTTTCAATTTATTTGTAACTTCTGTTATTGAAATCTATGATTATAAACCTTTTGCTTCGGCTATCGTTCGTTCAATCGTTTAATTATATTCAATTCAATTAAATAGACATCCTGGAATTCCGGAATTAACAACTGAGATTGAGACATTCAGCATTCAACTTTCAATTGATATGATCTCAGGACTACTCAGGTCAATAGAATCCTCAATCCGTTGACCACAAATTTAGATCAGATTGAGTCAGTTATTTTGATGAATTTCGCAGAATTAATTTATACAAAGAGATCAAACAAATAAATCTTCCATGAATAAATAAATATCCATGAATCTTTCTATCTTTTGTCCTTTTAGTTTTTATATTTAAGGGAAAAGCATCGTATTTTAAATAAATTCTATTATAGAAAAGTGTCTGTATATTAATTTTGAATGCTTTAGAAATGCGTACAATTAAAATCGTTCTTAGCAAATGACACGTTTCGACACTCAACAAAGTTAGTCACTCATAGAAATCGTTGAACCGGAAGAAAGGACAAAACTTCAGCATCAATTAACTGGGAAATATTTAGCAATTCAGGCACTCAGAATTGGCAACACACATCAAATGAAGCGTGTGCGTGATTCAACTTGAAGCCTAAAGCAAGCAAAGAGATACGAATGCGGACGTACATGCAAACACAGGCACACACATACTCCTACATACACTCACTACATACATTCACTTTCGCATTCTCAAGTAAGTCCAACAAATCACAGGTTTGCACAAAAGAAACACTGTTAAAGTACTTCCAATCCTACTTGCAATCAAAAGCGACAGCAACGGACCATCGTGACAACAATAAAAAGCAGGGCGATCAAAAAGCAACAACAAACCCTGCAGGAAATATGATTCATACACAAGTTTCACTCATCGATTCCCTTTGAAGAGCTACTGAGCAGTTACACACTTGAATCTTTGAAACAATTGAAGAATATGTGCTTTTCAAATAAATTCGCAGCACTTTGAACAGTTTTGATTTTAGCCTCTTTTTCAGGTCATGGTCTTTGGTCATGGTGCAATCTGCTTACTAAATAGCTACCTGACTGAAAGAATGCAACGGGTTATGTGCAAAAATTATTACTCAGACTTCAAACCAGTCAGTAGCGGCGTTCCGCAGGGTTCAGTTCTGGGGCCTCTTTTATTCTCATTGTTTATTAATGATATTTTTACTGCTTGTAAATATTCCTCGAAAATCCTACGAAAATTGAGGTATTTTTCTAAGTACACTCCGGTTGACACCAGACGTAAGCTTGCTATCCAACTGATTCTTCCTTTCATAACATATTTTGCTGAAGTTTATAGCAAGTTAGATTCTCGTTCCTCTTTAAAATTGTCTATTGCGTATAATCACGTCACGAGGTATGTGTTTGGTATCCGAACTTATGACCACTTAGGGCAATTTAGGAATGGAATATTAGGCTATGATATCTTTTGCTATCAAAAGATAAGAGCATGTCTATTTTTGCATAAATTAATACACTCAAAGACACCCTCCTATCTTTACCAAAAATTACACTTTGGTCAATCGCGAAGAGGCTTATTGCTTATTACACCTGAATGTAGACTGTTGAACTCAAGCAGATTCTTTTTTGTCAACGCTGTCAGACTATGGAACTCCTTACCTAATAATATTAAGTCGATTTCTGGGGTGGTAAGGTTTGGGCAGGCTATTGTCACACACTTCAAGGTCAGCTTTCCTTAACATTAATCTATCCTTCTTTCCTTCTGCTTTAACTCATTATTTACTTCTATTTCTTTCACTTTCACTTCTGTTTACTCAATCTCATTTGAGTTTTTTTTTTTTTTCTTTTCTTATTTTATTTCTTTTTTTTTATATATAAATGTTATATGTATCATATTGTTAATTTGTCATTTTTAATATTGTTTGTTAAATGTAAATGTATTTCATAATTTATAAATTATTCTTAAATGTTCATTTATTGGCTTTTGTTTATCTGTTTGTTTATTATTCTAACTCATTTGCACTATAAAAGATGTAAATATATCTTAGTGTGTACCAAAGTCTTCTAAATAAATAAATAAATAAATAAAATAAAGACAAAAATAAAGATTTAAGAAAAGGTTGGGTTTCGATACTTGTGAATCATTTAATACTCATAATTTTTATTTCTTCAACTCATCATTCATTCGTTTATTATAGAATCCGAGGAAAAGTTTTTCCCACTGGGTCAGAGTTTAAAATCGTTAGAAACATAAAAAGCACATACTGTCTCATTCTCTCTCTCTCCCATTCTTTGTCTTTTTTCTCCATTCGTTGTACTCACCCTGTTGAGGTTTCGTGTAGTTTGCAAAAAGTGCTGAACAATTGTCAAAACTTCGAATCGCTTCTCGAAAACTTGGATACGTTATGACGGGTGGTAGGGAAAGCGGAGGAGGGGAGGCTGTAAAAGGAGACGAAGAAGAGGAAGGAGGAGGAAATGAAAGGATGACAGGAAAAGCCGTGGATATGTTGAATGATGGCGATGTTGATGATGTTGATGCCGCTGTTGTTGTTCCTGCTTCTGTTATTAAAGCTCCATCCAATAAAGAAGTTGTTGTTGTTGTTAGTTCATTTGTCGGGGGGAAAAGTGTTGGCGATTCTGTTGTTGTTGTTGTTGTTGTGTTTGATGCAGCTTCTAATGTTTTAACAACAAAATTAATAGCATTCATCATACGTTGTGGCATTGTTGTTGGTTGCGATGCTGCTGTCATCGCTGTTGTTGTTGCTGCTGTAGCATTGGTAGCAAAATCAAAGTGTAGTTGCTGATGTTGTTGTGTGTCGTATTGTTGCTGCTGTCCATCCACTTCGCTGGTCACATTGCGAAAATACATGTTAATTACACGCGTCACGTTCGTCCGAATCGATGTAATCGTTGCTGCCAAATTAATGTCGCTCATGTTGTTGTTGTTGTTACTGTTGACAAACTCACCACTCATCGCAACAACCTCATCGAATATACTACTATTTCTACTACTATTCCGCGTACCTTCACTGTTGCTATCCTCAAACACGAGCGATTCTCGACGTTCGTACATTTTTAAGTTGTTATTGGATGTGAAACGTAAAATGTTGGTGATTTTTTTGTTGTTGTTGTTTTGTTGTTGTTTTTGTTGCTGCTGGTGTTGCTGTTCTCTTTTTGGTGTTGGTGCTGCTGTTGCTGTTGGTTTCTTATTCTCAATCCGCTTGTTTCTCATCTGTTTTTGTTTTTAGTTCTTTTCTCACACTTTCTTTTATTAAAGTGAGAAATTATTCAACATCTGTTGTTGTTGCTGCAACATTATTTTTATTATTGTTGTTGTTTGTGCTTTCGTTCTAGCTTTAGGCAATTTAATGCCATTTTTGTTGTCATCTTCTAAACAAATTTCTGTTTAATTAAAAGCTTAATTTTTATTACTTTAAATTTTTGCTAAAAATGTAAAAAAGAAAATTAAATATTAGTATTATTTAGATTTAAATTTTACATTTGAACATACAATATTTTTTTAAAAAATCAGACAAAGAAAAATAAATTCTTATTTATATTATGTTTATATTTCATTTTATATCCACTTAAATATTTATTAATTTTTTCATTTTTATTCTTATTTATTTCTATAAATTCCTAAATTTTAATGGTTGACAATAATTGATACATCGACATCGAATACTCTGATAAATGATAAAAGTAATTAAATCTATAAATAATCATTATAAATTAATGCTTTTCGTGTTGTTCTATTTTTGGAATCGAATTTTGTTTGTTCTCATATAAAAACCTAAAGAAAAAAAGGCTAAAAGAATTTGAAAGTGGAAATGAAAGAAATAATTTGGTTTTTTATTTATTTTTTATACCATTTGAAGTGTACTTAAATGTGATATAAATACACAAAGTTTGTAAACTGTTTCCCAAGTGAATTCACTCAATGACCCTTGTTGAGCGTTTCATTTAATTTGACATCCTTTTTTTGTACTTTCTTTCGCTTCTCTTCTGCATTATTAAGCAATTCCAAGAGATATTTTTTACAAAGATTGAGTATCTTCTTTTTCATGTTATTTCTTTCATATATTATTATTATTATTATTTAAAGAGCATTATTTTATAAATAAAGAGAACGGAAATGATGGAAAAGAGGGGGAAGGAAGGGTGGGTAGAGTGGTGGAGGTAGAACGAAGATTGGAATCTGTAAAGAATGAATTAGTTATTCATAAACCATGCCAATGACAAAGTTACCAGCAGCGAACCAGCACACACACACCCTGATCTGTATCACAACCCAGCAGTCAATGTTCACAGATACAAAATATTCGAGTATAGAAAGAGTGACCCTTCCATGACCTGTGACCTGCGATCACAATTCACATCCCTCCGTCAAACTTTATTATAATTTGTTGGGTGAATGAAGCGAATTTGATTGCGTAATAAAAGTGTGTCTGTGTGTGTCCCTGCTTCTGTATGTCTGTGTGCTTGTGTGTCTGTATGTATGCATGATCTTCCTGAGCACATGATTTGTTGTGTTAGTTTCCTTAAGTATATGCAACCCAACAGCTGGTGTTTTTTGTTTGTTCGCCGCTTCAAGGATGTTCGCTTCATGCTTTGAAGTCTTTTCAAGCTTTTGGCTTAGCTTCGAACTGATGATGATGAGAATGATGCTGTAAGCAAATTTGCAGCGGCAACAGCTGGCAGTACAACAACAACAACAACAACAACAACAAGGTGCAACTTGATAGAAAAAACAACTTGATAGAAAACTAACGCATGAGCGATCAACACAGTCACTTAAACTGATGTCATGCAGATTTTACTCTTAAGATGATGGGAGGAGGGTGCAGGGGGGGGGGGGGGAAATTCGGGAGCGAGGGTGGGGAAGGAAGTGATGTGGTGAACTCATATCTCATGTACTTGACATTAGAAATTCCACTGAAATTATATGATATGATGATGATTTCTTTATAGATTAGTTTTTGCAATTTTCTTTGTTTTTGTGATTGTTTTATTTTATTCGATTTTCTTTTATTTGTTAATCCAATTTTAGTTTAATTTTCTTTAATTTTTGTTTATTATTGTATATTAATATTTAAATAAATTACACATGATATTAAGGTATAAATTTTTGTATGTTGATTTTATGTTTGTTGCTCAAGATAAAAACAATTTCTAAAAAAATACAATAAATGCAATAAAAAAGGGTTTGAATATTTAAACTCGCGAAACATTGACCTTGCTAAAGACTTCATTTAAATACGAAATTTAAAATAAAACAAAAAAGTACAATACGAAAATAGACTAAATAATGAAAGAAAGAGAAGAAGAGAAAGAGGAAGGGAGTGAGAGTGAGAGAGGAAGGGAAGGAAAGAGAGTGAGATAGAAAATATAAAAGAGGGCACGCAGTTGAAAAGTATTAAAAAACACAGCATGAGTTGAAGTCTTTTCGAGGCTGCTCGAGGCTTTCGTTGGCCATCGTGAGGCTTGTGGGAGGGGTCGAGGGAGGGGAAGGAGGGGAAAGGAGGGAAAGGAAAAGTTCAGTTCTCCTGAAAACTCAACTCAAAGTAAACAAAATATTGTTGTTGTTCTTGTTGTTGTTGTTGTAACAGGCGTAGAAAAGCCACAAAACAGCGTGACTCAAAAACGATCAATAAAATTGAGATGTCGGCGCCAAAAACCGCAAAGAAAACCACAGAAATGAATGATCGACGGAATAACGGAATGAATGAATGGATTATTAACCGTTAGTGAAGAGGGTAAAGAAGAAGAAGAAGGAATTTAATACAGAAGTTTTATTTATTGTATAATATTAAAAAAAAATAAAATTAATTTTACTTAAAATTCAAGTTAAACATAAAATTAAAATGAATCAAATAAATTAATAAAATATCAAGGCAGGTTTTCTTAAGTTAGTCAAATTTTTTTAAAACAATTCGAAAAAAACTTAAAATATCACAAACTTTAAAAATAAAAGCAATAGAATTATTTTACATTAAAATTATAACAATTGCAATTAAACAGTTTCTATTAACTTAAAATTTTAATTATTTCATTTATTTCCATGATGTAGCAATTACAAAAAATTAATAAGTACATTTTTTCAAAAGTTTCACTATTATTAAAAATGAATTTCGTTTTCTTTCTTCTTTTTTATTCACTACTTGTTTAAATTGTTGTAAATACAATGATAGTTCAGGGGACAGGGGTTGGGATAGGATAATAATAACAAAACAAAGAAACAGTTTCCAGATTTCTGGTTTCTGACAGTTTCATAATTAAGCCTTTAAAAAAAATATGATCTCTTCTTCAAGGCTACTTTTTAAGAAACGCTTCACAAAGCGATGCAACTTCGCCGTCCAAAGATATAAAAAACGCGACACAAACACAATCGTATATACAGACACACACACATACCTATATAAATATAGACAGACACACAAATATAAGTACATGTGTCTATGTAAATATAAATACACTCATACTAACAAAGGAAGGGAATGAAAATTACTAAAATTCTATTGTTTTGAACTCTTTTCATCATTCGTGGGCGCGAATGGAAAGCTTTTAAAGGGTTTTAGAAATAAAAGTAAAAAACATTTAAATAATGAAACAATGAAAGTAGAAAAAATACACTAAACAGAATTAAATAAAACAAAATAAAATAGAATTAATGAAGAATGAATGCAGAAAGAAGAACGGAGTCTGGATGAGAGAAGATGGAGAATGAAGTGTGGATGATGGAGGATAGATGATGGAGAATGGAGGGTAGCATGGCAGATTATTTGTGGCAGCTAAAAAATGTTTCTTTCAATTCAAATGCAAATTCATCAAAATGTTAAATATAATGAATTATATAGTAGTATAATAAAATTAAACAAGGAAAGACAACAACAACAAATGCTTTCATTATGGCTAACATAAACTATCTGCTTCAGTTGAATAGCCTTGTTGTTGTTTTGTTTGTTGTTATTATTGTTGTTGTTGCTTATTTTGTTGCTTCTGCAGTTGTTGATGGCGACGCGTTATGCAACTCGTCCAACTCTATTATTATACAGCAACAGTGGGACCAACAACAACAATAGAATCAGTAGGAAGAAGAAGAGGAAAAAAGAAGAAGAATAAGAAGATGGTGAAGACAAGGAAGAAGCATCACCAGCAGCAACAACTCGGAACTGTAGAAGAATGCAACAAAAAAGGTTCGAAACTGAGTTGTTGTTGCAGTTCTTGTGGGTTCTCCTTTTACAGCCACTGGTGCTGCTGTTGTTGTTGTTGTTCTTCATTTAACGTAAGCTGAATACGTAATGACAACGTAATGACGTTCCTTTCCGTTACGCTGTTCGTATTGTTGTTGTGTGGATACCGAAATAAAAGTCGCCTGCAGCGAAGCCTGCAAACGATGCATCATGAAACGATTGTAACGGTGATTATCTGCGATTGTCTCTAAAGTAACTCAAGTAACTGATTATTATAATTCACATTGTGTTTTTCATAAAATGTCATGCTAAACTTAACTTCATCATCTTCACTAATTTACTTTTCTTCTGCTTTCTTCATCTTCATTTATTTTCAATTAAGTCTTCTAGAATCTAGAAAAGTTTTCGATATAAAAGCTGTTCGTTTCGAGGTCCTTGTTGCGTCTCTATAAATAATTAGCTATTTAATCAGCACGCGCTTGATTCTTTGTTACCTAAGAATCTCATACGTAAAATCCTTCATTTGTTACGTAAGAAATAACAAAAAAAAAAACAAGCACGTGGCTCATTACGGCACTCGACATCTGAATATAATGAGCTCGAGATAAAATGTATGTAATATCGTCCTAGAAATTCGATTACAGTCATCTTAGCTTTGAAAGAAGTGTTCAAAGTCTCCGAATAAGCGAAAATCGAGTAACCAAAAATATGAACAATACATTATATATTTTACATTACATTAAAATACATTATATATTTTAAAAAAGGCGATAAAATTTAAGATTTGCAAGAATTAAAAATTTCGAAAAACCGATGATAAATTAATCAGTGTAACTGTAACTGTAAACTATGTCTCACTTATGTAAGTTTTAAAGTTACATACATCTAAATTACAAAGATAAAGGGTTAATTCATACATATTCTATCCTCTTTCAAAACCGTTTGAAATCCCATTTTCACGCCTTTCTTCTATCTTTTATTCTTTCACTCCCCCTTCTATTTCTCTCCCTCTCTCACAAGCATCCCCCCTCATCCCCTCATCCTCTCTCTGTCCGTCTCTCTCTAACACACATCCATCAATGCCCTAGAATTGTTTCAATTTATGTTGTTGTTTTCTCAAATCGTTTTTCCCCACATCAAAGTAAACCGCAGAAAACAAGTATCATGGCACCATGCACAGAAGCCTGAAAAAGTGTGGAAAGGGGAAATCTCTGAAGAGGGTTCTATGTGAAATACATCACTATTTGAACTGTGGTTTTTATATGTTTCGCGAGCATTTTAGCTCAAAGCATCACCAGCAACACTTTTAAACGATAAACCAAGTTTAGCACTATTGTTCTAACCCTCTTCACACCCACCGACTTCACGTCCTACTCGACTTTACTTTATTCATCCATCCATCAATCCATTCAACGAGTTATGGGAATTGTTTATTTTTAATGCGTATTTCATGTTCATCGTTTCACTTGAAAGGACTAAACTTGGATTAAATATTTGCTATAATTTATAACAGTTTAGTTTATAACGTCTTTAGAACAGTTTTTTGGATACTTTAAGAAAAATAATCTGAAGTTTAGTAGCCAAATGTTTAAAATATTATAAATACAAATAAAATATTTTGAAAGGCAAAAATAATATTTTATTATGTTATAAACGAAAGGGTGCAGTGGACACAAACCCCTAAGACCTATAGACAAGTCTTATATGCCATTTTAAGGCTGTTAAACCTTGGAAGTTCGGCCCTAAATTTTATGCATTTCTGAGGTTCCGTTTATTCCGAGGAACTATCAGAAGATCATGTCTCGGCATCATTATCAAATGTCGATGAATTCTGTGAGCATTACAGGGAATTTAAAGAATGGGTTTATAACCGTGTTCTGTACGTCATTTTAAAACTACTTTACTTCAGGAACATTGGCCAAAGTCCGATGGGTCTATTTCAATAAATTCTCGAGATCGAGTCGGATTTATCATACAGAAATTATATTTTGTGTTACGTATGTTATTTTCAAGCTGGTTGTTCTAAGAAGTTTCAGGGAGGTTCCTATAATGGATGGTCCATTTAAGTAGAATTTATATACATATACGAGTACAAGCAAGCAAGGAAGTGCCCAAAGCATTGATGGAATTTCACTATTTCATCAGCTTCTTGATTGAAGCTACGTTGGAGTATCTTCATACTCTTCTCAATTTTATCGTTTAGATATTCTAAAAATACTGCGTTCACAAATAATACTGAAAATTCCCTCAGGCTTTGAGCCACTTTAGTTAAGTATTGTAGCGTATTTTTTCGCTTTTGAAACGCTGTGAAAATGGAAATTTCTCGAAGTAGAAATGCAACAAAAGAAATTAGAATAGAAAATTAATGAAACGGACGAATAGAAAAGGAAAGAATAGAAAAGAACGAGAATCATTATTAAAATGCTTGTATTGTACTGCGGTAGCTTTTAATGGGTTTTTTTCATGTTACACGTTTGTTATCTTAATGAAGAAAACGAGATGAAGATGATTCTGATTATGATTACTTAGAATCACTTCCTTTTATTGAGGAAGAAAGAAAGAGAGTAAGAGCGCGATTGAAGAAGTACAGAAGATAAAACAAAAGGAGGTGCTCTTTTCTACGGATTTACGGACTTCGGATTTCTTATTTAATATTTTAGAAAAAACTTGTTTCACTTACTTATTGAAACTTACTTGACTTATTATATTGTGCTATATTATTATGACTTATTGTATGTAAACTAAGCTACCAAAAACGAAGCTAAGCTACTGGGTTGAACTAAGTTAAGCTCAATCAAACTTCTGATCACGAAAAAAAGGTTGGACCAACTTGTTTTTTTTTTAAACCTGCATGAAGAACAAAGAAATTCTTGCAAACATTTTAAACCAGCCACAAAAATAAAACCTTAAAAATGTCCATTCTTAGAAACCTGTGAAAAAAATTTAACAGCTTCTTTTTGTACATTTAAAAAAAATGTAATTTTGACTTCTGACCTTTGAGGTTACGTTGTTTTAAAGTTTTGTAAACTAGTCAAGTTTTATAACATTGGTTAAGTTTCTTAGCCTGGTCAATGTGTTTACGTGATCGAGTTAAAAGGACCAAAATTGGAAAATTTTATTTAGTTTAGTGGTTTCATTTAGCTACTAACAAAAACTGTAAACTAATTTAAAATTTTCTTAGGACTTTTAAATCGGGTTTCTTTTAAACGTGTTTCTTAAAATATAACCACGAATTAATGCTAGTAAAAACTTGCCATCGTCGTAACAGTAACCATCTGTCACTTTTTCTATCTGTCTGGCATTTTATATTCTCAAGTAAAACGTATTTCTTTCTTCTCTTTAGAAAACTTGACATGAATTCACTTACAATGACAGGAAAGATATTTTATTTCTAAAACACGTATTTCTCTAGTCTAAAACTCAGTCTTAAGTTTCTCTTTCTCGCTCTCAGTGTTGCTCCTCTCTTTCTGGCCTTTAAAATAAAGTATTCCCCTCGCATTCAGTCTCTCTCTCACACAATCTCTCTGTCTCTTTTTATCTTTCCGCCGTCTCCACCGCTTGCAATAAACTTGACCCACATTCTAAAAAATTATTGCGGCATCTCTATTTTTTTTCTCTCTTCTTTGAATCTTCTAGTCTATTCTTTTTTATATCTTTTGTATGCGCTTTCAAGTATGTGCGAGTGAGTGTCTTAGTCCTGTGTAATATGAGGAGAAAAAATGAAACCAAATCATAAAAAACCATGTTAACACCAGACAAGATTTCAGCTCAGGTGAGGAGAGGAAAGTGAGACAAGCTCATGCGATGAGTGGAGAGGAGAGAAAGAGAAGAGTAAGATAAGCTGTGAAAAATCAAGATCAGGAATAATGGCACAGATGATATCGTATATGAGAAAAGCATAAAATGATATCGCATGTCATAATCAAGAAGGTTGTTAATCCCGAGTGGATTTCAGATATTTTTTATATACTATATTTTTTTATATACAAGATTATTTCAATATAGTGTTTATTTAAAAGATTTATTATAGTATTTCATTTAGATTTAAACTTCAATTACCATATATAGAATAATAATAAAAGATTAATAATAACTATAATGTATGCCAATAAAAATGTGAACAACAGAAGCTGTCAAAATTCTATATATTAGAAAAAATCAAAGAAAATGCAATTTCTTGATTTTGTACTTGAACAGAGAGAAACAAACAGCAGAAACATGGAAGAACACATCCAGTAACACGAACAACAACAAAAGCAACCACTACCAACCATAGTGCAATATAAACCACAGCAACAACAATCGATAGTGTTAAATTTTTAATGTCAATTAAGCAAGTTTTCAATATCAAACAACTACTTGATATCCTCGTTCAAATCCCTTCTTTAACTCCACCGAGACCCCACCCTCTGCTTCTCCTCCTCATCGCTCCTCTCTTCCCACTCCTGACACTCTCCTAAAGCACTTGTTATAGTCCTCATCACTAATTCTCATTCATTCCCATACATTAAATTATCGTAGCGTGTAAACGACACCACCTCAGACACCAACCCATCGCCTTTATCGCCCTTCCCCGCACCGTCTCCTCTTATAAATGGTCTTTAAGGCTCTTCCGTCTTTTGTGTCCTCTTTTTGTTTGCTTTCAGTTTTACATTTTTTTTTCTTCTCTCGTTTAATAAGCTTTAAATTTGGTTCTATCCCTCGCCTGTAGCTAAAGATGCATGCAAAAAGAAGAGAGAACTAACGGAAAAGAGCACACAAAGCATGAGAACAATGACAAGAGAGATGAGATGAAAAACGAATAACAAAAAACAAAAAAAAAAAAAACAAAAGAGAAGAAGAAGGATAAAAGTAGCGAATGTAACAAAACAGTTTCATTTCAAGCGATAAAAGAAAATGAAATGAAAAGATGGAAAATCAACACTTGAAATTTGCTGACAATGTTGACAAAGTGTTGTAAGAGAGGACAGAAAAGTGAGAAAGAGCGATGACTGGCAAGGGGAGAGCAACAGAGATGGAGTGAGATTAAGGAAAACTATAGACGAAGAAGACAAGAGATGGAGAAACGACCAACAATTGGTGAGAAGCGGTGAGCTCGCTCAAAGAAAAGACGAAAAAATACAACAAAAGCATATCGTGAGATTCGAAGAAAAGCACTTCAGTGCAGCTACTGGATTCTTTTGATCTTGTTTCTTTTTCTTTGCTTCCAACGCCTTCGATAGACTAATTTTTGTACTCATTCATTGATTTATTTGTTTCTTTACTCAACCGTTCATTCATTCATTCTTTCATGCGTTCATTAAATTAAGCTTTAATGACTTCCTGCCAAAGTTGTGTGGATGTTTACAAAATATGGTCGGTGGAATGGGACAGCAAAACCGAATCGACACTAGTGCTTTGAACTTATGTTATGAACTCATGGTTATGCTGGATTTTATATATTATACATTATATATTGAATTGTGTGGGCCATCGTCTAGTTTCTTTTTAAATTAATTATTTCAATTTATTTTAATTACAATATTTAATTGAATATTTAAATGAATTTTTAATTTTTTTATTTATATAATTTAGACGAGAACCGATTTTGTATACAGTGTTGCACTAAACGAGTTTGTAGCAAAAATATTCTTATATTTATTATTTGTATATTAAGAAAATATAAAACCTGTATTTAAAAATATATGAGTTGATTGATTAAAAGTTATAATTTTTGAAACAACGTTTTCCAAATTGAAAAGCTTCGAAATCAAGGATTTCTTTTGAAAAAGCGAAAAGTATTTCTTGGTTGCGGTTCTGCTGTCTTCAAAATCAGAGATGAAATGGATTCAATATTTAATTAAAACCAAAAAGTAAAGCAGAACAAAAAAACACATTCGAATCCTTGATAAACTTATTATAAAAGTTAATGAAATAGTGTGTATGTGTATGTGTGTGTGTGTGTACTTTTCAGTTTATCCGTCGATGTCTCTGAAATTGTTCACAGTTAATCTAGCGTGAAATATTTTCAACCAATATTAATTACAAAGTAAATGCATCCATAATTGTATTTTATTTCACTCTCATCACATCTCCAAGGATCAAATTACGCCGCCGGTCTGAGAAGATTGCTGAAGAGGTGATAATGAAGGGTGAAAAGAATGAAAATGAGAATAAAAAACAGCGTTTAATAAACCATTCTCACCTTTGATATGATGCTGATATAATTTTTTGAGACAGGGAAAGATGAAACAAAAAGAAAACAGCAATTATTAGTTGATTATAATATATAAAGCTATCATAAAATAATAAATTGCATCATAATTATGATCTCCAACAGCACTATCACCTGAGAGTAGTTAATAAACATTCGAATGGACATAATTATCAGCATTTTAAAATTATGACCACATTCCGGATCTCATCACCATTATTTTCATTCAAAGTCATCATTATTATTTTCATTTACATAATCATCATTATAAGAATATAACAGTAAAAATACAATATAAGCTAAAAACATAACAATAAAAATACGAATAAATGCAACATTATTTCACCTCATCTTCAACAACATCATCATCATTGACAATATCATAATTATCGTCATCATCATTATCATCGTCATTATTATTATCATCAACATAATTAATCGCAAAAGCAACAATAACAAAAGCATCCTGCTATCGGAACTGTCGACTCATACATCACTACACATTCAGACGCACACACACGTGCAGACACACACGTACAAACCCACACACACACACATAAATTCACTGCATGCATCGTATGCATGAATTATCATCAATAACAAGTAGTTATTCTTTAAACATCAAGGACAACGAGGACGACGACGAATATTTAAAAACTTTTTATTTTATTCTTGCTGAGGAAAACGAAAATAAAAAAAAAAAAAATAGAAAAACGGACAAAGAAAAAATAATATGAAAAGAAGAACAAGAAAATTCTGCTAAGTCGGGCTACAAAATTTTGTAAAAATAAAGATTAAAAAAAAGAGAAATTCCTCCGAAGAAAGGCCAAATTTTAAATTTTTATAAAACCTCAAATTAATTTGTACAAATCTACTTATGAATGAACACGAATGAATCAATGAATTTCCAAACAAAAAAAATTTGCTTCTGTTGGAGGGATAAAAGAAACAACAACAACAGTAAATTTCCCTTGCATCATAGTAAAAGTTAAGAATGAAATGAATTTCCATTTCCCATGGAATGAATTGATGAACACAGCCAAAATGAACATTGATTGGAAAATAAAAACAGCCAAAAAATAGCAGCCAAAACAAAAGCGTATAAACAAAAATATGTTTATAAAAAAATTAAACAACACTTTTCAAAAGTAACAATAATAAAATCACAAAAAAAAAAGGTGGGGGAAAAGATATCATGACAGACAAGAACTCAAGAGTAACAACAACAATAACAGTAACAAAAGCAACAATAATAAAAACAACAAAAACAACCATGATAAAATAGAATACAATAGAAATCGCACAAAAATCGTATACGAGTACAACGCACACGGAACATGGCCGGAGTCACACGTCGTATTACACGATGTATGCATCACGTTAACTGATTGCTAGATTTCCAAAAGTGGCGAAAAGGAAAAATTTCTTTACTGCAGGCCATGAAAAGAAACAATGGAACATTTTTAATAAATTATGTGTAAATTACTCATGCAACCCAAGTAGAAGAGTAAAAATCATAGACAGCGAGCTACGAGTTTTGTTTCAGGCGGCCCCAAGACGCTTAGTCTGACATCGGCCATCGGAAGTACGAAGCAGAATGGATGTGATTTCGGTTGATTTGTTTTACTTCCATGTTGGTATGTCTTCCTCTGTAATGCGCTATGCTGCTATTGTTGTTAGTTTCTATTGTATTTCTGTTGTTATTGTATTGGCGTTGTTGGGTGGTTGTTCTTCTGTTCAAAAATTTCAGAGCAGAGCAGAGGAAAATAAAACAGAGCAGAACGAAGCAGAGCAGGGCACACGATGAACTGCTTTTCGAAGTCTTCGCATTTTTCATCGAAGGAAGAAAGGACATTAGAACAAAACTAATATGATTTTTATATGAAAAATCAACTACAAAACCCGTCCGTACATAAACGCATTTCCACTCACTGCTGCTTTATAAAGAAATTTTAAAAAATGTAAAGAATGACGTCGTTTATTCAAATTATGCATTTCAAATTAAATTCAACCCAAAAACAAAATAAAGCCAAACAAAACATCAATAAACAATGAGAAATTCTAGAAAGTGTTTGGTTTTTGTAAATATTGTTGGAATTTGTTTTTTTTTTTTTAATTTTTTTTTAGTATTTTTTTTTATTATTATTAAAGCCACAGAACTGTAAGGCCGTTTTTTTGAAGGGAAATGTTATTGGAATTTGTTACTTTTTTCATTTAATGCTCTTTTCTAATTCTGTTTCCTTTGCGGTTTTTTGCATTTTTTCCTTTTCCCCTTTTTTGTGAAATTTCTTTTGAAATTTTTGAATTTTGATATTTTTAAAGAATCTTTTATGATTATAGTTTTTTATTATTGTATTACATTTTTTGTATTTTTTTTTATTATTTTATATTTTTGTATTTTGCTTAGTTATTCTTTATTTCAAAAATTTGTTGTAGTTTTGGTAATTTTTATAGTTAAACTTAAAAAAAAAATTTGGTGTTTTTTTCATTTTGTTGTTCTAATGTGTATTGTTTTTAAACTTAATCAATACTTCGATTTATTGAATATAAAGCAGAATCTGTAGCTTGAGGGCGAACTCTGGGGAGCGTGGGGAGGGTGGCAGTGATTTGAATGAGAAATTCAAGAGATTTTTTGTCTCTTTCTTCATATTGGATAGCAGTTGAGTGCATTTTATGATGTCTTTATGTTATATTTGTACTTATATACGAGTGATTGTCAAATAGAAGATTATGATTATTATTATTATTATTATTATAGAGCTGTGAGAAGTCCTCTGAGATTTTTGTGAAATAAATGACAAAATAAATTGGTATTCAAATGAATTTGAAATGAATTTTTAAATTAATTCCAACATTACAACAATTAATTTCAACATTTTTTAAAATACTAATTATAGAAAACAAATTAAATAAATTAAATACATAAACTACAATTTAATTCAAAATTTTTAAAGCATTGTATTCTTATGGATATAAAGTATAGTGTTTATGAATATTAATTTATAGTAATATTTTTACATAAAAGCAGATGATTTTTATACCAAAACTAAAAATAAATCTAAAAGTAGAAGAGAAATTGTTTTATTGACTCCTTTTATTAAAAGTACATAAAATTAAGTCCCCAAGATTTTCTTTTATTATACATAATATAATAGAAACAGACAAAAAATTTGTAATTTATTGTGTAATTTTTTCTACCAGACTATTGAGTAGGTTAATAATTTAAGGAAATGAAAGGGAATAGAAAATACAGCGAACGGACGGACGCATCAAGATTGCAAAAAATACCAGGATTTGCTGCCAGACATACAAATAAAAGAACAGAAAAAAAGAGGAAAGACAACAGTAAAAAAACAACAAGGATATAAATACGAGTATAAGGTCAACAACAACCGCCACAACAACAATCACAAGAACGATCTAATGATGTAAACAACATTCATTGAGGTGAAAATCTTTTTGGCTAATATTAAAGACTTAAATGTGAAAATTTAAATGTAAACACTTAAACATTAAATCGTTTAAAAAGTAATTGTCTTATTATAACAACCGAATGTAGAGTATTTTCCATTCAAATATTAATTTTAAATACTAAATCAAGGCTCATCAGGAAGAGTTTAAAGAGTTTACACGATACAACATGACGTATGAGTGATTAATTTTAAAATTTCAGAATTTATTAACTTAACTATTAATATTCAGTTGTATTAAAAATTAATAAATATTGAATATTGTAATTTAATATTTTTGTAATGTAAATGTTAATAAAAACTATTTTAAAATGTCGGGAAAATTAATTTAAACAATTAGAAAATCAAAACTGTGAATTTTTTAAAATTTCGTTTTGTTAAATTTTGTAAAATCTGTGAAAAAACATATTTAAAAATCTGCGAAAGCTGGATCGAATTATTATTAAAAAGGGCAGCCACTACTGTGCTGTTACCTTTGTTGTTGTTGTTGTTTAACTTTTACGCTACATTAAGCAATACTATTGAATGGCGAACAGAGCTGTCGATGTTGTTGTTGTCGTCGATGTTGTTGTTGATGATGTGTTCGTTGATGGGTTCGTTCTTGTTGTTGTTGCTATTATTATTATGGTTGCTTTCGCTGCTATGATTGAAATGTGTTTCGCGCATTTCTTTTAACAAGCACTTGAAGTACTTTTTAAGAGCTGCATTGTTGTAGGATGTTTTGTTGTTGTATAGTGTGTCCCGTACTGTTTCTGCGTTTCTAGTGCATGCGAAATAATACGGAAAAATGATTGTATCGTGCTCTATTCTTCGAGTTTGGAAGAAAACAAAAAACTGAGCAGTGGAAAAATTAATATGAAACAAAATAAAAGAAAAAAAAGAAAAAATTACTCGAACATATTTAAATATATTTAATTATCTACTCTGTGTACTAAAAATTGCATAATATTTAAAATTTATACGATATTTTATAGTTTATGTATTGTATTTGGAGTGTATAATGAAACGTAAATCACTACGCAAAAAAAACTTGAAAACTGAATTCGCGCCCACACGATGAGTAAGAAATGCGCTTTGGTGCTGCTTCTGCAGCAAGAATAACAAAAGCTGATATCCTCGGCTGATAACGAGACAGAGAAAAACAGAAGCCAACGCAAATAAAGCAACTGAAGGAACGGCGGCATTTCAATACAGCGAAGCTGCTTTCAGGAAGAAAATAAAACAACAACATCAAAAATTATAAAAACGACAACAGGGAAGATGATTCCTTCCGTAACTGTAAACAACATCGTAGCAAGCGACGATGAAAACGGACGATACAGTTCACGAAATGAACAACATGAACGTATTGCATTCATATGGAAAGAGAAAGAGACAGAGACACTCATAGAGAATGGAGAGTTGGAGAAAGAAAGATACAAATTAAGGAAGAAAAGGAACCGAAAAAATCCTAATTAAAATGAAGATCAAAACAGGAGAAGATGAAAGAGAAGGAGATAGAGAAGGAGTGAAGTGAAGGACGCATAACGATCGTGGGCAATCTTAAGTATCTGTAAAGTTTTCAACAAATGTAGAATGAGAGAGGGAGGAAGAGCGTAATGGGGAGTGGTGTTGAAAAAGTGCTGAACAACTGGTGGAAAGAGTGTTCGAGAAAAGGGTCAGAGAACAGTTCAAAGGAAGTGTAGAAAAGAAAAACTACATAAACAAATCTCTAGGGAGACAAGCATCTGAGCAGTTGACCGAAGAGTGGGACGAACAGCTGGCATGCGTAGGCGCTGATGCTTCTTCTTCAAATTCTTTTTTTTCTTCGTCTTCAAATCATTTAATGATGTGCAGTGATTGACACATGCATGCATACAAACACACTAACACACGGCTACTATAAAAAAAAATTAAATTAAAAATTATAAGAGACGAAATGAGAGACTCGACCATAAATGTTAGTGCGACCCTCTCCATTCTACGCCCTGACCTTCAGTCTTCCCCACCCTCTCCCCCCCGGCTTCCTCCGTTTCTTCTTCTTCCTCACAAACACAATAATAAGAATATACAAATAAATTAAATCGTTGACAATTATAAACTACAATATGCATGAGAAAAAACATCTGGCTACACTGAAACTATTTTATTCTTAAGAAAAATACACATAAAAGTATAAAGTACAAAATTAATAATAGTTATTCTCCATGAAAAGTTGGATCCTTTTATAAATATGATTTTTTATAAATAATCCAACATAAGAATCTAGGATTTCTATAAATTATAACATTTAAGAACAACAACAACTACAATAATACCAACACTTCTCACTACAAAATCTTTGTAATTAAAATCCTTATTTAATCCTGAATTTAATCGATAGTAATCTTAAACTGAGTTAAGTGATGTAAGCTTTTGTAATGTTTATGTTGTTGTTGTATAATACGTTGAATCTGATATAAAATCAACAGCAACAACAACCCAGTAGCATTGATTTTCAATCATTGTCTCGATGTTCTGTTGCAACATTTAAGTGACTGTTGCTTTAATTAAAATATTTACACGTTTAGTTACAAGTTAAGGACATTAAACAAGTACTATTTTGTGATCATCTGCTTGCAGATCATCCTTTTTAAATTCATTTCGACTCACCTCAGTTATAATTTCCAAAATACAAGCATTGTTTCTTTAAATCACTAATTTTTTACGTTTTTTATAGTATTCTAAGCACAAACATTCCACGACAACGACGAGGTATAAATTACAGTTTATGTTTTTATAACATCTACTTTATTTGCATTTGCAAATGAAAACGCAACACAGTTCGAAAGTTAAATTTTTAGAGTAACAGCACACAGTTGAACGTGTTTCGCCTCGTCGTTGAAGTAGCAACTCGCAGCTCCGCTAACACCGTGTTTACGCGCTCGCTGTCGTTCAGCAACTGAATCGAAGGCAGCGCAACACAAGTGATGGCACTTGTGTCTATCGGCGTGCCGGCTGCGACGAGAATCTGCTGCACTGCGCCGAGTTCAACAGAACCAGAACAGGACCAGCTCCTGGTGCGACCCGAGGGGAGAACTGATTGATGTGAGTTCGGGAATTGCACTGAACTCAATTATGATGGTGATGAACGTTGTACGAATTGCATTCGGGTCGTTTCCGTTACGCTGCGCAGCGAAACAGGACGAGCGATTTTCAGAATTTTTCTTAGGTTCGGTTTTATTGTTATGATTTCCTTTTAATTTTACTAGTGGCTTGTTGTTGTTTTGTTGTTTTTTCTTTACTGCTTCTAGTGAGCTTCGCAAACACGTGAAAAATCATAAGAAATGCATTGAAAAGTTCTTTCTACTATAAGTTTTCAACACGTGGTGAAAAGCTTCACCACGAAGGTGGAGCATTCATTCTTTTTGCAAGTTTTGTCGACCCACTTTGATGTTTTTTAATAATAAGTTTTTTGAAATCAAAGAAGAATAGCGAATTTTTATATTTTGTTTGTTTTTACATTTGCTTTTCTCTTATTTAGATTTCAGTTTCCTTTGTTTAGCTTTTCGAATCTTTTATTAATTTTTAAGAAAGAATTTCGAAGGCAAGCCATATAAAACAAACATAAAAAAGTGCTAAATTCATATATCATAAAGTAACAACGTTGTGCGGCGTGGCCAGATTGACTTGGACCAGCAGAAACACAGCAGAAAAGAAATAAATCACAGCCTTAAATAAACACACAAAATAATATTGAGACTGTGGAAATAAAACAAATCTAAACAAAACAGATTGTAAATGAAAATATTTAACGTAAATATTAACACTAAACTAAACTAAACACGAAAAACTGAAAGTAGGTGAAAATTATTCAATAAAATCTCTCGTCTTATAAACAGCTGCAAAAATATTCGCTTTTATGGCTAATAATACGAAACAAAAGTAAAAAAGAAATGATGTACAATACAATAATTTAATCCTTACTTTTCACTTCCCCTTATATAAGCCCCTTGCCTTATCACTTACCTCCTCTTTCCACCACCCACCACTCTTCTTCCTCTCGCAGGGTTTCCTGTTCCTTCGTCATACTTTTAATAGGAATTTTTTTTTACTAATTATGTATTTGAAGATGTTAACAAGACATTTGAAATAACTGTGGTTTGTGTACCAGCTAATTTTTGGATTTCGTGTCCATGGAGATTCTTTTTCCCATCTGCTTTAACATCATCCATCAAATAATTCACATATGTACCTACTTTCACACACCTAATCTCTCATTCCATCTCTCTCTCTCTCTCTCTCTCTCTCTCTCTCTCTCTCTCTCTCTCTCTCTCTCTCTCTCTCTCTCTGCCTTTTTGTCTCATACACCATGTATTCCCATGGAATGCTCGTTGGTTGAGTTTATTGCTTGGTGTTGAACGCGTTGAAGCATTTGATGAATCGTTATTGCATTCCTTTGACGGACTCATTTGCTTTGACTGCATGACGGACTTACTGACACTCTGTGCG
This sequence comes from Myopa testacea, assembly GCA_949629155.1. Classification (NCBI taxonomy): domain Eukaryota; kingdom Metazoa; phylum Arthropoda; class Insecta; order Diptera; family Conopidae; genus Myopa; species Myopa testacea. The sequence goes on from OX451345.1 coordinate 29,006,876, forward strand.
ACATGCTGGATGACATACTCGTACACACTCTGTACATACTCGTACAAACTGGTTGACTGTCTGGAGGATTACAGTGCATCCAGAAGAGGATAAGTAAGAATGAACTCAGGTATTTTTGTAAAGATTCTGTGTGGTCGCCGAAATGAGGAGGGTGAGGAAGTGAGAAAGAGAGCGAAGACCATTAAGACCATGATGACGAAGAGATGAAGAAGGATTATAAGGGGATCAATGGATTGTACGTGTGCAATTTTATAATCATATCGAATGACTTCCACCTATGTTGGTAGTGAAGCACAGACTACTAAATACAACATGACATTCGTATCAATGCAACATAACAACATGAAGTGGATAAAATTATAAAATTAAGTTCGTGTGTGGACTGAGAAAAGGAGAACTAAAGTTGTGTTGCACTAAAGCACAGTACAACATGTTCAACAGCAACAACAACAGACAAACTCCACAACTACAACAAATTACTATATAAATCCTTATACAACTTTTGGAAATGAAGCCACAAAAAAGCACCACTGGATCCATTATCGTTGAAACGTGTCCCAACATCATCAACACCCATCTTTTTAGTTAAACTTTTCTAAACTAGTTAAGGAGAACAAGCAATGAGCTGATGATAGTCTAGTTTCTTCTTCTTTATTTGATATACATACATATTATATAACAATTTCCTTTATAAACCGAAATCACGATTGGCGATGTAAAACTTCTTCATTCGTTTCATATCATGTGATTAACTAAACTAAGCATATTATTAGGCGTTGTTGTTCAATTTCAACATTTGTGAATTTTATAATTTAGAAGTTTCTAACACTGTTTAAGGGAGAGGAGAGAAGATAGAAGAGAAAGAGTGAGCAGGAAGAAGAGGGAATAATGGCCGCGAAAAGCGGTACAGAAGAGGAAGGAAGATAGAAGTGAGATGCTTGAGGATTGTACGGGAAATAATGACCCGGTGAAGGAAGAAGAGTGACGTGTGATGGGTGACGTGTAACTGGTGACACGGTTGATGAGTGGCGGTAGCGGGTGACGTGTGACGTGTGAGGTTACGGTGAATGATGGGTGACAGACGTCGGATACGGATGACATGTAAAGAGGGAGACAATAACAAGGGAAGGAAGAAGGAACGAAAAGGGTGACGCGTTACTAATGTGGCATAAGGGGTGATGCATGAGGGGTGACATACACCGGGTGGCGATTGGATCCGATGATGGCGACTGCAGATTAGAGAGTGTAATTGTTGATAATTGACTGGTGATAATTGATGGCTGACGCGTAAACGAGTAACGGACTTCAGATAGAGGATGATGGTTTCAGGCAGAATAACAAGTCTATCTCTCTCCCTGTCTCCCTCTCTGCCAGCGTCACTATTCGCCACTCACTTCCTCTATACTAACTGCTTGAAAAGCGCTTTTCATTTTCGTTGAATTCATTTAGAGGTTAGTTATTACGTAACAAACAACGTAACAAACAACGAAGCGCGAACGATAACGTGTTGCATAACGTGTCAAGTGCTACGATTCGCACGTGAGTGCAGACGATGAATGAAGGTTATTGAATAAAACCGTCCGCATTCAAGGCAACTTAACATTGTTTTCATTTTAAAGTTTATACTTCAAATTAAATTTTCATCTATTCTGATATTTAAAGAATTATTTTTAAAAATATTAGTATTTTTAATATGTAAATAGATTTTTTTCCCCTGTAACTGAAGAATAACAACAACATTTCTCCACAATCTTGGAATCTTGTTTGACAAAATTTTAAGTTTTTACGTATTGCGCTCAGTTTACAGTTTGAGAAGCTCTACAAACTCATTCGACTTCAATATGTTGCTTGTAACAAAAGTTGTTGCTACACAGAAATAAACACAAATTGTGCTTGAAACAGATGTTCATCGGAAGCTTCAACAAATGGGTCAAGAAACTGCAAATAAATACTCGTCCTCAAAGATTAAACGTTGAGAAAATCGACAAAAAGCATTTCAACCTCATTTTATTGGAAAAGTTTTAGTGTAAAGTATGCTTTTATTGAAATGAAAGAAAACAAGTGGATTGAGGTTCTTCTTTCGTTAAGAATGTGCTTTGTGTGAAAAAATTTCAATCTATTTTTAGACATTCAACATTTTAAATAAAGTTATTAATACATATAACAAGATCTACATTCAAGACTTTACTTATACACACACACACGCACACAGACACACACATTTGCACACTTGAACTAACTAACATTTCCTTGACATCGAGTCACGTGTCCGTTGTTAGGTTTGTTATGCAACAAGAGAAAAACAATCTAACCGAAAAATTCACAGGAAATTCAATATTGTACCAAGGAGTATGATGATGACAATGAGGACGATCATGATGAGGAGGATGATGATGATGATGACGATGTAGTGATTATTATAACATGCGTTACTAATCGCAAATACAGTAGCTTGGTTAAATAATACAAACACTGTTAGAAATCTAACAGATCACTGTTAGTACTGTTAGTAACGAGTTAGAAAAACTCGTTAAAGTATAAGAAAATCTGTTATAAATAAAATGTAAATAAAAAGAAAACTATTTAATAATAACAAATTCGTTAAGTAACAGTTTTGAACCCTGTTATAATAAAAGATAAGCGTTCAATTCAATGAACGCTCAAAGATAAGCGTTCAATGATTCAATATTCATTTGATTTCATGTGATTATTTTTCATCTCTTCTAAGAAAAGAATAATTTTCTGTTAGGAATGATTGAATGTCTGCTGGGATTCATTTGAATGTCGGGTGTTTAAAACGGCCACTCCGCCTCTCTGCCTGCCCGTGTCTGTGTCCATCACCAACTTTTAGTTCTCTGAAAAGGTAACGAGGCAAATATGATAGCTTATCACTATATAGTATATACGCTATAAAAATAGAGAGACAGTCGTTTAGGTAGTCAGTCAGTCATTCAGTTCGTCCGTCCCTTAGTTCACCCGTCACCCAGTTCGTCCTTTTCTCGGAAGACATTCCTTTCACAGACTTCGTTGTCATCTTCTTCTTCACACTCTCTTACTTCTTCCTGTCGCTCTTCTTCTCCCTCTTCTTCATTTTTATCAACCCAGCTTGAATCCTTTCGAAAGGGTCTTTCTACTATCACCGATACCGTTTCTGTTACACGTTTTGATACCCTATCATTCACATTGACTTTTCTTCCCGTCTGGAAGACTTTTCTTCTTTCTCTGGATTTTATCTTCTTCTTGTCTTTTTCCTCGATTGATTTCTCACCCTTTTCTATGTACATACATATGTTTTTTTTTTTATTTTCTGTGAACCTTTCTTTTTGCATTCTCTGTATAATTCTTTGCTTGACTCTCTGGATTTTTTCATACTTCTTTTGAAGGATGTCGCGTGTCCTTCAAGGATTTCGCTGTCATTGGCAACATGTTGCATCCTTGTGGATGCTTGTTCTCTGTTGGTTTATTGTTTTCTTTTTTAGAGCTTAGTTATCGTTATCGCTGCTGTTATCATTATAATTGTTAATGGTTTCTTATTATTATTGTTGTTGATAACAATGATGATTGAATGTCGTTGTTGGCGTTGGTGATGGAAGATGCCAGTGTTGGTTGTGATATCGTTGATGTTATTGACGAAGGTTTTTGTTAGATCTACAAACTTTCATTCTCTTTGTATCGACATAAACTCGACCTCACTTGTTGAGTCCCATCGGAAGGTCAGAAGAGCAGCACTTCGCATGATCCAGCCAACTGCATGGAATTCAGTGGTTGATGCGACTGCTTTAAAGTGAAAGTATGATACAAATACAGTCAGAAGAAACATGAGAAATATGGGATATATGATAGTTCCGTCTCCTCTTCTGTCTCGTACTGATCTATCCTGTCCTTTTCTATCCCGACCCTACATAACCTATCTTTTCCCCATCCCGATTGTATCGCTTTTAGTCCCGCTTTTAGGGTCCTATCCTCTACTGCTGTAGTCCCAGCCGCAGTTCCAGTCTCTGCCCCATACCGAAGTTAGACTTCGTAGACATATCTTAGTTTCGCATAGCTTTTTGCTCTTACATATCTAGATTTATATCTACATTTAAAATATATATTTATATAATTTTTATTTATTTTTTTACAAAACATTTTAAGCTCTTTATTTAAGTGCTCGTATGTTCCTTATTGTTAGTATTACTATTATTATCCGCATTTATTCTTCTGACTATGTGTATGATTTCCTTCATTAAGTAAACATTGTCGTTTTTTCTGTTCTTCATCATTTCAAAATACATTAAATTTTTATGTGCTATTTAATTTATTGCTACATTAAAACAAGAGTAGAAAAAACTTTGAGTTTGATTTGTTTACATAAATTGTAAAATATTTTGAAATTAAAATTCTTTAAATCAGACATCATACTGAAATAATGTATGCCTTTTTGGAAAACTGATTCAATTTAAATATTTCCAATTGTGAAATGTCACTTTGATTGTTAGATAAATTATTCCCTGACTGTGGATGGACTATTTAGTAGATATACTAGAGATACTAAATAGTATATCCAGCGTGCTGGGCCCATAAATTATTGGTTATGACAGAAATAGATATATCTCTGATGAATATTCTAAGCCACCGCTTACAACTGACGGATTCTGATTTGGTTTAAATTCATTGAGAGCAGCCCAAACTGTTATAAAGCAGGTCCAATAATTCGTAGTTATTACTATCGATGACTTTTCCAACAAAAGCAAGGTATGAACGAAGCAAGGTACACCGAAACTAACCAAAGAAAATACGTAATGACGTGAAATTCTACGCAGGTATGAATGACAGTGCTGCCAACGTAAAAACAAATAGATTTGCTCGAATCGCTGCAGCCGAGCAGTTGAAATTCAAAATTCGTGATGGGTTTTGAGCAAACCTCGTAAGAAGTTATACTAGGTATAACCACACTAAAAGAATCATATACTTAAAACAAGTAAAAACCTAAGTAAATTTTGTGAATTAAATGGCACTAAAAAAGCAGAGTCCTTTAAAATTAAGAAGTGGTTTTACTTAATATCAGTAAATATATTTATTTTATTTCAAATATGTGCTTACGCCAAGTTACTAAATAATTTTCTTGAGTTGAAGATCATTTTACTAGAGTTGAAAATATTGCCTTCTTAAAGCACAATATTTACTAAAATAAAAAAAATTGCTTTAATTTAAGAGGGAGCTTTTACTTCTCATGAGTAAATTCTGTTTTGAGAAATAACATTCTTTAATTCAGTACTTAATTTTAATTACTTAAGTCCTTGGTGAGGATCTTATAAAACTTTGTATATTCCTCCTCTGTGATAGAAGCGGGAGATTGCGTTCAGATGGCTTCGCTTTCATTGACTCGTTTCCATCCGCGTCTTGTTTTGCAATGTTTTTTCCTTCGCTATAGCGTCATATTCAATGTCGTCTTCGTCTTTACCTCCATTGTTGGGATCTGCCGCGGGCTTCCCTGACCGTAATCATGGACGTGAAACACTTCACAAGGTGTGTCTATTATAAGATACGAATAAGTTCCAGAAAATTTTCTTCCTTGATCATATCGTCGTGATCTTAGAGAGCGGGTTCTATGAAAACATTGACTTAGTAAGGTTCTTATAGTAATTTTTTAAATTCGTCCTGATTTTAAATATTCTTCTTGAATTTTATTTTGAATTTGATATTTGTTGCTTGTAATTTTTAATAAATACTTAGCAGTGAAGCGAATATTGTTTCAAAAATATTACAATATTATGAACCACATTTATGTATACGAGTTTGCATGTACTTATTCCTCACATTGATTTGTTTTTTATATTGATTTATAAAATTGAATTTGGCATTTTTTCTATACATAAATGTACATATAAAAAAAAATAAGATTGTATAAAAAATTACGCTGTAACTTAATAACTATAAATGAATGATTTTTATTATTCTTGAAAACATTTTCTTTTTCTTCTAAAAAATTTATAACGATTAATGAATTTCGTTAAGCATAAAATTAGCTTATACATATATTAGCTATACATATACGAGTACATAGATATTAGCTCATATATTAGCTGATATATTAGCTCCTTATTACTATCCTAGTTTTATAAGAAGAATTCCATTATATTACCTACAATCTCTTTATCAGTTTCGAATTGATGACTCAATTATAACTGAGTGCTGAAGAGTAATTATAGTAAAAAGCAAATGATTGGAAATTAATCGGTGCTGAGAACTCACAAATTCATCATCTTTAAAGTAAAATAATATATTATTTTTATATACTTAAAGTCAAATCAATTCACTAGAATGTAATATATATAATCCTAAATTAAGTTTTAAATTCATGCGCTATAAAAATGTATTTATAACACTTAATTATTTTAACAAATTTTCATAAAAAAATAAAATTTGAAAGTGGAACGATCCAATCCATCTTGTATGATGATTGCGATCATTAGTCACTTGGAAAAACGCGAAGTTATGAACGAAAGCTCTTTGAAATTAGCATTTTAGAGCTGTTTTTACTGACATTTGAATCTATTGAATTTAAAGAGTTCGAGGTGGGGTATTCATCTATAAAACTGAGTATAGAATTATTTTCATAAAGGACGGAAGAGGATACATTAAAAATGTAATATAAAAGCACAAAATGTCTCCAAATGAGAGATATCAAACGAAAGACTTGGTTAAAGGACATTTAAGACATTTATAATCAATGAAATTCAAATTCCATTATATTGTATATGAAATTTGAATGTGTTCCAATTAAATGTCACTTGTCGCTTATCAATATATATTATATGTTCAATTTTGGAATTCTTTCAACTCCTACAGTCTACGTTACACTTACAACTTAATGTTAACATTTCAGGTGATACTTCTAAACACTAACATAAACAACTCTACGACATAACGTAATTACTAACTACTTCATCATCATCTATTAACTGAGATAGAAAAAAAACGACTTGCTCTCATAGAAATACTGCATTGTTACACTTAATTGAATTGTTAACTTAATCTATAGCCATCTAAGTGCAACTGAATTCACTTCTTCGTCATTCACATTGTATTCGTGCGCATCATCGTGCCACGAATCGTGGACTAACTGAAGACACTGCGTCACAAGTTGATCAGTTGGGCCTTGCGTTGTGCCTCCAGGCGTATTTCCAGCATTGCGTATGGTGGAACGCTGACCACGAAAATCAACACCAGTATCAGTATTTTCGGGGTTTCGCAGAGGAAGCCGTGTGCCGCAAACGTCACTCCCAATCCCAGGAAACGCAAGCCCTGCAGTGGCGCTGTGACCTCGGCCACGTGGTTAGTGTGATTCAGCGTGATGAGCGCCAACAGGAGCGTCTCCCACATGGCGTTGCAGGCGCCCCATGAAGCAGCCAGTACGTAGAAGAGGGCGCTGTCGTCGCTAGAGGGCTTCCATCGCGAAATGGCAAGCAGCAAGCAAGAGTGAAAAAAGAAGCCGGCCACTAAATGAGATGAAAAGAAACACTGGTATGAACAAATATCTCTATCTCTCTCTCTCTCTCTCTCATAATAAAAACACATACGTATTATAACGATGCGTTTTGTGTACCGCAGCAACATGCTTAGCGTACAGGCTACGATGGATTGCATGATGCCCATGCCAATCAGGGCGCCCGCCACCATGCTGATGCCCAACGAACATGACACAAAAGCCTGTGTTAGATAGTTTAAAATTATAAAAAACGTGGTTTTCTTTTCAAAAGACAGCTGCTGTCGATTACTTGCCCGCAGAAAGTCGCCCAGCATGTAAGCTTGTTCGGTGCCGATGAAAAACGCCATGGGGCCCGCAAACAGCAGCGTATCCGTCACTCCTTTGATGCGCTCCTGCCGGAAGGTGGCCTCAATCTTGCGCGGCACCAACGTCAGCAGCAGCGCCAACATCGAAAATGCCAGATAAATACCCACCAACGTGACGCCGCCGGCACGCCCCTTGCCGTTGATGAAGTGGGCGTAGAAGGTGTCGTTCGACGGAAGCTGCTCGGTGCTGAGCTCCTGGCGCCACACGGGACACATGTCAGCACCGCAGATTCGTACTCCGTGTTCATTGTGGTTGTAGAAGTCGTCGAAGGAGCCGGAGACATGCGGCCAGAAGTTGGGCATGGAGTAGCTGTAGAAACTGTTGAAAGCAGCAGGTGTGGGCAGAGCGGGTGTCGTCACATTCACGGCTATCAATTGTGGCTTGTATGCTGCCAGCGACGTTGTGCCGAATGTTGCTCTGCCCGCATTCGCATTTAGATCGAAGCAATTCCAATCGCTGGAGGTGCACGCCAGCACCAGGGAGGCAACCAGCGCTCCCACAATGATGCCCACATCCTGCGCAGCTTGGAACCAACGAACCAGCCGCCGGACCTTTTGGTCGCGATTACAGAATATTTTGTGCTCATCTACTAACGCATCCACGCCATGCGGAGTGCTCAAAGTGCACTCGTGCTGCGAACAACTCAACCGGCTGCTGAAGTGCACTACCAGAGCTACCTTGCTTATCCATCCCGGACTCAGAGTCATGCCGAGCAGTACGTAGGCCGGCAGTAGCGTGAAGATCGACGGGTATAAATGGCAGAGCAGAAAGACGCATAAGCCTATGTAACTCATGGCAATCAGCAGAGTGTAACCGAAAGCGCGTATGAGCTGCGTTGCTGCCAAGCACATCCCGGCCGACAGGAGGAACGCGGTGCTGAGCAACAAGGAGCCGATGTTGGGGCCAACGTGCAACCAGTGCTCGCGATGGTGCCAGATCGAGTTGGAGCCTTGCAAGCCGAGCAGCGGCAGCAACACAGCGCACATGAGTCCGTGGGCCACAGCCAGGCAGGTGAATTGCTTGCAGATCTTCTGGCGTACGTGAGCCGGCACCTTATTGCGGCAGTTGCGGTTGTTCAGCGTCAGCAAGCGACGTATCGAGGTGGCACCAATCGAACTGTTAATCGATTCGCGCCGGCGTGAGGCAGCCAAGGCGGCTTGAACCTGATAAGGGGTAACGGGATTAATGCGATGAGACCGTGACGTCACAGGCGAGTAAGCGGGCAAATGCTGGAAGTGAAAGCGGAAGACATACGCAAGAAGGTTATTCAAGAAGTATCACAGGCTAACAGTTGAACTTACCTCCATGATTTGCTCATCCCAGATGTTGTGTGAGGCACCGGAGCTTCTGGTGCGGATAACGCGATGACGGTTTGTCAGCGAATGACGATGATGCTGGTGATGCTTGGGCCAAAGACCGGTTGTGGCGGCGAGGCCGAGCAGTGCAGCCCCACCGCCTCCGGCCAAACCGCTCATTGCAGTTGTGGCAGCTACACCAGTTGCACCCGCTGCTGTTGCATTCGAAAAGTAAGTAGCGCCTGCGGTGGTCGCCATGCCTAAAGTACCACCACCCATTCCCAAGCCGGCCATGAGATAAGCGTTGTAGGATGCTTGCTGATGGGAGAGTCATATAGAGAAAAGAGAGAGAGAGAATGAGAAAGCAAATACTACTCTTTACTGCTTACCTTGCAATGAGCAAACATTGCCGATCTCTCACGCTCATGACTTGAATCCCTGGCGCGTTGCTCTCGCAACTTTTCGCGTTGTTCGCGTTCTTGTTGCTTCTCGCGACGTCGCTCAACCTGCTCCAATTCATGCAGATTCGGTAGGCTGCCCATTTCGAAAGTTTTCTCCACCGATGATGGTTAGATTAAAGTGTTAACTTAACTGTTAGATTCTCTGTTACGGCAACTTACTGTAGAGAAAAGCAAGATGACAGTGGATGAAAAGCAATTTTAATAGCGTGTGTTTCTGTGTGATATGACTTAAATCGAATCTATCCACGAACGTCTCTGTTCAATATTTGTCTTGAGGTTTGAAACACTTCGATACAAGGTATGGCAAGAAGGACATTTTACAGAAATGACTCGATGGAATTTTTAGAAGCATCATGCTCTGGATCTGTCGTTTGCCAGTCTGCCTTCCACAGTATCTGTTCGTCCGGTTGATTGGCGCAGGCATTCGTTATGCATCGCAGCGCAATTCAATTACCAGCTTGTGAATTGCTACGGCTCAATGCCAAATATTGTGTCCGTTGCTGTTATGTGCCTGTTTTTTGTTGTTGTTGCTATTATAATTATTATTGTCTCCTTCCTGTGGTGGCACTGGGTTATCTTGATGATTTTCCTTTGACATCTGCCTCAATTTCATTGAAAACGGGCAGGGTTTAGTACAGTTTGATACATATAGTATATTGGTTTTTTTTTTAAATTTAATTTTTGGTTTTGTTAATTGAAATAGTACAATTATTGTTATTATTATATAGTTAAAACTTGATGTATTTTCTGTTGTATGTTTTTCGAATGCCTAAAAATAGAAACAAGCGTTATAAAAACTGTAAAATACGCGTTTTAAAAAATGAAAAAAGAAAAACGAATGTATTTACAATAAACATTGATAATGACATGATAAACTTTTTATTCATTCATGATTCTGAGACCATTTCTACAAAACTGACCTTTTTTTTTTGCACTTATTATTATTGCACAATAAATTCATTAAAATAAAATGCAACACTGTGTTGATCGCTGAAAGTTGCAGGACTGTTATAAAAACTTGTTCCCTACATTAAAAGACTCTTTCATATGAAAAATACAACTTCTGTCGAAAAATAGAAACTAAATAGATGAAAATTAAAACTTGATTGAATGGAAAACAAAATAAAATAAAAATGTTATCATTAAAACAACATTTTTTCCCGATTGAATGGATTCGCAAGACATCACGAGACGACAAGCAACGAAACGAGGAAGACCGCGAATAGCAGCAGATGACAGGTATTTGTTACGTATTTGTGTTACGTATGTGTGTTACGTATTTGTGTGTCAATGTGTCAAAATTGTTTGAATTATGTAACTGGAAAATCATCCAGTCTTTTCAAATTTCACACATGATTGAAAACCAGTGACAGCGATAGCAGCATCTGTTGCAGTATTGGCAACAATAACAACAAATATATTTCAAATATACAAAACATGAAAAAGAAGAAGAAGAAGACACATCCTAGTGGTCTATAGATACATATATATACATGCACGTACATATGAATATAATAGTATGTAGCTATGTTTTAAATTTATATGTACTCGTATAGGGACTCCATGCTTCAGAACCAAGGATATCCAAGGACAAATTACAAATAAGTCCCAAAGAAGGAATGGCAGAGTGATAGATTGCTTGATAAAATAAAAAACAGGTGGAATAACTTGAAGATAATAACGATTTGAGAAGTAATTCAATGAATCTGCTACAAAAATTGCTTTAAAATTACTTTAAAGAATTACTTGGAGTAGAATTAGTTACGTATTCCTCCGTAAAAAGTTGCAAGTTGAACAGAATATAGTAAATATTCTATAAATGGGCTCTAGACTAAATCTGATATGAAGAAGGAAGGACATTCTTCATGAAATTGAATGTTACGTATACGTAACGTATGCCAAAGAAGATTTGTCGAATTTTATTACGTGCAACGTATCGAAAGCGAGATTTGATAAGTTTTGAGTTGCAAATTTTAGTCTTTCTTTCCAAATCTAAATTTCGCAGAGTTAAGAATGAGTCAATGCAATAAAAATTCATAAATAAAACTTCAAGTGGAATAAAAGAAACAATTACGTCGGAAAACGAATCAAAATAACGCTGTAATTTTTGCGAAATACTTGTAAATATCCTCGAATGTTCTCAGGAAATCGCTATAACTTTTCTTTTGTCATGATCACAATAATTGTATTCTTTCAATTATTCATTCATCATCAAGGACATCAGTTTAACATGATTATTTGAACTTGAACGACATCATTATACATCATTATTATTATATTTGCTAGAGAACAATAAAAAAAACACAAAATAAAACGTTAACGCGATTTATTTATTATACGAAGCGCGTAACATGAAACATTCATCAATTTGCAATAATATTCAAACAGACAACAACAATAAAAACGTCGCTGCAGAGAGTAATCGTCGCTACAGAAACAACAACAAAAACAAATACAAAAATAACACTAATGGCCACAAAAATCGCAAGAACGGGAGCCACAAGAAAAACCGAAGAAAATATATAATTTAATCATTTAAAACTCGTGTTCATGAGGCGTTGCCATCGCCATCTTTTATGCGAATTTTCCTCCTCAATTTAACTGAAGTTAAATTCGCTTTTACAATTGTTTGTGTTAAAATATGCATTAAAAAACATACATTGCAAAAAAATTACAGATCATTAAATTAACGCTAATTTATACTCATTATAGTAGCTTGTAATTTGAGAGTCGTTACTGTGTATTATTTTCTCCATTTCAACAAGAAAAAGAATATTTTACTTAGGAAACTAAAAAGGAATAAAATAACACCGAAAGTTTGGCCTCATTAAAATGAGTTGCTATCACATTAAAAAATCCTTACGTCTTGATTATAAGCGCAAATCACATAAGAAGCAAACTCAAAATTTTATTAAACTCAACTACAACTAAAAGAAAATAAAATAAATATTAATTCCTTAAAACCACTGTATTGAAGTATCCTTTCATACGATTATGTAACACATGCAGAAAAATAATATTTCTTGAAAATTTGCAGGTATAAGTTTAAGAGATTTAATGACCCGATATTTTATGATTATTTTTGTTATATTTAATAATATTTTTCATAAATACATTCGCGGATGTCAACTTTACTAGCGGATACTAAAATACCGTTAGATTTGTAGCATGTATCCTCATGAAAATATGATCCTGTTTCAGAAAAGTTTGTTTTTAATTTCCATAAAACATTTCTATTAAGTATATGAAACCATGATACCACAGAGAAATGCCTCTGTGGTTTCTATTATTGTTGTTGTGGCTTTTGGAGCACCTACACTCATACATACTGTACACTCACACAACCTCGTATGTGGTATACAAACACTGTGTTTCACATTCATGTCGTGCATTCGTGCATGCAGAAAAATTTAACCCAAATAAGTTGAACAGCAGTTGAAAGTTGAATGTAAACAAGAGCATTCTATTCAAAATCCAACAGCAAATAAATACAAAGGCAAGAGAGCTGTTTATATCGATATGTATGTGTGCATTTAATACAAACACAAATACTTAAAGTAAATGATAATAAATATTTAAGTATATCATTTGAAAGTATATATTTGGCATGACTGAAATTACAGTGTGAATGCGTTTGAGAAAACATATTTTTTAATTTTGAAGCTTTACCATCGATTAACAAATAATTGCCGTTTTTCTAGTTTTTAAGTGATGATTGTATACAAGTGATGATACTATAAATCAGTTTCGATGGAAGAAGAACACGCCAAGGAAATTGTAATTCATAATGTCAGAATATCAGGGATTTCTGTATCTGAGCATCGTATCTCGGCATCGAATGATTAGCAGATCAGAATTGACAAGAATCATCTTTCCTGCTAAACTTTCTAGAGAAGTATGGAGTAGGAAGGCTACTCTAACTGATTTCAAATTGGCACAATAGACATCACACTTCCGTCGACATCAAAGAGGTCGCAGTTCCAGAGGCATGCCTTGTCCCGGTTGTAATAATAAAAGTAATAAGATTCGAACTGCAACCACTTCATTCGAATTCAAATGCTCACGAAATACACTCGGAATCAGTTTTTCAGTTGCAGAGTTGGGATTATATTGACAAGCCGGTGGTCTCTACTGAGAGCCTCACTTCTTAACAACGAAGGAAACGCTGAAGGAAACGTTACGCTTTGCATTATCGCTTTCCTAACCTAGAAAATAACATGGCATAACGTAAGCGAGTAAGCGTTTCGTTCGTTCATAAGGAATGAGGCCCTGAATCTTTGGAAAACTTTTCTATTAAAATTTTTAGTCGACATTCGCAAACGTACATAGTATTTTGTAACATTTGTAACATTTTCAATGCAATAAATTGAAGTCCCAATTTGAATTTGTAACAATATTTGTAATAAATGCATATGAAATTATCTAATAATGGTAATTAATTATTTAGCACTTTACCGAAAGGAATTAAAAAATTTCTGATGAATTGTAGTTCTCACTGGAACACTTTTTGTTGGATATCAGCGACTTCTAGCGACATTCTTCTGGTCTGCACAGAAACCAGAGACTCCTACTTCGGTTTGTGTGTGTGCGTGTGCCTCAATACAGAAACGCGAATCTGTGCACACAGCAACATGGGCGCTTCTTCTCTTCGCATTCAAAATTAGCTAAAATCACTTTCACTTTTGCCCAAAAATTAGGTCACACTTCTAGAGGAAACAATGAAAAAAGTTGTTGAAGGATTCACTTAAATAAACGCAATCATATTGCAATTAAATTATCGTATTCTTCGAGAAACGTTTGCGATTTCCAACACTTTATTAGACTAAATCACTAGCCAGCCAGCTTCCTTGAGAAAAACTCATATTCTGAATATTGTACTTTATTCTCAGCAGCTGCACCCACCCTCGAAGACTGTTCGAGTCGGAGAACCTTCGCGAATACCTGCTGCCGAAAGGAGAGTGAACAACGAACTGAAGCTTGAAGCACACGAACTTTTGGCACACCAACGCGAGAATCCTTAACGAATCCGACGCACGGAGAGCGAAGCGTCTGTCAAAACAGTTGACAGTTGATCCACTCTCCAGCGCGCTTGCTCCAAACCACCCTCGGAAGATATCCCTGGAGGACGGAGAGTGGCCACCTGACACATCAGCAATTTATGCATTGATAAATGTTGATTTCAATTTGATTAAATTTCATTTTGATTGACATTCACCAACACATAATATCTACATTAAATAATGTATTATAAATAAATATATTAAATAATGTATAATAAAGGAATTAAATAATGTAATCACTTTACATATCTGAAGACAACTTCCTCCATGAGGCTCTCAGTTTGAGCAAGAGTAGGTTATGTTAGTGACTTCGATCCTTCTTGCTTGGATTTCTTTTTGGATTTATTGATTTTGTTATTTATTGATATTATTAAAGATTACTCCTGTGCATCACACACGAACGCACGTGTACTCAGTCCAATATGCAGAGCATTTAAGTGATTTATTATTACATGTTAGCTTGGAACAGGTTCAAAGATCCAGCAGGAGACAAACAAATGAGCATCATCAATTTATTTTTATGTGGCCGGATGGAAATTATGAAATGACAAATGATACAGGAAATCACATGGTTACACATACAACACACAATGAAAATCACCCACAGTGAAGTTGGTTGCTATAATGACGACGATATCCTTGTGCTGTTCTCGTTCTTTATTCAATTTAATTCTTGTTGTGCCGAAAAGTATGGACGACGGAGGGGAAAAATTCGAAGAAAAACCCACACATTTTTGTACCATTAAAATAATTTCACTTTACTCACTTTTCTACTATTGTTATTTCATTAAAAATTGCGAAATGTGGAGTTAGAAAAATCCATGAATCAAATGACTTCGAAATTAACCAAAATTTAGTGGTTATCGAATATAAAAGATAGTCACCGTTTCCATTCACACTGAAGTACTTTACACGCATCAAAGCCATGATTAATCATGATTTCGATAGAAATAACAATGATTTCGACTCTGATGTAACTGCTAAAATTGCTATATAATAAAGTCGAAAGTAGTGTAGTTTTTATTTTGCAATATACTGTATTTGTATTCGTTGAGTTTACAATTTCTTCTATACGATTTAAAATGTTCCAGGCTAAATACATTATAAAATCGAAGACAAAGATTCCTCAATACAATCGAATGTCGTCTATCCTCACTTAATAAATAACGAATAACTTCTGTTATTAATTTATTTCTTGTAGGTTTTCTTTATTTATTCTTCTTTTTAGGTAAGTACATATATATGTATGTATTTATGTATGTATGTATTTATGGATGTATGAGTTCATTTTCTTCAACATATCATATATTTAATTATACGTAATTTTATACGTCGATTTAGTCAGTGGTGAGTATTCAATTGAATAGAATTACAATTTTAACGTCAATTTTTTTTATTGTTTTTTTTCTCCTTCTTTGTTCTTTATAAAGGACATATAATGATTAAATCTTGAATAATATTTATTTAAGCATAACTTTGATGACTTTCTTGACTTTTTAGTTCATTATAAATGATCTTGATTGATAGATAAAAGAATGTAATAGTGGTTAATGTGTAAATATTAACAAACATTCAAATTTGCTTTTACAGCGTAAGGCTCAAGTTAGTTGGTGAAGTTAGTTAAATAAAATATATACAATAATAATTTACGATACTAAAAATTAAGCACTTTCTTTATCACATAAACTCAGTGCAAATAAAGGATATAACTTAAATATACAACAACAAAGTAAAGATCAAATCGTTTTACATTTAAATATACTAAATTAAAGGTTTTGAATACATGTCATTTTTACGTTCACTGCATTTATTTTCGTTATTATTATTAATCTGCTATTTAGAAATAATTTTCTAATTAATTTAATATCACAACATCCTTTATTTTTTGTTGTCACACTGATTTTTAGCTATTTCTGTACATACATATATATTATAAATTTAATTTTCTTTTTAATCTTCGTTTTTTGGTTCTCGTATTATTAACACAAATATTTTATGCTTTTATGAATTTCATCATTTTTAAATCTTTAATGTTTTCTCATTATTTTTTAATCTAAATCTACTTGTTTAGTAGTTTCAATATTCGAAAGTTTCCTTTGTCAAACTCAAATTGTTGCCATTATAAGTATAATAATTTATATTTTTTGTTTAAATATAGATTTTATTTATTGATTTCTAAATTACTGATTTTACTAGAGATATTTAACAAAAATAATAAAATATATAAAATTATAAAGAGTGGGCCATGGCTGGTTTCTTTTTAAACTTCGTTTTCCATGTTTATTTAACTCAATAACAAAATTCTTTTGAAAACCCAAAATTTCAGAAAATAATAGTATATAAAATGTAAATGTAAATATTGTAAATAGAATATATCTTGAAATATTATATTTAATGATTACTAATGAATCAGGTAGCAATTGATACGTAATAATATTTAACTTAATATTTATATCAGTTCAATAAGAATTCTAATTCTACTTGTGTATGAGTTAAAATGCAACAACATAAGAAAAATATTTCACTTAACTTTTGCATTTATTCTAAAAAGCAACAGAAATAGAAGCTATTTAAATATTAATATAAACAAAAAAGGTTTTAAAACAGCAAAAGTTTAAAGACTAGAATCTTGTGTGGAGAAGTACGACTAGAATTTCTTGAAATATCAGGCATCTATAATATATTTTATTAAAATATTATATAATATACAATATAATGTGAATGGGTATAATACGATAGATCAACCCAGTAAAATAACAAACAGTTTTAATTCATTTCAGCGAAATGTTTGTTATTACGTGCTTTTCGCCACAAAAAAGAACCAAACGAAATGATTTGAGTCCGTGATTTGAGTCTATGTTTAAATTCATTAACCTTTTATGGCTTATTTTTCCATACATAAGTATGTCTTTTATATTTCATTGCATATGTAGAAATATATTTATAGTATACATATATACTCTTTTGTTTTATTTGTATTGTAATTCTAAAAATTTATTTGAAAACACATATCTTTCTCTTGTTTTACATAAAATATAGATTCGATTAGAATATTACGATGAGTGTTGTGAGATTATCACTGACAAATTGTTGAAAAAGTTGTCAATTGTAGTTCTTTTAGTCCCAAAACTATTGTAGTAAAAAGCTAAACACACTAGATTCCCCATTTTTAATGGTTTCTTTTTGCTATGAATATAAATCAGATATGCTAACATTTTCAAGCATTATTTAATCATATGCAACAATATATTGATTCCTTCCTTTTCATTCTCTTTTCTTTTCAACTTCAATTTCAATTCAATTTTTTAATCCTCTTCATAATTTTTCTTCATTTTTTCTTTTTTCTTATTTTTATTTAAAATGTTATTCTTCTTTTTGTCTTGTTGTTGTTTGAGTAAAAGTCTAGCTGTAAAAGTTTTGCATAAAAGCTCTCTCTAATCCTTTGGAATAAATAGAAATTCATTCATTAAACATACATATATTATTCTTGGTATTAACTATTATTGATGTACTTCTATTTGTGCTTTGAAATTTCTCATGGGCCACACATACACACACATGCACCTAATACAGTATACCATAATATATGATTAATATTTAAACGTCACATTTAAATATCGTTTCATTGCAAAATGCATTAAAATTCATAGAGTTTCATTCAATTTATATTTGTAGTTTTTATTTATTGTGTTTTAACTAGGAATTTTGATTTTTATATTCTTTAACCTTTCCTGTTTTACTCTGTATGTTTTTTCTTTCTTTCCTTTTGCAGATAAATTATTTTTATTTCGTAAATGTTTCTATTATCATTGGTCTAAAATACTTTCGAAGTATTGAACATTTACGTATGTACGAGTACATACATATGCATGTATGTATGTATGTATTATTGTTTATTTTTATTATTTTAATTCTTTTCTAACATGTTTTCTGTAAAAGTTAAATAAATCTGTTTTTGTTCTTGAATGTAGTGTGTAACGCTTAAAAGAGAATCAGATGAATTTCCACATTCAGATAATATGAAAACAAGTTAAAAATAAAATTATAATTATTATTCGCACAAGATTATAGAATTATAGAATTATAGAATTATATATATTAGTAATTTGTTGCATTTTAAAAATTTGTATTAATTTCGATCATTAAAATCCAAACTATTTTCATAATTTATATCATCTTTCAATATCTTTTAATCAATATTCCATTCCATCTACACAAAATTCTTTTCATCTTTAATGATCTTCGGGTTTCATTAAAAAGGTGTTGCTGTTCATACGAGTATCCCTCCTTAATTGGAATCTTTCTGGTCTTTTATCTCAGATTTGAATACTTCTTGAAGTCCATTTGAAGGCAACATAATTTCCATCTTAAAATAGGTCTTCCTTTTCGATCTTTTTATCATCGATCATTTGTCGAGTTTAGCCTAAAGATGAAGGTAAATCCTGTAGATTAAATCTTATTTATTTGATGTTATATTTATATACATACATATATAGAGTTATGTTTACATTTAAGATATGAAATTTAGAGATATTTATTTTTTCATCTTAAGATGAGAAAAAATAACTCATTTTGCAGATAAGTTTAATGATTTCATAGCACTGGCACGATGATTAAATAAAATATGAATTCGATGATTAAATAAAGTATGAATTTGAAAGGAAGAAGTGCATGTTTTTTTTCAGTCTAATTAGTATTTTAATATCAGTATTTCATGGATAGTTTTGATAGTCGAAACCATTCATATGTATTTGTATTGCACAAATCTACATACATTTTTATATTTTATAGTCTTTATATTATTAGATCTGAATGGTTCTTTATTAAGAACCAAATCTGTGTAGTTTTTACAGAAAATAAAACTTAGATTTCGCAGTTGACCTGCAATTTAATTATATAGTGGATTTATTAATTATTATTAGCAATATTTAATTATATTAGCATTTTTTCAACCAATCAACTTTGGTTCTCAGAATTCAATTTTCAGATATCATCCTCCGTATATTAAATTTTAATTAAATTAAATTTGAGTTTTGATTAAAGTATTCGTCATTTTCTAAAATTATTTGCGTTTCATTAATATCATTAAAAATATGTTTTAACTGAGAATGCTTGAAAATGTTTAAATCGCCCATTAAATCGGCATAAATAATATTTTTTACACAGATCATAATCTTATTTCAAACGTTTATTTATCATTTTACTGGTCGTATTTAATTGTATTTATGCAAGGATCATGTCAAGGATCTGCTAACACAAACGTTCGGTGTACATACGTTTACTGATGCTTTGATCAATTATTTTACCGATCGTTTCCTCGATCTTCCTTTTAATCATTTGACGGATCGTCTACGAACGTTTGCTCGTTGAATCGTTAGTGTTTTTAAGTTAATAAGTTACTAATCACGAATATATTTCGATTGGCTATAACTATTATCAACATCTTTCCTCTTTTAACTGAAATATATCGATATTAAGCAACATCGATTATACTTATTTTAAAATCTTTCACGATTAATGCGCATTGATTTACTTTTATCCAATTCTAGTTTATCTAGTATCTTAAACTGATATTTAGTTAATATTTTTATAATAATAGTATTCAGTTTGTTATAGAAATTTCAGAAGTAATGCAAAATTCGCTCTCACTATTTATTTGGTTCTTTAAGATGAACAATCTTTCAATCTGTTTCTCCACGTTTCATTTCCCCCCTTTGGCACCATGATACAATTTTGTGATGAGGATAAAAGTCACTCACTTCACCCGCCAGCAGCAGAAAGCTGTGCAAGTTCCTAATTATAGCTTCGTCTGCGTTCCTCCGCCTGAAACACTATCAGCACCAACACTGACACCACCGATCCCAGTGCCGGCACCCGCCATCACAACCATACCGCTGCCAACACCGCCAACACCACCACAACCACTTAGATTCTCACGACCGATGGGACTGATGCCCGTAAGTATATCGTGCTCATTCTTGGCCTGTCTGAGCCAGTTGCGCAAGTCTCTGGTGCGCTCCACTAAACTGGTCGTGTAGTTCACCGCGCGTGGGCTCTGCGAAACGATGGTGTTGGCAGCCAGGATGGCCCCGCCCATTGATGTCTGCATGCGTCCAGTGGCCAACTGGCGATAAGTTTCCAGGCGATCGGCCAGCGTAGGAATAGACTGCGGTGCGTGCATGTGTGCCGCGTTGCCGACTGCATTCGATTGATTCTGTTGATGATGGTAATGCGACGACACGGTGTGAGCTGTGTTGGTACCCTGCATATGTGACCAGTTCAGATCGGATGGTGATATCATTGGCACCGGAATACCTGCAAAGAGAAGTGCGTTGAAATGAGAGAAGGTTTTCGGCACGTGGTGTACACTTACCGCTATGTTGCTGGTTCTTCCCTAGTATATCAAGTATTTCGCGAATCTCTGCGTTGAGTATTTCCAGATTCTGTATGCATTCGGATGACTCCTGATGGTAGAGGTCTTGCCGCCTATGAATATTCTGCATGTCGGCCCCGCTAGCGAAATCGGTGCTGCTAAATCCTGAGCTCGAATGCGACGACAGATCGCTTAGCGTAGTGTCGTCTTTTGGTTCGATTCCCAGAAGTTCCATGGAGGGCTTCTCTTTCTCGTATATGCGCGATAGACTCTGTTCCAGATGACGCAGACGAATCACCTTCTCGCCAAGGAGCGCACGTGTGCGATGCAAGTTCACCTCCATTTCGGTGAGTTCCTTTTCCTCCTGTATGAGTTGATCGAGCGAATGGCGCGGTATAATCGAAGACTTGTGACGCAGCTTGATCTCCCGTTGACGGGCTCGGAAATTGGTGCGTTGCATGCGTAGCGACTCCTTGGCCCGTCGCACTGAGTCACGTTCCAGGTGTATGCGATGCTTGAAGAATTCTAGTTCGGAACTTGTACCAGCGTGCTCGTTGGATATGTCGGAGAAGGGGTAACGCAGATGATAAGTTGTATCCAGAGTGTTGTCGGGGAACTGGTCTTCGAGATCTTCTAGTTTCTGGAGCTGATGACGCAGATTCTCCACGGGCGTACACGGACGATCGCCGGCTTTGTAGTTATCGGAGTTCAGACGTGACGTTGAGGCCGACTTCATTCGCGAGAAGAGCTTCTTGCGTTGTATGGTTGTGCGTGAATTGTTATTGTTTTCGTGGTTATTCTGGAACGCCTCCGAATCCGAGTTGCCGTTGTCACTAATCGAAGGGCCAATTGGCAGATAGCGTCCCTTTGTATAGTTGTTTGAGATGGTTGTGTCAGATTGGCTAACCGACGTGGTATCGTCCTGAATCTGAAGGTGTTTGATATACTTCGAAGTAATACCGGGCTTCCGTGCAGCAACACTGGAACCATGTTCCATCCGGTCGCGCCCTTGCTTTGGGTCTTTTATGGACACCGCGGTTAGATGCGTTTTCGGTGGCACTGGTGGCTTGACACCTTTGGTGCTTGCAACAAGTGTACCGTTACCGCTTATTGCGACCCCGCTCTCGTGCTGATTAGAGGCCGACAGTGACAACGATCGATTTTCGCTGTTGCCAATCGAAGGCTTGTTGGAAATGGACCGCTCGGTCTCGGAGCCCGTAGTGTTAGTAGTGGTGTGTAGGCTCTGCTGATTCAAGGCTTGAGCCTCGCGGCGTCGGTTGCGGCGCTCTAACGAGAGCTTAACGTCGGTCTTGAGCCGCACATACTTCTCCTTGAGACAGCGGTATTTGTCCTCCAACAAACGCTTCTCGCAGCGCACCTTCTCGTAGAGCCGATCTTCACCGGTGTCGCGCATGCGTTGACGTTCCACCTCCAGCTCCTGATTCATCTTGTCACGCATGACAGATAGCTTTGTAGCGTGCTCTCTCTTCAGGATCTCCTCCTCGCTCTTTAGGTCACGCTCCAGGTCTTGAAGTATCTCCGTGTGATTCTGTTGCAAAGTACTCATGCGCACCTTATGCTCATCGATGACCGCTTTACGCTTAGTATCCAAAGTCTCCTCAAGCTGAGCTCGATATTCTTCCACCTGCAGCTCGATGTCCTCATCGAGTTCATGTTGTTTCGATGTCAGCCGCAACTCGTACTCGTGACGTATATTCTTCAGCTTTTGCTCGTGCTCCAGTTTGATGGCATCAATTTCGCGTTGTAGCTGCTCCTCCAACCGGTCCCTTTCGGACTTCATCAACTCTGCTTTCTCGTTATGCTGCTCCTGCCTCAGTATTTCCATTTCCTTCTCGTTTTCTTTCTCGGCATGCAAACGGGTCGTTGTATCTCGTTCGGTCGTAGCCGTGTCTTTCCTCAAAAAGCCTACCAATTTCGAGGCTACTTTTAAGGTGCGCAACCCGGGTTTCTCTCCTATGGAAGACTGAATCTTCGACTCCAGCTTCTCCACATCACACGTGTGTTTGCGATCGAGCTCGTCCAAGTCGAAAGGATTATTCGAGGGTGGTGTACTCTGTACGGTTTCGTGCTCCGATTTGTGAATGATGAAACTCCTCACCGAGCTGCCCTTTGAATCGGAGTCGGTGTCGTCATACAAAGGTTTCACCATGGAGTTATCCTTCAACTTGTCGAGGTAGCTGGCAGCTGTTTCGGTTGCGGCGCTCGCTTCAACACTTTGTGAACGACCCAGTTCCGATAGCTTGGCCTTTTCACGTTCCGGCAAATCCATGGAGAAGCTTTGAGCTTTCAGCATTTGTATTGTCTGAGCCTTGGGCACTGGAATGACTTTTATCTCCTTCACATGCTTCTCATCGTTAACCAGGAACGGATTAAGGCTAATCTGGAAGCTGCCATCTGGACATAAGCCACGCATGTTGGCGCAGTCGTCGTCTTCGTCATCCCACGGATCGTCGTCGTCATCATTTTCATCGTCGGAGTTAACGGAAATTTCCGGACTTTGCGTGAGGCGCCGGGAACTACTCGGATCTTCTTCAGGGGAACCTCTCGATTTACTGTCGTCCAAATTAAAGCGGACACTCTTTTTGTCCTCTGTAGCATTGCCACTGTCATTGTCGTCCTTGGCCATGCGCCTTCGCATGTCGGTGAGACTAGAATCGCGTAGGATGCCTTTGACACTTGGCGACGCATTAAGGCTGTTTTCCATGAGAACATTACAAGAAGCGTCACTTGCGACAACCATGGACGCTGCTTGACTGAGTCCAGCTTCCATTTGTTTCCGCGACTTTAAAAACATGGACCCTGTACCGGACAAAGTGAACCCACGCTTTTCGCCAGCATCCACTTCAGATTTAGCTGCAGGAAGAGGCTTTTTTGTTGTTGATGCTGGCATCATGCTTGAATCACTGCTCAATTTCATTGCCAACCCAATCTGCGGATTGGTTTTCGAAACTTCGAAGCGTGAGTTTTTAATGGCTTGAAATGTTGTACCGCCAGCTAAGCCGAAATTTTTACTTCTAGACTCCAGAAAACGGCTGACACCGCCGCTGAAGCCGCTCGTGCTGGTGCTACTTGAGTTAATGGCCGAAGAATTACTGCCCGAACCACCGCCCCCACCACCTGCAATGGGGTGTACGGGGAATTTATTATGCGCGTTGGCGTTGACATTGTTGACCGGCGAAGACATTTCATTGGTGTTGTTGGTGTTGTCACAGTCGTCGTTACCCTGCAGGCTTCTTATGCCCGAGTCTATCTGTGAGACATCATCGGAATTGTCAATGATGGGCGTGGCAACAGTGGCGGATTTTTGACGTGCCTTCTCGACCAGCTCGCGATAAACAGCATCGAGTGGATGGTCCCACTGGGAGACTTTCGTCTTGGTATTGTAATAATAATGGCCGCACTTCTCCTCCGAGTAACTAGAAAAGTAGTTCCACTTAAGTTATTTAAAAAATATACGAGTTAAGATAACTGAGATTTATACCAAATCTTCCAGTCCTTAGGTAGAGCTTGCATTAAACCCTCCTTCGCCAAGTAGAGCAAATTTGATTCCTTAACCGGGTCAATACCAAGTAGTTGTGCATAATCCGTTATTTCTGAAGAGACACAAAATTATAATTTTTCGAATTAATAATGGGAATTAGTTTCTTTATCATAAAATTAATAATAATAATAATCTGCTTTAATTCAAAGCTTTCTTGTATGTATTACGTTATAGAAACCTTGTGAGAATTAATGAGGTACATATGTACATATGTATAAGATATGGTGAATAAGGGAGACTAGGTTCTGAGCTAATGCTTTGAAATGATGTGGAAATACATTCGAGCTATTTTGAGCTTTCAGATTTCGGCTTCAAGAAACTAGAGTTAATCCTAAAATTAATCAGTTTTTAAATTCCTTCCTTGTGAGGTTTACAAAATTCGTCCTTATCCATTGCAGGAACTAGACTAGAAATTCTTGTGGACAACATAAACACTGAATGAGGGAATTTTAAATTTTATTTCCTTCTGTGTGGTGGTGAGAATGGCATGCAGTATTTTATTAACTTAAGGAGAAGGAAAAAGATTGAGAGAGTGAGTTGACTTAATTCTCCCTGTCTACATCCCTATTTTATCTGTGCTGTTAAAGAGCAACTAAAGTTTCTTATAAAAGAATGGAAAAATTAAAGGAAAATACAATTTGCAACAACTATAAAGTCATAGCGGTTCAACAGCACAGCTGACACAAATAATTTGAACACACCTAGCACGAGTGTGTTCAGTGTAACTCGATGATGTTAGAATGTCCTCTAAATATTAAAAGTATAGAGTTATGAACGCATCAGTGGCGCCCCTAGAAATGCGTTTTGGAGTAGGGTTTAATAGATTAAAGCGGCCACAATAGGGCGGTGCTTTCGTTGGAAGACTTGTTTTAGTTATCTTAGTAAAATGTTATGAAAAATGTTTGCAGTTAATTTATTGAAAGTACGTACCTAAAACAATAATTTAAACTAGCAGTTTATAGGTATTTAAGTACCCAGAAATCCTCTTCTGAGTGTGGCACTGTTCTGCAGCCTCTTCTTTTCATAAGTCTTATTTTCTGAGTGCTTCATTTTTCACGTGTGATTATCTAATACATGCTTTCAGCTTTGCACATAAAGAAATCTGATGAGGCCAATGACGCTTTTATTGTTTATTATTTCCTTTGATTAATTATTAAAAATGTATGCAAGTAAACGCCCACACAAATCACACCACAGAAATTATATGCGTGTATGTGTGCATGTGTGTGCAAGTGTGTATAATGTGCGGAATAGCAGGAGTAGTTGTTGCTGTTGTTGTTATACCCTACACCTTAAGGTAAGGGTATATTCACTTTGTAACGAAATGTGTAACGCATAGAAATAGAGACGATAAGTATAGAAAAGTATATATATTCTTGATCAGCGTGACCTCCTGAGTCGATTTAGCCATGTCCGTCCGTCTGTCTGTCTGTCTGTCTGTCTGTCTGTTGAAATCACGATCACAGGAGAACCGGTGAAGATATGGTGATGAAATTTTGCATAAACATTGTTTCTTGTGGTGTGCAGGTTGGTATTGAAAATGGGTAAAATCGGTCCACGACCACGCCTATTTTTTATTAAAAATGTGATATCAGCGTTCGTTTTTGAGCTATTACAACAAAATTTCATTCCTGGGTATAGAGTAGCATTATCCGTTAATATGCCAAATATGGGCGTCCATATTCCGCCCACTTTTAGGTTACACAGGCAAAAGAGGGTTATATTGTTAAATATATAAACTTTCTGAATAAAACTTTAGATAACAACTTGTTTTACAAAAAAACATTATTACATGAAAACTGGGTGCGGTCCGCCCACTTTTACACTACATATACAGTATAGCAGTATGAGAACAAGTTTATTACCACGGAAATAAAGTTTAAATGAACACAATTATATAACAACTAAGCTAGTTATTTTGTTTTGAAAAAGGTAATGACCACGCCTACTATTTATACAGAGTCGTAGCTAGGTTTCATGGAGCCCAGGACGGTTAATCAACTTGTAGCCCAAAAATTCCTAGAATTCAATAAGTCAATACTTGATTTCCACAACTGCCGCCCCCGACATTGTGCCGCCCAGAGTGGACCGCCACGGCCGCCCTACCCTAGCTTCGGCACTTTTTTCAAAACTTTTAGGTGTAGGGTATCTAAGATTCGGCCAGGCTGAATATAGCTTTCTTACTGGTTTTTGCTTAGCCTCGTTATAAAGCTAACACGAAAGTGTGTTTTATTCTGAAATAAGCGAGACGCCTTCATGAATGGTTTGACGGACAGACGAATTGACTACTTAAGGACGCCGCAATTCCAATTCAAATGAGCTGACGAAGTGCTGGGGGGAGTGTAGACAAAAGAACCACTTTTGAGGCCCTCCAAACAGTGTTGCTTTTGTTAGGTCGCTTGTTTTTGCTGTGCTAGTTATGCATCCCTTTTAGTTATGTACATGCTTTTGTATTCTCAAATGGAATATTCAAGCGTATTCTAGTTTTTTCTACCAAAGGATATCTAAATAGAAACCATGAAATAGTTTGTTTTAAATGGAAACTAGTAAAAAACTTTAGGCTTTAGTAAAAAACGCTCCATAAAAACTTTTTAAAAGAAAGTTTTTAATAAAAGGAACAACTTAAAGAAATCTAATAAACTAAACACTCGCATCTAAACCTAAATAAAATGTATTAAACTTTAGAAAAAGCAAACACATTCGAAGACTTTAGAAGAAACTTGAGAAGGACCAAACATACGAGTAGAAGGAAAAGGCAAAGATTACCTACCAGGACTCTATAACAAAATCTCCATTTTTGGAATTCGAGGATTCTAAAAAAGGAGCTAAAATAGTACTGAATCGAGATTGATAATGCTTCGTGGTATTTAGTCCGACAAAGTGAGATCTACCAGTATTCACAATTGTTGCAAATCCACAATTTAATTAATTTATTTTATTTGTAATTTTTTTTATACGTATTTAATTTAGTTAAGACTTAAGAATTGATGTGAACTAATCTTAAATTATATTAACGTTTTCTTTTGCTGTGTTCAGCAGTTTAAATAACCAAAAATACACTACAACTAAATAACTACATACGGTCCATATATTAAACAAAAAGAAGAACTCACTTTAGTATCGATCTACTTGAAAATTGGACTTGAAATCAACAAAATTATGACAATGAACAGCAGGAAAAACAATGACAAAGCCAACAACAAGAGTAATAATAATAACAACCACAACTACAACCACAAAATATAAAAATAATAATAAGAACTCAATGAAGTCATGGGCAACGAGAACCAACACAATAACAGCTACAGAAGTCGGGTGGGTAGAAGTGTAAAAAAAGGAAATCCAAAATAAAAGAAAAGGAAAACCAACAAAAAACTTGGCTGTGGTTCGTACCATAATAAAGGAAAGCTTCCTCACCATTAGAAGGAGCAAATAAATAAAAGTTTGGGAAAAAACACTGCATAGCCTTTGTTATTGTTGTTGTAGCAACGCAATAACATGTAAGAAGTGTAGGTAATTAAAAACGAAAACGAAAATAAAAAGAAAATCACCTCATCCAACAAAAAAAAAAATAGAAGAAATGTCGCATGTATTAATTGTAAAACGAAAAAATAAATAGAAAAGAAATAAAAATAATAACTAAAGACATTATTTTTAAAAATTTAAAATAAAGGAGAAAAATTAAAAAGTAAAAAGCGAAGAATATCCTTAAATTAAGCGAGAAGGCTTAATTATCATTACATATGCACATATATAAAAGACTTGAAAAGATTCCTACATCCTCCATGGAAACCGAAGAATCACTGGTCATCACCCAACCTAACAGAGATCTAAAAACGAACCTCCCTGACTTCCCGACACACAACCTAGAATTCAAGTCGGCGACTCTCGACGAATGAAAAATAATAACAGTACATACTAAAAGAATCAGGAACCCGAATAAAACCTTCGAAGACATGCTGATTAATCTGCATTTTCCCCCAATTTAATAAAATGCGAGTATCAAAATAAAATTCAGTGTTCAAAAAAAAGTCAAAATCAGTCAAATCACATTTCAAACGAGTGCACGTTTTTTAGGTACAACTAATAAAAGCTCACGAAGGTTTTTCGACGGCAGGATATTGAACCCAATTATATAACCGCCTCTTAAGTTAATCAATCCGACTAAGGTTCCATTTTAATCTAGCTTAAGTAAGTTGAATGGGAAATATTAATTGTTAATTTCTTTGATTATTATATTAGCATAGCATCAATATATGAATTGTAACATGCAAAGTAATTAACATTCAAAACTTACCATCTGATGATGGCTGACATGTCTCATCGAAAACCTCTTCGCAAATAACCGACGATGATGGCGATGCGCTTCCTTTGCGTCCAAAAAAACTTGCTGCAGCCATTTTGAATGAAATGCGGTGGAAATATTCAATGCAGTGTGTAAGATTTTATAGCTGATGGTATTCAGCATGCTTCGGAATTCAGCATTCAACAATTCTCGTAGTTGCTCATTTACATCGCTCCGACTTGTGCTCAACACATCCTCTCATAACTCAATTGATTTTCCGACTTATTCCTCCTGCCCAGCGTGAACGTCTCCGCACAATTGAATACAGACGAAAATCATGCACCGCTGACCTAAAAACTTCGAAGTTCGGTACTTCGAGAAAGCAATGGAGGTATTAAGCTCATTTCTGCCAGGATACACAGGATATATGTATAGATTTTCTTCAGCTGCAAAATTCTAAGCAGTTGTAAGATTTATTGTTCTTCTGTGGGTGTCGCTATTAAAACAATTTATTTGGATTGCATAAAATATTGATTTTCCCCCAATGTTTTTTTCCTTTGTTCGCCTATTACAGATGCATTTTTTAATATAATTTTAAAAAAGATCCCGTAAACCTTAGAAAATTCGCTTGATCAAACCTACTTTCATAAAACTGTTATTTGTTGAACTATAATATCATCTCTATAAGCTAACTTCCTTGTTATCTAATATTAAAAGGTATTTGGCTGTTTTACATCTGAGTAGTTTCTGATTTCCTTAAACACCCACACTTAAATTTAATTGATTTTTATTTTTTTCTGTTGCAGTCTTCACTTAGCTTTGGCCAACTGTCCGTCTTCCGCGATACTTCAAACCGTACTGATTTTCCATTGTGCAAGGCAGGAAAACCTACGCTGAGTAATGAATGAATGGACACAAAAATATCCTTCCGCTAATTCTTTCTACCCTTCCTTGGTGGAACTTGGTAGGAAAAGCTTTACATACATATGTTTAGCAGCTTTTGGGGTAGTTTTTTTTATTTTTGTTTATGCTTCATTTTCGTATTTCGAATTCTACTATTCGTAAATATCCAGACAACGTCTATTAAACACTACCTAAAAATCATTTTTTGATTTAAATAACTTTCATTCTTTTTATCAAAATGCCATTAAACTACAAACTAGTTTTAAATTAACTTGTTTGTTAAAATCTAAGCTGCTTAACTAACTCGTCAATTGGTGAAGAAAAATTAAATTATGAATCCCCTGAAGACGAGGGTCCCTCATTCTCTCCGTGCTTGACTAATTTTTCTCTCTTCCTATCTTCTTAGTCGAGAACCATTAGTTGCTACTACTATCTAACATATTTGTGTTGTAAGTTTTAATAAATAAATAATATTTTCTTTTCAATAGTAAACAAAGCAGTTAAAAATATGCACCATATAAGATAAACTCAAAAAACTCTTTTATTTTTCTTAGCACTTCTTGTTCTTCTTTTTTCTGTTTGTTTAAATTCTTTTTGACATTTGGAGTTAGAAATGCATGAAAATTAAATTAAAAAAAAAATTTTAATTATACTAAAATCGTCGAACGACATCCTATGTGTTTACAACATAACTCTTTATAATTCTGTAGTAACCTTTACCAAAAAATAAAGATTGGCAATACTTTTCACCATTTATTTTCAACATAATAAGTTCCACAAAGTTCTTGCGACAGATGTTATGTTCAAATAAAACTAGGTGATAGATTATTTAAGCGCCGCTTTTTATTATGAACTCACACAGTTATTTCCCAAACTATTATTCGGTGGAGGATATATTTGTAACGCAGGAAAAAGTTGAATGCAAAATTAACACAAAACTACTGAAAATGGGTAAGCAAGCAGCGTGTGAAATACAGAAGCGTCTGTTCCCTCTTTCCCTTTGCTGTATTTTAAATAAAAAAACACAGCTTACTACTTCTAAATTATTTCTCGACTTAGGTTTTCTGGACCCCGGTGCCGAAACCGATGATTTAGAGCCGGGAAAGTCTGTAAATTTGCCGTTGTGGTACATCAAAGAACTGAAGGTCAATAATCCCTATTTTACGTGAGTTGTGATGTTCAGTAGGGTTTCTCTTTCAATTTATTTTGTTTTCTTTTTATAAATGTAGCATCGACATTCCTGAAATGTATAAACATGTTCACAAAGCAGTCTGTGAAGCCGATACCACTCATATTGAGCTGGGCAGATTGCATCCGTATTTTTATGAGTACGGTCGCTATTTGACGCCCTACGATCGCAACCACTTTGTGGGTAAAATCGTCTTCGAAACGTTGCGTCAACGAGTGCGTCATCTCCTGGATATATCGAAGAACGAGGATGAGAAGCCCGAGCTGCGGCTTGACAACATAGAAAATAAATTGTACGAGGCGGGTGTAAAAACAAATGTACAGGTAAGTGACTGCAATCAAGATTAAATTGAAATCTAACCCTTTTTTTTTAATTATTTAATTGAATATTCCATTCTTTTCAGTACACTAATTGGCTGCAGTTGAAATACACAAACATTGCCGTCTCACGACTGGTGCACGAGCACAGTAAGAAACGCAAGCGTACAAAGATAAGCGACGATGAAAGTTCACCGCAGCAGGCAAGCAAACGCATCAGCAGCTAATAATAACGTTAAGTCGAATTTAAAATCTTTTAGGATTACTTTATTTTTGTTTTGTTTTATTTATTGTGTAATATATTAGCTAAGTTTATGTTTTTTGTTGATATTTCAATGGAAAGTAGCATCTACAAGTAGCGACTGGCAATCGCCAGCACCTTGGTATAGTCTGCGCCCTTGGCAATGGTTTTTTCCTTGAGGATGGTCCGCAGCTTAGTTGGTATCGGAACGTGAATCCTCGTGCCTAGTGGTGTACCGTTCTCATCGATTAGCACAACATTGTTGCTGTCGAATTTGGGTACCTTGGGCTTCTGGTGTTGCTTCAGACCCACCTGTATTATAGAATTGAAAGGGAAAAATACAGCAAAAATAAGCAATTGTCTGAAATTTGAATACTTAATAACATGTAAAACAAAACATTTATTCGTTTCGAATAGATTCGATTCACATTGTGTTGCAAGCACCGAAATTTTGTGCTTCTGCACCGCAATTGTTGGGTTGCAAGCACTCATTTTGTGTGCTTGTACACCGAGATGTTGCAAGCACCAAAATTTTGTGCTTCTGCACCGCAATTGTTGCCCATGACCCACCAATATGCCTCTTTTCATCTCGCCTTTAATGGCGACCAGCACCTTATCGCCAAGATAGCCAACGCCGGGTTTATTGTAGACGTGTATACAGCGCGGCGGGCGACCTTCTCCCATGGCCCGTTTGCCTATGTCGCTGTTGTCCACGACTCGCAAACGAGCTAATTTGCGGATTTCATTGCAGGGTACTGTTGTGTGAAGCTGTTGTTGTGTACTACAAATAAATGCAGTCTTGGCAATCTCACTACTTGCATTATTAAGTGATCTGTAGCATCGTATAAATAATTGAGACATTTTCTGCAATGAGAAAACGAAAAATTAGTTAAAATTATTATTAAAAATACTAAACTACCTTTAGAATTTTAATTAATCCAAGGAAATGTGCGTACCTGAGTATTTTGTTCCACTCAGAAAGCATATGATTTTGACAACCGAGCAACAACTGTCAATTCAATTCAATTCAACTTTATTGAGACGATGACAACTTACTTATACAATAAATATATACAACTTAAACTATGCATGTTTACAAGTTTGGCAACTCCCAGGGCTGTAAAGTTTTGCCTTGTGCATGATATTTCGTAGTATTTTAACCAATAGTACAATTTCACGAGTTTGTGTATTAATTAAGATATGATATCTTCTCGTTAAGTTTTATATAAAGCTCTTGCTCCCGGAGCTTTGCAAGTGTTCTTATAATTATTGGAAGCTTAATAGCTATTTGACTTAGAATAATAATAAGGTACATCAGGTAATATACTTGAAATAAGACTATTACAGAGGTATATGAGTTTCGTAATATGAGAATAAGTTATTTTGTTTTTGATAAGGCACTTAAAGTCTACAACATTTAATATATTATTTTATATGAAATCACATTACATTACAGTGAAAGGAAAATTATCCTCTATTTTGGCAAGATGAACTATTCTGGTAAAACAAAGGAACTAAAGCAGATTGGTCATTACCTGCTAATATAGAATCTAAGTCAATTGAGTCTATACACAAAGGAGATAAATAATTTTCAGAATTCCAAGGCTCTCTGGATAGAGAAAAAAACGTACTACTTATAAGATCATTATCTATATAGCGTAAATTTGTTACGGATTTTTTCATAGCTCTTAAGGAGTATCTCATTAGGGGTTCAACTCCGGACTTATCGTAGATGTAGCTGTTCGCATATTTTTTGTTAAAAGATTGGAAATGTTTGTTAATACTTAAGCGCAGGATTTGTCTTTCAAACACTTCAAGCTCTCTCGCCACCGACGGTGAGAACGAAAACCAGCACGGGAAGGCATAGGTCACAACTGGTCTTATTAGGGTTTTGTAGAACAACAGCTTGGTTTCTCTTGAGAGGCCGCTATTGGATCTAAAATACGGCGCTAGCAATCCTGCAACACGCTTGGCTTTAGTCAATGTAGACCTTGCATGATTATTGAATTTGAAAAGGTTATTGAAATTTATACCTAAGTATTTAATGTGTGTTTTGAATGGGATCCTAGCGCCATCGACGGCAAGATAAAGATTTTTACTGTCCCTCACCACTCCTGGAGGTCCTTTCCCTGATGCATTCCGGAAGCAAATACATTCAGTTTTACCGATGTTAAGGTTTAAACCCCATTTTTTATAGAATTCGTTAATTACCTGAATATGAGCAGAGACGGCTGCCAAAGCATCGTTGGGATATCTCGCGTGAGCATATACCATGGTATCGTCAGCATACAAAAGTGCAACTGAGCCTGATGGAAAGTCTGGCACACGCAGGAAGTGAGGAAAATCATATAAAAATATGTTAAAGATAAGAGGGCCCAAGATTGAGCCTTGAGGAACTCCGCGCTCAACTTTCTTTAATGTGGATTTTGATTGGTTGATTTGTGTAAAAAAGAATCTATCAGTAAGAAAACTGTCTAGGAGTTTAAAGATCGTTGGAGAAAGGTTGATTTGTATTAGTTTAAAGAGAAGACCATCCCACCAAACACTATCAAACGCCTTTTCAACGTCCAGAGAACAGCTGACAGTACATTTTTCGTTTCTAAGATTTTGAGTTATGTCACTGTGCATTTTCAATAGGGCGTGCACCGTGGAGTGTCCTTTTTTAAACCCAAACTGGTAATCTGAAATAGGATCAATGCCATTGTTTAAAGTATTATCAATTTTGTTGTAGATTACTCTTTCAAGAATTTTGCCAGCGTTGGAGAGTAAAGCAATAGGGCGAAAGTTTGAAATGTCGATATTATTAGGTTTTTTCCTAATCGGAATTAATTTCGCGATTTTCCAACTTTTAGGAAAGTAACCATTATTCAAACAGTTATTTAAGATAATTGCTAAAAACTCGATAGCAGATTTGGAAAGTTTCTTTAGGAGAAAGTTTGAGAGATCGTCAGGACCAAATGACTTCTTGGAATTATTGTGGCTGAGGATATCTTTGATTTCTCCGGTGGAGGTGAAGAATTCAGGGTACGATGGAGACAGAGCAGAGTTGGAAATGTCGAAATTAAAAATTCGAGGCGGTAAAATGTTTCTAAATTGATCCACTGTAGTTTCCACTTGGAGCACCAAGTTTTGATCGGAAGTAGGCCGACTTTTACGAAAAATTCTCTCAAAGTAGTTTCCGAAAGTCGAAACAATGACTGGTTCAGTGGAATAAATGGTATTATTGATTTTTAACGACTCCAAGAGGAGCTCTTTTTCCCTATGAGATTGTTAATTTCCTTGAAGGCGGAAGGACCTGGTTTAATTTTAGAGAGTCTCTGCTGAAGTTGTTGATCAAGCCAAATTTTAACTTTCTCTTTAATTATTATTTTTAGGAGTGAAATTCTGGCTGAAAGCTCTTTATAAGATTGGTTTATCCTATTATAAGTAGCATGGAAAATTCGTTTTAATTTTTTTTGCCACTTATGTTTAATTTTGAAGAGGTTAGTAATATCCTGAGGAAGGTTTTTATATTTATTAAATGATGGACTGATTACTTCAGAGTTATTTCGAGCAACATTGTGTATAGTTGAGTTGAGACTAAGAATATAGGAGTCAATCTCTTCATTAGAAAGGTTTGAAAACTCTGGAGGGAGGCGATTAGCTAACTGAACGTCTAGGTCATCTTGGAATTTCTTCCAGTTGGTTTTTTGATATGATATAAAGATTTCTGGTTGCTTAAGAATGTACACAATTTCACTCATGTTTAAGTTTAAAAGAATTGCGTAATGGTCAGAGAATGATGGCAGCGTAGATATATTAAAATTTGGGTTCAATTGGTCAATAAGACAGTTTGAGACAATAAAGTGATCCAAAAAGGAGGAGCCATTTGGATACGAGGGACTATTAGGCGAAAGAAGAGAAAATATATGGCAGGATTGTGACAACCACGCTTCTAAGGCAATACCATTCATGTTCCTAAGAGCATCACCCCAGGAAGGACTTTTAGCGTTCAAGTCTCCGCCTATTATTGCTCCGTCATAGTTAGCTGCCATTACGCTGATTTTGTCTAACTCGGTAGTGATTGCTGCACGGGTTAAATTAGTCGGAAGATATATTGATCCCAGCAGAAGCGCTTTCACCGAATCATTCTTTTTAAAAGAAATCGACAGTAAGATACAAGGGAAATCGAAGTTTGTTGTGTCAATTAAATTAAAGAGAAGATCTTTTTTTAAGGCTATTGCAACTCCCTGATTAGAATCGTTACGGAAAAAGTTATAGGAATCTAAATGAACTTTATGATTGATTTTCAGGTGCGTTTCCTGGAGAAACGCAACGAAAACATTGTGTCTTTTTAATAGTTTAAATAGATCGAGGCGTCTACTATTGTCCACCAAGGAACCGGTGTTTAAGGAGATGAAATGTTTACCCATCAAAGTTATTATTGGAATTGAGGATTACTTGGTCTAACAATTCCAAGTATGCCAGTCTCTTCATTTCGATAGAAATACCGCTGTTAATGTTCTTCATGAACTTTTTCACCCTTGCCACCAAGGAAGTTATATCCGAACCAAAAAGTGTAGTGGAAAGATCGAAAAAATCGGAAAACAATCCCTTAGATGCACCTGCAACAGAGGAGGGAGTTAGGTCAATACAAGAAGCGGGTTGCTTATTCTTGACAATGTCTGCGTAGGATACTCGAGTGTGTCCTACACCACTATTATTGAAAATTTTGCATTCTTGGTTTATCTGACTTATTTTCTCTTTATTTTTATTTATTAACTCCCTCCTTCTCAGCAAGTACATTTTGTATTGTGGACTGCCACGGAAATTTGCGGGGTGCCCAAAATCTTTACAATTGATGCAATAGGCAAGGGAACCCTCTTTTTTTATATTTTGGCACTCACCCGGATTGTGTCTCACACTGCACTTCACACAGTTATACTTTCTGGCACAATTTTTGGCCAAGTGACCGAAGCTTTGGCAGCGCTTGCACTGCATAGGGTTGTTATTCTTTTTGGGTTTTTCCCAAGTGATACGGGAGTAAAAAAGGTATCTGAGTTTAAGAATTTCATCAGGGATCTTACCAGGGAGAAGTTGAACAAGAAAGAGATCAGAACTCTCGTTGATTTTTTTTTGTCTTTCGGTTAGGAATGGAGAAACCTTGGAGACCAGATCTGGAATAATTACGTTGAGCTCCCGCCTGATCTCGTCCCCACTATAGTCTGATGTGAGACCTCGAAGAATTAACGAGTGTGATTTATCCTCACTAGCTGTGAAAGTATGAGCTTCAATGTCATCACTTGCTTTTAACATTTCGATAAGTTCGGAGTGAGACTTGTGATTATTAACAAAAAGTTTGCACTTATATTTATTAATATACTTAACTTTAAAAACTAATTCTGGAGCTTTTTCCTTTAAGCCTTCCGTGAGTAGTTTGATATTTGTCTTGTAGAGAATAATAGGCGGGCAGAATTTTATACCCGAGAAGTTATGCCTTGATTGCTGCTGATCCGTTTGGTTGATGCCTTTCTGGTGAGAGTCCGTGGTGGCAGAGACTGTAGCGCTGCTGGATATCAGGTTCTGTTTGCCGGTGGCCATGCCCTTATCTGTCAGGCTTGGTTTCAATCTGTAGCTCGGTTGGATAGAAAGGAGCTTAAATCTATTATCTCCTAGCGAGTCAGCGATGTCAGCTGAACTGATACTGTTAGTTCGAGTTCGTTTTATCCTAGGCTTTGAGCCATTTCCGGCTACTTGGACGTCAACCTCCATCGAATACGAGCGAGTTAGTTATCGAAAAAGTAGATTAAACTAACTGATGAACTTTTACAATGAAATTGTGAACAAATCACAGTAGTTTGATAGTGCTTGTAAACTTGATTCCGCAGAAATAATGCTCGTGCTCTGACCTGCTAAGTCCCGTTGAAGCACAGCAAATAAATTAAGATTTTCCAAAAAACCAAAAAAAAGATGGCGGAAAACTCGAAATAGAAAAATTATTATAAATTAGCGAACACAGAAAAGACGTCTGTTCACAAAGAAGCTATGATTCGAACTCGCAACAACTGTGTGCCAGCGCAAATAAATGGTATACGTTGCGCAAGACCATAAAGTCTTGTTCAGAGTGGCAGCGTCGGTGTCGCGTTAACGTCATTTCATAAAAAAAAAATCATTGGCGCTTTGCATGTACAATTTTTGTTTTCGTCGTACACATGAGATCAATACAAGTAGAGTAGAAAATCTATACGTAAACAATGGCTTGCATGTGTAAGCGAATTTCGTGTCATTCACGCTAAGTAAAATCATGTAGGTATTGGTTTTGTGCAAAGTTCATGCAGCTTTTTAACACATGGTTTGCCATACTCTTTATCTCTCTCGCCCACAGGTGACACTTTAAAGCATACACAATTGCTCCCGTGTGTGAAACACCAGTGAGGATAAACACAACATTCAGGATACGAGCGTTCAGCGTCGTCTTTATGGCGTTCTCTCTACCGTCAGAGTAGCATTCGCGTCTGAAGCGATCATCTAATTAAAATAACTTTTAAAAAACTTGGTTTTAACTGGACCTATTTAAGTATTTTTATATTTACATAAAATATAATTTATTAATTTCAATTTCTTATTTTAATTTATAATTTATTTAAACGTTTTTCTATTTGTTACAATTTATTTTATTTCAAAACTATTAAAATAGTTGGGTATAGAACCGCATGAATGATGGGAAAATATTAATTATAAATATTTGCTGAAATCTTAGGCCTTTAAAGCAGGAAGAATAAAGATTTACATGTATATTGCCGTTTATAACTTTACCTTATTCTATGACATACATTAAAATAAAAATTATTTGTATATAATTTAAAATAAACATTCATCTTTGAATCGTTGAAAACGTTAAGCCGTAGTCGCTTGTGCTTAATACATTTTTCAGTTTTTTTAAGAAATACACTCCATATTTCATGGAATTTATTTTAATATTCATGTTAAAGTGACGACTTTATACAATACGAACTAATCAATAAATAGACTTACCAGAAATGAATTTGATTTAAATTAAGATTAATAGTGTGGTGAATATGATCTGATTAACAGTATGATGATTAACAGCATGTTCCGGCGGATTTTGCACATTTGTGACCAGGAATTGTAGATCTGCATTATTTCCTAACTTAAATGCTCAAGAAACTCAAGTCTTTTTGTCTATTCGTCGTGGGCTCCAATATATATGTACTAGACGATGCATTTGCACTTTCCTGCGACTCCAAAGCAGCGATGTCCAAACACACACTATCAC
Organism: Myopa testacea; assembly: GCA_949629155.1. Lineage (NCBI taxonomy): Eukaryota > Metazoa > Arthropoda > Insecta > Diptera > Conopidae > Myopa > Myopa testacea. The sequence continues at coordinate 29,045,678 of OX451345.1, forward strand.
ATTTTGAGTGTGTATTGGAAATTTTTTCACTTAGCACTGAGAAAAATATATGCGCTGAAACACAAAGAATGAATATTTTTGGATTTTTGTTTGTTTGCACGCTACATATTTGGATTATTGCAGTACATTTCGAATGAAGCATAAGATCGGAAATTAACTTGAAATGAGTAATGTAAATGTAATATTTTATAAAATAGAGTAGTTATGCAATAATATTTTATAATCTAAAGTAGATAATGCAATAATAATTTATAATATGAAGTAAATTGAATAATACAATAATATTTTTTAATATATAGGGAACATTCACATAAACTTTGTCATAAAGACAAACAACAATAATTTTTTGGGTGTAGCAAAATCAAACAAGCGCAGCATACAACCCTACCTCGCCGCTGTCTCGGAAGCTACTGACGAGATTTCGTTAACGCTCTCAATGTATACATATTATGTGAGTCAAAAATTGAGTAGCCGAATGGCTGCTCTTGGGCACCGCTGCTCCAAAGTTTCAGCAGATTTTCCACCCGTTGATGGTATGCTTTTGCTAAAAGTACGAAACTATTAAAATAATATCCTCATTTGATATTTGAGACTTACGCCAATTCGCGTTGCAAGTTCTGTTTGATTTGTTGCTCTTGTTCCTCGGGCGAAGTGTACTTTTCCACACGTTGGGTAGGCGGACTCTCTTTGACGCCGTGTTCGGTTAGTTTATGCTGGCGCATTTGGTAGCCCTGCAAAAATGGAGCTCCACATATTTCGCAGCGGAAGCGTTCTCCGGTGTGACGTCGTATGTGCGCCTTCAAATCGTTGCTCTGTGTGAAGGCATGCGGACAGTATTCGCACTTATAAGGCTTTTCACCGGTGTGCACACGCATGTGTATTGTCAGATTGTATTTGCGTTGAAATCCCTTACCGCAGGTTTCGCAAAAATGCGACTTTTCGCCGGTGTGATATCTGTAAAGTGCAGAGAAACAGAATTTATAGAAATGTTTAGAGTTCAAGTAGTTTATATACACATACCTTTCATGTATACGCAAATCATCCATGCGCGGAAAGCCTTTACTGCAGAACTTGCATTTAAATGGTTTTTCGCCCTTGTGTCTGCGCATGTGCACCATCAGAATGTTGCTGGTTTTGCAACGGAGGCCGCACTCTGGACAGAGCAGCGGCTTGTCGTGGCCCTCTGACTTTATGTGTGTTTTCAGCTCGTCTTTGGTCAAAAACCGTTGCGAGCACTCCTTACAGACGAAGCGTTTCTTATTGTGCGATTCCATGTGCCGCTGCATGTAGAGTCTTGTTCTAAAACTCTTCTGGCATATGTCGCAAGAATGCGTTTTTAGAGTGTGCTTCATTTCTCTGTGACGCTTGTAGTGTGTGAAATGGGTGAATTCGGTGTTGCATTCATCACACTTAATCGACTTGGCAGCATCATGTGTGATATTCATGTGATTCCTTAGGAAATCTGTACGAGTGAAACTCTTCGCGCAGATTTTGTATGTGAGAGACTTTTTCTGTTTGTGATTTAGCATGTGCCGCTGTAACGTTGAAAACCTGCGAAAAACTTTGTCACATGTTATACATTTGTGTTCTTTGTGTACATCAACGCCAATCGAAGAACTGCAATCAATTGCTCGCAATTTTGTGCTTTTTTTGCACTGTTCAGCAATCGATTCATCATCTAAAGCTTTTTCTGGAGAAGCTTCATATTCAAATTTCATATTATTGGGGACATCTACAGTGCTGGAGTTTAGTTGATCATCATTTCTACCCTCATCAATTAACACTACGATTTTATTTTAAAACTTTAGATGTCACTATTTTGATTCTATTCACTTACCTTCTAAAAAGTTTTTACGTGGGAGACGAATAAATTCTGAAAGCGGCTTCTCATCTTCTTCATCACTTAATGATTGTTTCACATCGCGGTTGTCAGCTACTCTTTCGTCATCACTTCCCGGAGGACTTGTATGATTAGCAGAACTATGTGATATGGAAGCAATTGCCTGAAGGTCAGTTTCTAGTTCTGATTTGCCTCCGCAATGGTTTTCTACTATTTGCAGCTCATCCTCCAGTTCATTGCTTGCTTCAGTGCTGAAAGTATGAAAAACGTTAAAATATGTTTCGGCACATGTCGATCCCGTTCGTTCACCTCTTCGACGAATCATCCTCTCGATTAGTCAAACCGGGGCCATCTCCAATTTCTACAATTTTGTGTATCACGGCCAGGTGCCGAAGCATGTGATCGCGTCGGGTGAACTGCCTCTTGCAAATGCTGCATTGGTTGTGCGATGTGTAGCCAGAATTAAAGGATTTCGAACAGAAGCGACACACGATAGCGCTAGCCTTGTGTTCCGCCTCTCGATGCATCTGTGAATTAAGTAACTTGACCAATTCTGCAACAGAACAATCCATAAACATTCTGTGTAACTTACTCGCAGCACATCAAAAGTGAAGAACTTCTGCTCGCAGCGCTCACATGGATACATGCTGTAATCCGTCTGTGTGGATTTTTCCAATAGTAACGCCTCGGTTTCCATCTTAACTTGACTCGACGATGCTATAAAGTTACAGTTGTCAGTTGCCAGCATACCGATTAGCTGACGATAAGCCTCCTCACAGGTTCGCTTAAAAATGAAGGCGCTTTTGGCGAGCTCCACGCAGTTACTACACATATGATGCGGTAATTCATCGTAGCGATTGACCTGAAGAAGAAAGTTAAAAGAACACTGAGGAAGTAACTCCACAAGACCTGCCTTGTACATCGTTAACTCTGTTAAAATCGTAGCCAAACTCTCGTTATTAAATGCGAACTTCTGTTCAAATATGAGGTAAAGCTCAGGCTCACTCTTTAAACAAATTCGACAGATTTTATCCATATCTACCGTCGTAGTTAAAGACATCGTAAAGTTTTAGGGCCTGCTCGACCGGCGAGCGGTTCCGTTTCTCAACGTCACTCTGTGTATATTCGTAAAACAGCTGTTCAAAAACGTTGTTTAGTATACACACAGCTAGCGCTTCTGTCAGAAGCGGTAACGATGGAATTTTTCCTCTTTACAACAACAATTTCCACTCTTCTTACGTATTCACGTTAGAAAAGCGTATTTTGCAACCAACAGAAGCGCAAGCGCTTGCTCACTTGGTCCATCGGGGGCCTTGATTTTCAAACGGTCATAAATCCAAGATGACTGACCATCCCCCGAAAAAACAAGCAACTGCCGTTTCTGATGGTCCCAGATACAGTAAAAATTTAATTTTAAAAATCTGAGCTACGCATGTTTTCTGCATTTTTACATAAAAAGTTAGTATGTTAGTAGTAACTTTTAAAGGTAGTATGAAGAACTAATTGAAAAGGAGTAATATTTTAATAACTGAAAGCAAATTTAATTCATTATTATGCGACTGTATGTATCTTTCGTGTTGTTAAATATATATTTTCGTACATTTAATTGCGCACTTCATGACTGATTTTCTTCCACTAACATTTCCTTTGAAAGCGATGTGTAAACAAGTTAAAGAAAGCTGAATATCCGTTTTAATTGTGACAGCACAACACTTTCTTTAAAGATAACTGTATACTGAATGCATAACCTATAATTGTTTCCAATAATTCTTGGTATTTTGTAAAGAATGTTCATCAATACGAAAATGGACAAATGACATCGAATTTAATATATGTACATTATGGGTGGTCCTTGTTTTTCGACCATATCATTTTTACCACGCCACCCTCTAAACTTGAACTATTTCATGAAAAAGTAATTTGTACAAAATTTCAGATCGATTTGACGTCGGGAAGACGTGGCACATCGAACACAAAGTTTTGAAATAGAAAAAAAAAATAAATAAACTTTTGTTTTATTATTGGTGCAAAAATATGGAAGAAGATCGCTCTACGGAAGGAGTTTAGTTCCTAATTTCCACTTTTCTCAGAAACTACAAAACATAGATCCTTCCGGTTGGAATCATTCTCTCTAGGATTGATTAGAGAATTTTATGGTCGGAAAAATATTTATACTTATTACCGTATTTAAAAAAAAATTGGGACCAACAATTTTTTTTTTGTTTTTTATTCAAAATTTTAACTTGGCATTATTTTTCTCAAAAACTTTTAGACGTAGGAAGCTAATTTAAAAAGGATGTTAAGAGGCCGATATTTGGCTTCCACACTCAATAACCGAATCACCGAATCTAGATATCACCGTTATTTTTTAATATATTTTTTTTCCGATGTTAAAAATTTTCGCCAAGTATAGCAAACGTCCACCCTAATGTACATATGTACATACATACTTATTTGGCGGATTCATCAAATCTTTGGCCTAATTCGGTTTTTCTGAATTTTCTGGAGAATTATTTAAATATTGATAATAATAACAATATCTCATTTCTTCTATTTTATCTTGTGTCCTTTTCTAAAGAAATATCCTTATATTTAATGTTAATTTTGTCAATAATCATTAAATTCTCAGGATTTTTTACGTTTCTTTTAAACAAAATTAATCTTGTTAAGCCTAGCCTACATACCCTGCAAAAACCGAAACCATAAAAATCACTAGTGCGTTCGCTGGACAACATGTAATCACAACTAGTTATCTAGGAGTCGTTTTTCATATGAAAAGTATGGTTATATTTGCACAGGCATGTCCTACGAATGGGTCAATTGGTCCAAAGCTGCATTACATTGGACCAGTTTTGTCATCAATACATGTAACTAGCTTCATCACTGAATACCTGTTTACTGGTCCAATAGTAGTCTATTGTAACCATTAATGTTTTTTGCCCCATGTATGTAACTATAAATCTGAGTATATATTTCGACCTGAATTACTCCAGTAAATGAAAATTAATGTAATTGATGGGATATAATTGAACAATTGTACAAATTTATTGTTCTAATTTATTTTTACTCCTTCTTACTTACTCCTTCCGTTTGTAACGCATTAAAGGAGGCGTGACAGGTATAGGAAAGTATATATATTCTTGATCAGCGTGACCTCCTGAGTCGATTTAGCCATGTCCGTCCGTCTGTCTGTCTGTCTGTCTGTGGAAATCACGATTACAAGAGAACGAATAGAGATATCTTCCCCAAACTTGGCACGAATATTTTCTACCATTAGAAACCCATCGCTATTGAAAATGGGCGAAATCGGACCATTACCACGCCTACTTTTTATAGTGAATATAAATTAATCCATGCTTATAGCTCAATTTCGCAGCTTGTAGAACGAATTTGGGGTTGAAATTTTGTCCAGAAGTAGACTGTCTCTGACCAAAAAAAGACTACCACAAATGGGCGTGGTCCGCCCACTAATTAAATAAAATTCGATTACAGGAGAACGAATAGAGAAATTTTCATCAAATTTGGCACGAATATTCTCTGTCATAACTTGCTATTTGAGATTGAAAAGGAAAAAAATTAGACCATTGCCACGCCTAATTTTTAAGTAAACGCCTAATTTTTAAGTAAGCCAGGCCGAAGTTAACACTCTTTCTGGTTTTGTTTAACTTTCTCTTTTTACAGACTTCTAACAACCCCTCAGCAATTTCTCCGGACTTGGCTCTGTTGCCAAAGAGGACATTCCGAAGTTCGAGGATAATCTGACTCCTCCATGAAGACGAGACCACTTCTAACAACCTGAAATGCACATTCTCGATGAGGAGCTCATGACCTTTAGAAAACTTCTTTCAGATACCATTTTAAAATTGTATATATTTAAAGAAAATTATTGTAAAATATTGAATCTAATAATAATAATAATACACTTTATTTATTGCGATACACTCGTAAATATGCCCACTTTAAGTACGACATAATTTTAGAAGGTGTTCATAATTTTTAATTTTTATGAATATATGTACGATATAAATTTTTCTATATACGATTGTGTTCAATGAAACCTCCGCTTTCTTTCCTTCGCTTTCCACCGTCAAGCTCGGTATTTTTTCCGTTCGGTTTGCGTTTCGTAGTTTTGTTTAATTTGCTTTGTGAACGTATCTCGTCCATAGTAATGGTGCGATGCAGATTTTGCAATGGTATAGCTTGAATCACTGGCAGCATTGGAACAACAGCAGCAGCTTCTCCGGCATCTGGGCACTCCGTTTTAATCGTGCGCTGGGCCAATGCGCCTGGCGCTATCATCAGCAGATTGTTGTGGTTGTTGCTGCTGGTGTTGCGTTGACCGTTGATGGCTGGTGCTGCGCGTTCAGGTCTGACATGAAAATCTCTGCAGTTGGCCAACAAACTACCACTCGATGGTCCATGTCCATTCGTCATGTGTTTGCTGTTGTTGTTGGGCTCGTTTTCTTCGGCCTCCACAAAACGATGCTGTTCCTCTTGCTTCTGCCACTCCAAAACACTCGTTAACAATTTAATGTACTTGATGGCCATACGAAGTATTTCGTTTTTGGACAACTTCTTGTCGGGTGGATGCGTCGGCACCAATTTTCGGAGCTCAGCAAATGCTCCGGAGACGTTCTGTTGGCGCCAACGCTCACGGGTGTTGGTGAAAACTTTGCGTACCACGCCTACTACTTGCCCGTTAATAACGGTGGTAGGGGATGAGTTACTGTGCAGAGATGGTTGCAATATGTTGCCATTACGTGGGGATGCATTTTGCGAACGTGAAGATGATGCTGCATCAAAGAGGAATTTTTGAAAAATAGTCTTTGTGGAAAATTACAATTAAATTACTAAAGTTTTCAACTCATCTGCATGCATAGAGGACAGAGATATGTATGTAATTTATAATGTGTAATAAAATATAAGAGTTGCTTAACGAGAGAAGAAATATACCTGGACTATACCTAGTATACATACATAGTACATATTTAGAGTACATATTTCTAGAAGCTTCCTTTTTCTCGTTATCCATCTCTATTTATTATATATTATATTTTAAAATCTTAGGTAATAATAATAATAATGCCTAAGTAATAAATTATGTGTAATAATAATCTAAAAAACCTGGTTGGCCATAATTTCTGAAAAACATCAGCTCAGAAATTATAGCCTTCAGTTTTTTCTTTTCTGCGTCATTTGTTTGAAACACATCCTGACTTACTGATTATATACATACTTGAAAGAAGTTAATTATTTAAGAAGAAGAAGAAATTAATTATTATTTTTATGCAATATATTTATTAAGCCAGCAAATAACCAGTATTTTTGTATGTTTCTAACGTTCATCCGATACAAAAATTACCCAAACCCATAGAAGTCCTTTCTTAGGAATAACTTCGGACATGCTATAGGAAGATGGTTTACTTGGCCTCCAGAGTGGCCGCAAGTCAGTAGACCTTTTAATAGATTATTTTAGGGTATGTGTACTCTAGACAAGGTATATCAATGTAGGTTTGGCCAGCTATGAAGTAGAGTACAGTATATTATGAACTGATCTCTAAAACTCACCAACAAAATTCCACCCAGTCGCTATATATACATACATATCTTAATAATATATATTTTACTAGATGATTGGATAATAAAAAATCACTGTTATGAAAGGTTTTTTTATGTATAACTCTCAACAGAAATCGGAGATCGCAGTAAATTGAAAGTCTTTAAATTGTGTACTTTTCGCCCACTTCACTCTACCTTCGCCATGACTGCCATTACTAAGGATGCAGTTACGAAACTCCTCCTCGTCCTCCTCCGAGTCATTTAATGAAAAATCAGACATATCGCCATCCGATATTGATTCACTTTTCTGTTGCACTTGCAGATTGTACGAATATTGCAACAACGTCTTCTCCGCTCCCACAATTACACTTCCTGTTCCGGGAACATTTAACGATCCGTTGTTTGCTGCCGACGGTTTTGGATTTGGTGAATCCATTTTAGATTGCCGTGTATTGTTGTTGGTGGAATTGACTTCGATACTATTGTTGCTACAAATTGTTTTGTTGTTCCCATCGATGTTGTTGTTGGTTTTGTTACTACCACTGCAAACTGACGACGATGAAGAGCTTCGATCATCGCAGTCGCTGTTGGTAACGGAACCAGCCGTTGACACTTTTGTAACTCCTGACCAATCCATATGTTGGCCAAGCTATATATATTTAATATATATTTAATGTAACTTTGAAGAACTGATTTTCTCTTATTAGAATTTATTTTCAATTGCACTTTAATTTCACTGCAAAATTATTCTATCGTGTGTAGTTTTTTGTTTGATCCTTATTCATCGAAAATCTAATTCAGAATGCAGGACATTTTTAAAAGCGAAGCAATTTTTATCATAGACAACCAACCGAGAAAACACACCCCGATAATAGGCGGAGCTACAGAATTCATATCTAACTTTTGTTGTTTTCACAGGAAAGGACTAGTTACAGTTACACTATTTGTTGTTGTGTCTGTTGCGATTCGAAATGGCTTGTTGGAGTTACAACCCTTAATTTTTAACGTTGCCACCTCATTTAACTAAAGTTGAGAGAGGAAATCATTCCCTGGACAATTTTGGATGAGTTTTTGATATGTATTTACGTATTTTTGATGTTTAAACTAAGTTTGACTTGGAGTTTTGAAGTGCAACATTGTGCACATTGTAATTCGAATTTTACTTAAATTCGTGCTAGGAAAGTCTAAAAGTTAATGACCTAAAATTAATAACGTTTTTTTACTAATTAAATCAATTTATTTGAAAGTTTTTTAACCATTTTTGTTACGTATGACTTTTATTACAATTCACTTAAATTATTAAGTGGTCACATCACACATCACATGGCAACACTTTGAGTTTTACTAGTAAACTAAGAAGTGCAATAAAAAAGTTAAACGTTAATATTATGAGTTGATTTTCCGAGTTCAAAATAGATCGCTCTCAGGTCTTCTTCATCTTCACAATGTTCCTTAAAGTTACCATATTAGCTAAATTTGCAAAAAACGACCCTCTCTGTTTTTCTTTACAGGTTTATTATCTATTTAGGAATTCATAACTGTTCATAGCTCTTCAGATCTAATTTGTTACGCACCCTCATGAATGATATGATATGTACATCAAGTACGAACTCAAATCAATGCCACCCTCCGCCAAGAGTCTGGGAATCCTGCGTTAATCCTTATCACATCGCCATGAGTGCGTCTCACTTTTGTTTACATTTCGGCACCCGCTTGACTTTGGTCTCATATCCGTCCCACTAATCGGATTATGATTGTATATAAAAATCAAATTAGCCCAGAGTATTTCTTATCGCAGAGTATTTTTTTATCACAGCGAAGGTGTGGTCACATGACACGCGTCGCTAGTGTCAGTGGCAACACGTGACATTGACCAAAATTGATTTTTAACGTTTGCCAAATATACATTAATTTAAATCGCAAACAAGAAAAATATCCATCAGAAGTAAGTAAGGACTAAATATATATTTAAAAAAACAATACAAGTTGATCATTAATTTTTATGTTTGAAGTAAAAAGTTAAGGATCAGTTATTATATATCGTATTTACTGAAACTATAGGATAATCAAATAAAATCGAATTATTCTCGTATCGAATCGCTAAATAAGATAAATTAGAATTCTTTATGGTTACAGTTTGAAGTACGTATAGTATTGTAAAATAAAATTTTATCAAGTTCACTTACGGTTGGGTTAAAGTACAAGTTTCTAAAGATTACCAAAGTTAAATTTAAAAGTAAACCTAAATTAAATTCAATTACTTTGTAATAGCATTTGGTATTTTCTCCATTATCTGAACTTCTGAATCCTAAACGGTCCTCACTACTTTCCTCCCTTCAGCGCAACTTTCATGAGCTAAGCTGCTGCTGCTGCTGTTCATTCATGCATTAAACTGGAAATTAATAATTTTTAAGGCGAAAGTATTCCCGATTGTTATCAGCACGTGTTAACGACCGGCCGTAAAGGCGTAAAGTAGGCGGATTTGTAAAAAGTTAGCCTTTTCTTGGTGTCGCCATCGTCGTCGCCGTTGGTGTCTGAAACCATCCTATCTGTGTTGTTGCAAATTGCAACAACAACATCGTGTTTAATTTTATCCTTATTATGCTGGTCGTTTTGGTGTTGTTTTTGTTTGATAAAAGCAACGAAACCTTTTCTCTTTGGGACTTCCTTTTTTCAGCAAGATTTTTTTTTTTCATTAAATCCAAAACATGCTCAATTACTGTTGCATGTGGATCAAATTTATTTATTTATACTTTTTCAATGAATATAAATAGGAAACGTTTACATACTATTTTTATCAATAAATGGATTTGAATTTTGTTTCCTATTTCTTCTACTTATCTTTCATAAGAAAATCAATCATTCCAAAGTAAATCAACATCAACATCAAAGAAACAATTATGTGTTTGCTAATATAAAGAATACCTTCGATAACATCTCAATGCAGGTAGATAAATGCTCCTAAATATTTAAAAAACCAACAATTTTAATTTATTCGGGGGAAAAGAAGACGCAAAGCTTTAGAAAACTGCAAATTATGGACGTCCGCACAAAACAGCTACCGGAAACAACCGTAGATTGTGTTATTTATTAATGGTGGTTATTAATAAAAGCTACTGATTAAAAGCCAAAGCAGAACACGGAATAACAAAAAAAAAGACAAGATTTCGTCGAACAATCGAAAGATCATCGGACTGGAACTCAAGAATTCCTAAGAGTTGAAATCGGTTGACTTTTCAATCATTGAAGAACGTTCCCACGATTTTTTAAGTGCTCGAAACAGCGACTTCAGCGATAACATCGATTTGGTGGCACTTTTTCATTGCTTTAGTTTCAAATTATAAGTATTTTTAAAGTTATCCTTTAATAATTTTTTCTAATAACAAAAAATTTAAGAGTGACCTTAATTAAGTAAGCGTTAAATAAGCGTTAAATTTACTAAACAGTTATTACGTACACGTATCTATATATAAAAATTAGTAACAAACAAATAAAATAACAACAAATTACAAATTTAGTTTAATAATGAATACTTTATTAGTGATAAATATCGGCTTACCTTAAACGGGCAGTACATTTAATGATCCTCCTTACCAACTACTTCCCACTGAGCCTATTACAACCTCCTAATAATACGTAATGCTAACCCAATAAATACATACTAATCTTATCTGTGCAAAAATTTAACAAAACTAAAATAGAAAAGAAACCGGCACACATTCATATCTCATCCAAACATAATACAGCAGGAAATAGAAAGAAACGACTAAAGTTTTAAAGAAAAACGCCTAATCTACCAGATACTCTGTATTTCAGTACCGAGGGCGGTGAGGAGAGCAAAAGCGTATTCAAGGGTAACAGTTGTCACATCTTCCCTGAGCAACGGATGCGTCTGTGGCGTATTCGATATAACGATCTTCAGGCAAAACAAGTTGATGACTGCGGTCAAACTCAATCTGCGGTCAACGCTTCCGATTACAACAAGGATCTCAGTGCGTCTGATTGCCGATGCAATTGCACGAGAACCTTGGAACGACCAGTTCTATCGCTTGTTCAAAAATGTTGACTTAGTGCTCAGCAAACGCACTCACTACTATCAAGGCGGAACACCCGCGGGAGAACTCAAGATAGGAAATCAAGAACATCGCGTTCTAAAAATGAGAAGTTTCCCTGATCATAGCTTCGGCACCGAGCGTTGTTTCTCCAACATGAATCGTTATGACTTCTTTGCTCTCTTCCTGGATGATGGAAGTAGCGTGGTAAGCGGCACTCTCAGCCAACCGTCGTTTTTCCTCTCCTCGCTGAAGGTGGGCTGCATTTGAAACCCACAGAACATTTTCGAGCCGAATACCAAATGCAATTTCGAGCTGTACTCGTACGGAGAGAAAGGAAGGCCGCCGCAGAACCAGAATGTCGCCCTGTGTACCGCAGCCAAGAGTACTTCGTACAGATCGTACCGTGAATCGAAGCCGAGTCAAAAGTCACGGCTTGACTGAGTACTTGTATCGAAATACAGGCGGTCGGCCACAAGAACTGGACACCAAGGATCCCGAGTGGTATAGACAGAAAGGTCTACTCAAGTTGAGTCAGCAGGCGGAACTGATTCGGAAATAATTGAATATAAAAGACGATGAGAAGCACGGAACATTCGATGAATAGAATAGGTTCTGTGGTTATGATTTATATATTAAGATTTTATTAATTTTCAAATTATGTTTATATATGTATGGTATATAAAATTTGTATTAATTTAGATTAAGAAAAACAAATAAAAATAAAACTAACACCGTGACATTGACAATGTTATTGGATTGTGTTATCGAAAACCAGAAAGAGTGTTAACGTCGGCCTCGCCGAAGTTCATATACCCTACACACGTTTACTTAAAAATTAGGCCTGGCAATAGTCTAATTTTTTCCTTTTCAATCTCAAATAGCCTGTGATGACAGAAAATATTCGTCCCAAATTTGATGAAAATAAATCTATTCGTGCTCTTGTAATCGAGTTTTATTTAATTAGTGGGCGGGCCACGCCCATTTTTGGTGATCTGTTTTGGTCAGGGACAGTGGACTTCTGGACAAAATTTCAACCGCAAATTCGTTCTACAAGCTGGGAAATTGAGCTATAAGCATGGATGAATTTATATTCACTGTAATAAGTAGGCGTGGTAATGGTCCGATTTTGCCCATTTTCAATACCGATGAGTTTCTAATGATAGACAATATTCGTCCCAAATTTGATGAAAATATCTCTATTCCTTCTCTTGTAATCGTGATTTCCACAGACAGACAGACTGACGGACATGGCTAAATCGACTCAGGAGGTCACGCTGATCAAGGCGTCACCTGTCACGCCTCCTTTAATGCGTTACAAACGGAAGCAGTAAGTGAATACACCCTATTCACTTCGTGTGTAGGGTATAAAAAGCAGTGATGAAAATCAGAATTAAAATATTTGGAATTATTTAAAAATTATACAAATGATGACTAATTGCGAGATTGGACGAAATTCAATGATCTGTAATAAATACAATTAATAGAAGTGTTTTTGGATTAAGGTTTTTATTTTAAAACGTACATTAATATATATTTAATACTTATTCTAGACAAAATTAAGGAAAACTTAACTTTATTGTCAATAATAAGCGGAGAAAATGTTCTAATAAAAAAAATTCTTAAGAAAAATTTAAAAAAAATATAATATAGAATTCAGGATTTACGTTCATGTTTTGTTCAAAGATAAATTGAAATCAATACGTTTGTCAAATTTAAATACAAAAACATGTTAATAATATTTGTTAGAGCAGAGAAAATCTGGAACGTTTCGTGATGGAACTTTTTGCTTATTTTTACTCATCATAGTCTAGATTTGAAATTTTATTCTTCGTATTAATATAGAAACTGAATGGGTTCTTATTCTACTTTATAAATCAAAAGGTTTCCCCTAAAAAACTACAAAATAAAAAGTAAAAATATTTGATAATTTTATCTTCGAGAATTCTTATTGTATAAGCTTCAAGAATTTCTTAGAATTGGAGCTTCTGAAATTTACTACGTTACAACAATGTCATGTTCCTGCTCGACAACCATCTCCGCTGCGTAATCCTCGAAGGGATTATAAATGGAGCCTTCCGTGATGGGATACTGCCCCAACTGATTTTGTAAATTTATATCATTCATTGGCCGATTGCCAACGAATTCAACGATAACCTTGTCCTGGGCACTTTCAACGTCAGCCGCAACATCTCCAGCGACATCACCAAGAACTGAATCGACCACATCTCCAACCACTTCATCGACAACATTTCCAACTGCTCCACCTCCAACATCAGTATATGGCGCTGCAGTATCCAATTGAATGTTGTGTACGTTTTGCATATGTTCTGCAAACATCAATGAATTTATATTTAAAATTCAATTTATTAGTGCCTAAAGATGTTAGTACTTGAAAACGTACGTGTTAAACGGTGATGAGTAAAAGTTTCATTGCAATAGTCACAGGGCAACAGGCGATGTTTCTGGCGAATGTGGTCATTAAGAACTTTATCGTTCTTGCAACTGTAGCCACAACCAGGCTCGGAGCATAATATGTTTTGTTCTAATTTAAATGTGTGCTTATTGATTGTTTTCTATATATATGAGGGGTGTTCGTCTTTAAACAGACTTAGAGACCACCCCTCGCTAGATGTAGTGTATTTTGACGTACCTTCGTGATATACCATGTGTTCGCGAAGGTCCTTCTTATAGGCGAATTTCTTCCCACACTGCTCACAAACGTAAGCTTTGATTTGATAATGCGTGATGTCCTGATGTTGTTTTAACTCGAAGGGCGAACGAAACATAACGTGACACTGATCGCACTTGTGAGTGCGCTTCAAAGCATCGTGTGAGCGGAGATGTTTCTCCAACTGCGCCTTCACATGGAATCGTCGGGAGCAGAATGGACATGGAAAGATGCCTACACGTCCTGGCTTACGCTGCATTTGCGACGATGTGGAGCATCGGCCATTTTCATCGAGAGGCTTTTGTTGATGATTGCGCAGCTTATGCATTGAGGTGAATTCCGTGCCACAATTCCTACAGGTCATTTCAACGTTCGTTCCACCATTCAATTTATCCGGATGGAAGTGCTGTAGGTGTCGGCGCAGAAAAGGGTAGGTAACAAAGCCTACGGAAAAAATAACAATTTTTTTTAAAATCTATAGTAAGAATATATGAATGTCTAAAACGTTGAGATTTGAGGGATTTGTATAAGAATAAATAAATATTAGAACTTTGTACAATTGCAGATAAAATTTATGTATATTCCCAGTGGTAAACATGATCGATGATGTCCTAATGATTTTGTATGCCGTATCGACTCGATTCTACATCCAGTTTTCACGTTACATTTAGCCATACGTGTCATAGTACACGGAGTACCTCGCTACCCCTTCGCAATGCATGTGAAAACAGTATGTACTTTGATATTCATCGACAAAATCAGTACGTAACCATACATGACTTGCAAAGGCCTTTGATTTATCAGTGGGTTTTTTCGAATATACAACATTTTGTCAAACCTGCTTTAAAAACATTCCTTTAACAATATAGCGAGATATCTCTTCAACCGCTATATATGGTCAACTTGTCTTGTTTTACCTTTTTTACAATAGTCACAGTGGACTGGCAATTCGCCATTATGCATTTTGTATTTGTGTTTCTTCAGCTCGTATGCATCAGCGAAAGCTACAAATAAGTTCGGAACACATTAGGAAGTCATTCTTTGTATTCTGTGATCGATTCTTCTTTAACTCACCCTCTTTGCACTCATTGCACCAGAGCAGAGTGTTTTTTTCGTGCAGCGTTAAATGATTTTCCCAAAGAGTGCGCTGTGTAAAGACGCGTCCACAATCATTGCATCTTAGCTGTTTCTTCACTGAGGAATGTTCTCGCTGTACATGGCTTCTGAATGTATTGTGGGTCACTTGGGTGAACTTTAGACCACAATCATGACATTCCCAATCGCCTATGTATTGACACTGCTCCATGTGCTCTTCTCGCGTAATTCCCCGCAGCGATTTGCAGCAGAACTGACATACACGTTCCCGTTGCTGGGTCTGCTGATACTGACGCTGGTGTTTCTGCTTGACATGAAGCACGCGCAGCTTTGCGTTAACAAACTTTTGCGGACACTCCGGACAAGTGTACGGGGAAGTAGGATCGTGGGCATCGAAGAAATGTTGAGACAAAGCCTCGTCTGAGGCAAAGGTTTTAGGTTGGTTTTGGCTAGCATAACAATATTGACAAGAAAGTGTATTTTGAGAGGTGTCGGATTGAGGTGTACTGTCTTCTTCCTCAAATGAAGATGATGCATCTGAAGGATAGCTGATATCTGTTGAAAAAGAATGAGAAAAGAAAAGAAAGAAATTTACAAAAATTTTAAAAATTCAATTGATATCATTGCATGTGACATGTTCCTGGTTCTTCTTACCATCGTTACCATAATTGTGATTTACTTCCACTTTCTGATTTCTTATTTGTTTCGGAATGTAATTCCCTTGCAGAACTTCTTCTAAATCCTCTGGAATCATAGTTGGTATCTCCTGTTTCATCGTTTCATGTTTTATGATATTTTCTGTTCCATTGCTGAAGCAAGTTTCTGGTGTAACCTGCTGTGATGAGTTCGGCAACGTAGGAAGTTGCAACAATTCATTACAATCTGCCAACTCCGATTTCAGCTCTGCTTTCGGTCGTACGGTTGTATCAGTATATAGGGGAGGCTCATCAATATGACCACCTTCCACCAGCATACTTTCTAAGCCTACAATCTCTTCGCTTCCCAATTGTAAATCCGTTGGCAGAAATCCATTCAGCGCCGTTTCTTGAGCGGTCACAATTTCCTCCGCACAGTCGCCTTCAACAAAAGCCTGTAGCAGTTTTTCTTGGGCCTCTAAGCACTCCGCCCGGAAAGAGTAAATGCCGCAGAACCTCGTAAAGCAATTACCACAAATTCGTTGCGGGAGCCCATCATTACATGATATCTGATCAAGAATTTTGATGAATCTTCTCAAAAATTAGATATTAAAAGGACTTACATTCAATTGCCACGCCTTCAGCTCCGACGTAATGAAAACCAATTCCTTCTGCAGTGGCTGAGTGGTATCGAAGAGATTTAAGAGATCCACCTCACCACTTGTCACGTAGAAGTTGGCACAAACTCGACAAGCTTCTAAACTAGGAACACTTTCCATTATATAACGCAGTTGTTGGCATTTATTGCTCTTAAAAATAATTTCATAAGAATGCAAATCAATATATAAATAATAGCTTTGGTTCAAAAATACTAGATGTCCCCTATGCCAAGTTGACCTCTGAAAACTGTAGAACAGCTGATAATGACAGCTCAACTAAAACCTGTAGTGTTCAACGATATCAAGAGTTCAAACAATTTGAACAATATATACAGGGGTATTCATAAAATGTAATAACTTTATATTTTGGCATTTTCAAAAAAATTTTACATTTCATCTACGCGAATATAATTTTAGGCTGATTACGCTATTTACGAGACTTTTTCTAGTTATCAAGAGCCGCATTCAGCGGGTGAGCGCTCCTTGAGCGCTACCTGATCAGTGATCGCTACGTGTTCCTGAATGGTATGCTACCTGATCATTGAGCGGAAAGATAAAAATAGTAAACAAGACGAGAAAAAAGTTACCATGTTTGATTTTTCCACACGAATTTTAAAAAAAAAATTCCCAAACCTAAAACTTCAATCGTATCTCAAACTACATATTCCATATTTTTATAATTATAATTCCTTTGTTGAGTCATTCTGAGTTTAATAACTTTCAAATTAATATTATTACACTTAATAATGCGTTGATTTATCAACCCAATTCTATAAAAACACCTTGGCTTTTGCTCTGTAAAAAGCGAATTAATTTGTTTTTTTGCTTGCCGGTTAGTACTGCAACTCTGGCAAATGTAGCGTAAAAGTAGCGTAAAAATTGTTCGCTACAAAAATTGGCGACCGCTCCGTGAATATGTAAACAATAGGGTACGTTCAGTGACATCAAAACAACTGAGCGCTCCCTGAGCGCTCGCCCGCTGAATGCGGCTAAGAATAATAAAATTTAGTGAGCAAAGTTAAGGAGTGATTACTAAGGAGTAATTAGTCGAGACGTAACGTAACATGCCTACTGAACATATCGCTATGGCTTCGTGGAAGCGATATGTATAAAAATTAATGGGAAAAGTTTGGTTTAGCGGTTTTGCCCCGATTTTTTTGTTACTTTTTTTACTGTTATTTGGGACCATTATAACGGTAAATAGATGCCCACTTTTGGGGGCGTGGCATCAGTTTGGGTGTTATCGGCGTTTGAAAGTCTCGAAAGGTCACCTCTTTAAAGGTTTATTATTCCGAAATTAGGTAATGTACATTAATGATCGAGGTGTCAAAACAAAGGTATTGCCAGGTCCCTCATTTCCCTAGTACACCATTTTACAGTCAAGGTTATGGTTTGGAAGATATTTGAGTTTTAAGAAAAAAATTGTGGAGGTGGCCCCGCTTACACCGGTGCACCCAATAGTTTGGAAGATATCGCACTTAAAGTTTTGACGTTTAAACGCCCATAAATCCTAAACCAAAGCCACGCCCCAAAAAACATTTTAATGAATGAAAAAAATATTATAAAAATTTTTAATTTAATTTTTCTTTAAAAGTAATTGGTTTTCGGCAAAATTTTGGATTATATAATTATCTAAGTATGGTCTCTGTATAAAAACAACAACGGCAAAAAACAACAAAAAAATCGGAGCTTCGTAGGCGTGTTCATCATATGCCAAATTATATATTTGACGCAGTATAATATAAAGTTTATATAAATTTGAAAATGTGGAACAGATAACTTTTACATAACAATGACACACGGTGTCGTTGTTTTTGGTGCTGACCCCAACAACAACCCCAAAAAGGGGTGGAAACTTCCGGTTCCGGTTTTACAGCCCTTTGAAATCTGAAATTTAATTTACCTATATCTCCTAAACTCTACCAGATATCGGATTGGCATGGGTACCGTTAGAAAGATATTAAGAATGCCCTCCATTTATGTAATATAAGATTTCATCGAGAACCTTACAGTTTTCGACAAAAACGCAATTTAAGATTTTTAGTACTTTTTTCTCAGCTCCTTAATTTTTTTCTATGTAAAATGCCTAATTAAGACATATAATTAATCAAATAATAAGAAAGCGGTGATCCTTAGCTACCTTTAGAAATTTATTTGACCACGATTTGTGCAGGAATTTGGGAGAAAACGCAATTTAAAGGTTGCTATCACGTAAGTATGTAAGCGCTTTTTTAATTCTATTTCTTCTATTCATCCGAAAACTACTATAATTTCGGACTGTTGTTCTGTTGGTACGATATCATAAAAATATATTTTGCTTAATTTGCTTATAGTTTTTTATTTTTAGTCTAACGATTTGTTGGGCGTTGAGGGATTTTGCCACTTAAGGGTTAATCACTTCCTTAATTTTAAGGATTTTAAGGACAGAGTATACGCGAAAAAGAGCTTTTCACCCTTCAAGTGTTTTACATTGATTGCATTAGTATCTGCCCTTTTCAGGGCAATCAGAGGTAGAAAGAAGGTTTGTGTTTTAAAATTTTTGGGGAAAAGTGCCGCAGGGGCAATCGCGCGATTTTTCATAAAAATTTTTCATTTTAAAAGAAAACGCCTAAAACTGATTTTTTTCATTTTTAGGCGTTTTCTCCTAAAATATTGCACCAATTACGGTCAAATAAATTTCAAAAGATAGGTAAGGATCCCTGCTTTCTTATTATTTGAACAATTATAAGTCTTAATCAGGCATTTTACTTCGAAAAAAATTAAGGAGCTGAGAAAAAAGTACTAAAAATCTTAAATTGCGTGTTTGTCGAAAACTGTAAGGTTTTCGATGAAATCTTATATTATATAAATGGAGGGCATTCTTTATATCTTTCTAACGGTACCTATGCCAATATCTGGTATAGTTTAGGAGATATAAACATTTAAATTTCAGATTTCAAAAGGCTGTAAAACCGGAACCGGAAGTTGGCACCCCTGGTAAACCACTGGTAATCCTTTACTGGTAAACCTTATAGTTTAGGAGATATCGTTATGTGAAATTTGAAATTTTTTTACATTCAAACGCCCATAAAATCTAAACTAAGGCCACGCCCCAAAAATTTTTTACATGGTTAGATTCAGGACAAGAAGGCGAGCTAAGGTGCAGTTTAGAGGACTGAACTGAGCCAGTCCCGTAAACTGCATTTATACCGCACCCTTTTTGGGGTTGTTGTTGGGCTCAGCACCAAAAACAACAACAACAACACCGTTATGTAAAAGTCACCGTGTCATTGTTATGTAAAAGTTATTTAAGCCGAAAATATTTTTGCACTTTAATTACATTAGTACATTATTTTTCTTTTGTGAATTAGCTATGAACGTACCCACCCAATATGTTCAGTGTCAATTTTGACGTTTCCTCTAGGCAATACGGTTTTGAGGTCGATATTCCTTTATTTTAGTTTTTATTTTTGTAGAGGTAACTTTTAACGTAGAATTTTGCATAAAAGTGCAAAATATAACAGATAAACTACAAACTAACGGGATTAAAGAGTTTATCACGTTATGGCTGGCATGAACAACTATTCAAACCTAATGTAAGTAATTGTACGGAATTTATTTGTATTATTTTGTGTTAAAATTTTGATGCTGTCCTAAACAAGGTATTCCACAGAACAAAAACAGCAGCAGCTTCATCGAGAGCCAATGGATGGCAATCAGTATAATAGGGACGATATTTTCCACACCAACTCAAATATAATACAAACGAACATGCATCAAGGCGATGCGATAGCATCATCAAATCCACAACGCACACAACTTCAGTATGTTTAGTTGAAGTCAAAGTGGAGAAGTCTATCTACTGTATCTTTTTCATTTCAGTTTCTCACTTGAAGATGAGCGCAATTTGTTCTTGGATTCAATGGCATCTGCCGGCGACAATTACCTCAAGTATGTGAGCTCTGGTGGGGATTTATCACTGCCATTAACAAAAGCGAGAATGCTGGAAAACAGCTTTGAAGAGGAAGGTAAGAAATTTCACTATCTAAAATAATTTTCGTGATAAATTCGTAATTTTTTTACATTATACCTCGTTTATATCGATTTCCCGGTTTTTCTTGAACTGTGATCCTCAATGAAGCTGAGCTCCTAAACCGTTTCTATAATTACGATCGTATGTAATTGTTTTGTTGCTAATTGGAAATCTAACCCTACTAATGAGCAGCTTTTGAACTAACCAACATTTTAATTCATAATATGTATATCTATGGGTTCGAACTTTATCATAAAATCAATCCTAAGAAGAGGGATTTCATGGTGAAGTAGTTTTTAACTGCTCATAATCGCAAACATGAGAAACGCTCACTTGAAATGTTTCTTGATATTTTCACAGCAATTCATTTATTACATATATCGTGTTTGCACTACCATTTAAGCTGAATTGCATAAATATATTGCTTATGTAAATCTGGGGTGATTTAATGTTTCTCCTTTCTTCTGCACGCAAAGAAATCTCTATACGTAAATATCTTGGCATCGGCGTGCAATGGGTCAGTCTACTAACCGAAAACCTACTCAGCCATCCATTTGTAGTGCTCCGCAGACAGTGCCAAGTTTTCCATGCTTCACAGAGGTTCAAGCAGAAGTAGTTTACAGTCTAATTCAAATCGGCTAACTTCACTTTTATCTGTAACAGATATCATTTGCAGCCGTTGAGCCTAATGCCGAGCATCATACACCTGCATCGCAGGCAGGGCATCACGACGCTGTGGAAGGGCCTCGGAAGCTGTTTGCTAATACGTGGCATGTCTATGGCAGTGGACGATGTACTTTCCAAGATAACAGCGTGGCCAAAGTAAGTTGTGCTTCCTTTAAGTGGATTTCATTTTACAATAATGCACAACAATAATTTTTTCACGTAGAGAAGTGGACAGTCGCACGTCGTTTAAGCGCTTTGGACAGCATATTATATTGAAATGGTAGGTAATTAGCAGCTGGTTGCTGAATTTTTAACAATACTCTAATATTAAATGATCATCTTTATAGTGTTAGCATAGCCGTAGTTATGCCCTTTTATGCCGCTTCGCTGGTAGAAACTGTACAGAGTGATATAGCAAGCGAAAAACCCGGCGTGTTTGACGTCTTTCGCGAAGGTTCTTTACGTCTGTTCTACTGGAGTTCGCCACAAAAGGGACGCATGTTACCTGCATGGGTCTTGGTTGGTCCAAGTGTTTCGCTGGGTATTACGAAATATCTCTTTGGGTAGCTATTCGCAACTATTCGCATTGAATGCTATTTACTAATAATCCTTCTCATGGAAGTCTCATCATCAAAGGAGTTTCATCGCGAATTATCCGGCGTCGCATACAACAGACACAGGAACAGAAGGGAGCCAAATTTAAAGACGACTCGTTGGAAAATCAAAATGTAGAGGTCTACTCGAACCTTATATCGGTGCTGACAACCGAGGTTATCTTTTACCCATTTGAAACCATCCTGCACCGCATACAACTGCAAGGCACACGAACGATCATCGACAATCTGGACAACGGTTACGCTGTCGTGCCAATTCTGACGAACTACGAAGGGGCGCTAGATTGCTATCGCGCTACCGTCGCATCGGAGGGGGTGTCGGGCCTTTACAAGGGCTTCGGTGCTATGGTGCTGCAATTTATGGCGCACATTGCCGTCATCAAGTTGACGAAATGGATTGTCACGCAAATAACCGAAGTGATTTCGAATCGTCCACCCAACAAAGTGGTGCAGTATTACAACCTCGACCGAGGCATGCATTCTAGTTCAACGGATATATCGCGCAGCCTGAGCTCGGGCCTGAGTGAGTTGGATGCAACCAGTATCGGAAATCGTTTGGCGGACTAACATGTGGCATTTAGAAGTTAGTTCTACCGCTGCGGACATAATATAGTTGTCGTCGTCTGTTACTTGCTAGCAATATTAAATAACTAGATACCATATATATATTTCAATTATTGCTGTAATTTTAACAACAAAATTTAAGTTTATATAATAGTTGTGTTCGATGCATAACATCGACGCAAATTTGCATGATCAATACGCTGTCTAGGCGCGGTGAATATATATTTTTAATTAGGCAAAGTTATTAAGGTTATATGTATTTTTAGTTTACTGTGATATGCGAGTGTAAACTAAACCATTGGGTTTTTCCTATCTGGAATCATTCTTCCGAAAAGAATTACGAATTGTGCTAAAGCGTTAAACGATATTAATATAGAAAAATCAAAAATTTCAGTAATAAAATTGTAAACCTACCGCAATATGATGTTTCGGTTCTGGTTCGAAAGTTATTTTTTTTAGGCTCCTGAGATGAATATACCACCAGTCTTTGAAAGGATGGGGTGAGGATAAGGATGCAAATATTAGGTCAATTGTAGACTTGTCGTAGTAAGTCTATAGGTGATTAAGGAGGAGATCCTACACCGACAAAAAACACTGAAGACAAACTTTGGCAAGTTCCGAAACAGCTATAGACCGTATAGTTGGTCAAATTTGTTGTAAAATCAGTACTTTGATGAAGCTCGTGGATAAAATTTATTTTATTTCTTAATATAAAATAAACACGAGTTATTTATTATGTATTGTATTTTGATATCTGTTGTAGTAGTGAATTCAGAGGCTTTCAAATTGCTGGTTTATTCATACATACTTTACGTTTATTTCTAAAGACATCATTTCTAAATTACATTCATACATACAAAACAAATGAAGCAGCTCCATAATTTATTATTCGAAACCACAAACTTACCTACATAATAATACAACAATAATAAAAATGTTGTAAGCTCTAACAAACTTACAACAACAATAACCACCCTTTCACTTTCTAAACACTTTCAGTGTTGTAATCGTATTCGACGTTGTCGTCGTTCCCGAAATCGTTTCTTCTTATCTTTTTGCAATATTGTTGATTGTAACGAAGCTCGCATGTTACATTCTGCCGCAGGCAGAGTTTGGTCCAAATGATTGGCCTTTCTTTGAATCCTTTTTGCCACAAACACACACACACGTGCCCATAACACTTGCTTGCTCTAAATAGGTACGTTCGTTCGTTCGCTAGCTTGTCCGAATAACCAACCGCATGTGTTTTTAACACCATTCATACCCTCTTCCAGCTCCAACATAACTCTTTGATTTTTGCTTATCTTCGGCAGTTTCGACGTTGCTCCCACCCACAACACTTAACAACGCACAAGTTCGACCCAAGCAATAAAGTAAAACTGTACTTTCTGCATATGCCAGCAGTTTCTGAACTGCCACCCGGTTACGCGCCTTCTATGATCTATTATTATTATCACACCCCCTCCCCCTCTTCAGCCTTCTAAACCACTTCCAAACGACCGCACAATTTAGTTCACTCATAAATGAATTGTGGATTCCCAGCAGAAAAACCAGCATCTCGACACGAATTTTGCAAATTCAACAAATCTACATATTTTAGTTAGACTAAACATTGAATTGAGAGAAGGACGGTGTTAAATGCTAGTGAGGAGATGCAGCGCCGTTAGCAGCCAGTGTTGTTACTATTTTACGAACGAGGCGATTTGTTAAACACCAGCAACAACAACAACGACAACGAGGACCTTCACATGTGGACTCGAAGAAGTTGGGGTCACTTATTTTAACTCAGCTCAATTGGAATACAAGTGGTAGGGGAACCCAAGTGGAAAGTGGAATCCAAGTGTAAACGGGAACGCAAAAAGATGGTAACGAAACTAATTCATAAGCATCCAATGAAAAAATGCTCTGGTATTAACTTATATTTAAATTCGAGGTAATTCAAAAATAAAATACATTTCAAATACAATTAATTTATGTAGATAAAATAGTATACAATAATGTAATACATTTAGTTTTAAATTAAAAACTTGTCACCCTATTTTTAAAGTTTTCAATGAATTTTTCGAAATTATTTAATTTAATCCTATTTCCAGGATGTCGCCAGATAATAAACATAGAAAAGTTTATTCTAAGTAAACAAAAAAAAAAGAAAGGATGCACAATTTTGCAAAAGCGATTAAATCTAAGTGAGTAAAAGTAAAGTGAAGCGAAGTGAAATTTTATCTTCCACTCCCCTTGCCGGCACCAGACTGTGACCAATTAAAAGGCGCCTTGGCCTAGACGACCAGAAGAGCCACAGGTGGTGCTTTTCAGGTGGTTGTTCACTACTTTTGTATGCACCACTACGGTCGGCACTTCGACACCGAGGAAAAAAAATCGTATTAATTATTAATCATCTGAGTCATTGTCACATTTAAGTGTAGGATGCAACAAGATTCGTTGAGACTCAAGCCTAAGTTTTTACTTGTTCATTTCATAGTCAGATTGACGACGACGTTGTCTATGAATGCACTCACACTAACAACAACAATGACGAGGTAGTGCATACATGCAGGTTACACTAACAAAAAAATATTGGAAACTGTAAGTTTGAAAAGTTTCTCAAAAAACAAAACCAAATACACGATTTCCATCATCGTTTTAGTTCGAAAGCTTCATCTATTTTCGAATTTAGATAACTTTTCACGCATGTCTGTATATTTACAGAGGAGGCGGAAGAATGGAGTGGCTGCTGCTCTGGGCCTCACAATAATACATGCCTATATTACCCCGGCCTATATTATAATATTAGGGGGGGTCTATATTATTTCTCCCGGACCACGCACTTTCTCTAAAAGCCCCTTTCTATAGTACAATACAATTATTTTAAACTTAATCTTAATGAATACTATTATATAACCTCTCACTTGAAGTGGGCGGAAATATTCTCGGAAATATTCTCAGCTGTTTGTTTCACAGGCTTGTTGATTATTATTTCTGAATTCTTCGCAGAATTTTTTTCAGTTTAAAAATAGTTCACATTTTTTGTACTTCTCTAAATACTTTTTCTCCAAGTGTTTATCTCGCAGTACTTTTCTCTCGCATTCATGCTTCTCCGCTTCAACAACGGCAAATTGTTAGCCGAGTATTAAATAGGAACAAAATTAAAAGGAAAGAGGAAAATTAAAATGAAAATTAAAAACAGAAATTGTAGGGGAAGAAGAAGAAGAATAAAAGTAGCCGCATATAAATAATACTCGGAAATCAATTTAGACAGGTAGAAATGCGTCCGAAGGATGGATGTTATTCGAAGGATGAGAGCAAGACTGATGATGATGGTGGAGGTGGTCATGCTAGATAAGCAGGACGTAGACGTTGCTGCAACATAATCTAAAGGAAGCCGTCCTTCGTCGTGTCTACAGGTAGGGGAATCAGGTAGGTACACGTTTTCTTCCAAGCCACCCGGCACCAGAAAAAGATGTTGCTTTTGTTTTCTGTTCTGCCTTCTTTTTGTGGAATTCTAGTATAGAATCAAGATGAAGAGTTTTGTAAGGATGGGCAACGAGTCCTGCTGAAAAAATATTTTACGACTGTCGCACTAAATTATTTTAGTGTCGCCTAATGACACTGATGATCGTTGGTCTTTCGGTAGGCATCTGGTGATGGTCTTAAAACGAGTGTCAGAACAATTGTAAAACAGACGAATTCGGATATCAAATGTAGGACAAATTTTTTTATTATTATGCAGTTGAAATCATAGAAAACATAAAGTAATTAATACTAAGTTTTATGGACCCTGATATGCTTTCCTCGGTGAGATCCAAGAAGAGTCGCCAACTCAACATCGCTGCGGTTTATTTTCTCACTTTGCGTAGAGAGTCATTTCAATCTATCTGACTTAATAAATCTGAAGGAATGGGAGCTCTCATCGGATTAACTCCCATTTAATTTATTTTCTTTCCCCATTTGAAGTCCATTCTTATTATAAATTTCTAATATTTTGAATAACATTTGATTAAGGCCCAAGGTGTTTATTTGAAATTGAAGCTGCTTTCCTTCCTTTGAAAATCTTGTGACACGTTTTGAAGAGGGGTCGGGAGAAGAGGGGTGCGGGGAGACGGGGTAGTGGTGGTACGAAGAAAACTAAGTCATCAACGCAATCTTGAGGCATACTTGAAGCCAATCCTCTGTATCATTCAATGTACACAAACACAGCCTCTCAGCAAACACGTGTCCATTTTAACAGTCATTGTATGATGTGCATGTGTGTGTCCGTGTAGGTGTCTGTGTGTGTATTGCGACCACCGGCCCATGCATGGCGTAATGCTTAACGAAGTATCGATCCAATCCAATTTACTATGTAAATTTTACAAAACCAACTCCACACACTGATACACACATGCACACATGCGTGTGTTTCATGTGTGTTACGTGTCATATGTTCGTAGGTTTGTCTCAGTCGCCATTCGGTCCAGTTGCAATGACGCCCTCAAAAACTGGGGAAGCTTTAAATTCACAGCCACAAAATCGTTCAGTGGTAACTTTGTACTTACCGTTAGCTATATCGTTACGTATATACATATGTATATGTATTTATGTATGTATGTATGTATGTATCTTAGTACTTCTTCCAATTTTCACTTAAACACGCACACACACACACGCTCTCACAGTAACCCTCTGGCATGCACGCGCCTCATTCTGTCCGTCCTTTTATCTGTCTGTCAGTCTTTCTGGCTAAAGAAGTGGACCTGCTGGCCAGCATTCATACCTTCTATCATTCATCCATTCATTCATTCATTCACCTGCAATGTAAAAGGGGCCAACGTTCTGCATAAGTATTAGACAAGTTTTACAGTTGTTGTTGCTGTTATTGTATTTGGCTTCGACCGGAGTGTTAAGAAGACAGAAGTACGATTTAAATTCATCGTCCGTTTCAGATTTCAAAAGCTTTCCATTGTTATCCCCATCCAGGATTTCCTCCCCTTATCATGACCCACTCTCCACCTTCATCGTTACGGTCGCCATCTTATATTCAATAATGTACGAATTTTTTAAAAGTATTAATTATAGTATATGTAAATACAAATGCATAGGTAAAGTTCACGACCTTAATGTACAACCCAATGAAATATGTATATTGAATTTGAACGAAATGAAGACTTTAAATGAAATCATTAAATATGGGATTTTAAATTAAATCACAAAAGAAATTAAATCATAACCGAATTTAAATCAAAACCGAAATGAAATCGAATTTCGGATGATATTTAGTAAAGTTTAAGACGATAGATGAACTCGCTAATTAAACTGAAGTTTGGAATTAAAAGATTATAATAAAAAAATTAGAATATTCTTTTAAATTCATGAAAAACAAAGATGAAGATATGATATGAAAGATGAAAGATCTATATTTTACTATATTTTCAGTAAAGGAATGGTGCCAAATATATCCTTCAAATACATATGTGTTGGTTATTTCGAATTTTATACTAGTAAGTTCTAAAAATTACTCTAATTACTCTCTACTCGCGTGAAAATAATTGGGTTTGCTCTCCTGGATCCACATGAAACCATGTATCCGGCAGACCACAAAACGTGTCCGGACGAGTCACCGCACTTTCTTTGCGAGGTACGAAACATGAAAATGAAAATTTGACCGAGGCTCCGATGAGATCCGTTTCCATTCCATTTACAGCCAGTCAAAGGTCCTGAAAATTGCTCCAACTTCAACATCATGAATATGACAGATTCCATCAAGAAACAGTCTCTGAGGAGCCTGTAATACCTGTATATCTGTATACATGTAATTCGGTATAGTACCTAATTACCTAACAGGGGGAAAATATTGGTTATATAAAAGATTGGTATTGCCCAAAACTATTCCCTTTGTAAAGAACAGTATATCTATCATAATAAATATACTGTATAGTATACAGCATAAAGAATAGTAAATGAATCATAGGTATTTAGAACTTTTCTATTATGGTGAACTCTTCTATTATTGAGAACTTGTCTATTATGGAGAAGTTATCCAATTTTTCCCCCATTTTTATAAAATTTTTCAAATTTTATTGAAATACGTTTCTAAAAGAGTTTCTTTAGAATGTATTTTATTCAAACTAACAAATAAGTTAACACCGAGTTTTTTTGTAATTTCTTTTTGCTTTTATTTGAAATCAAAGTCAATTAAAATTGTTTTTTTTTAATATCATTCTTTATATTATTTACATACAGTGTATATTCAATATAAACATCGTAAGATTTCTGTGTTTTGTATACCTTTTATGTTAAGTTCTTTATAATGCTTATTTTATATAATTGAATGTAATATTTAACTTTGAATTTCTGATATTTTTAGATTTTGAACTTTTAGTTATTGTTTTATTATTTTTTAATATTATTATTTCTAATTTTTATTATTTGTATTTTATTATTTATATTTATGTATATTTTTGTTATTTCTAATTTATTTTTATGAATTATTAATTTTTCCATTTTTAATTAAAAAGGTTTTCAAAGTTTTATTGCTCGAATAAAGTATTATTTAGAATTTATTTAAATAATTCACATTTCTTGATATTTTTAAAGTATTATAAAATTTAATGTATTTTTAAATGTTGATTTTTAAATAGTTTTTCTTTATCTTTTGTTGTGTGTAATTTTTAGTTGTTTATTAATTTTATTTTTTATTTATTTGGCTTTTTAAGTATGTATTTATATTGTTTTTTGTTAACTTATATTTCTAATATTTTCGTATATTTCTAAAATTGTTCCTTAATTTCTGTAACAATTCAATTGGAGTATTTTTTTATATATTTTTAATTCGCAACTAAAGATTGTATTTTTACAAAAGAATTATTTTTATTTTAAATCTAAGAATAAATATTTTAGTTTACTTCATTATATTACTTTATTTAGATCGCTTCATTTAGTTTTCTTTATTTAATATAATTTATTTTATTTAGTTTACTTTATATAGTTGACTTTATTTAGTTTACTATATTTGATTTACAACATTTAGTTTCATTTATTTAGTTTAATTTATTTAGTTTACTTCTTGTAGTTTACTTTATTTAGTTTCATTTATTTGATTTACTTTACTTATTTTGCTTTATTTGATTTACTTTATTTAGTTTCTTTATTTAGTTTAATTTATTTGATTTACTTTACTTATTTTGCTTTATTTGATTTACTTTATTTAGTTTCTTTATTTAGTTTATTTTATTGATTTACTTTACTTACTTTACTTTATTTAGTTTACTTTATTTAGTTTACTTCATTTAATTTACTTTATTTAGTTTATTTTAGTTTTTATTTTAATTTAGTTTACTTTATTAATTATATACTTAATTAAGTAGAGAATCGATAAACTAATGAATTTATTTTGCATTTTTGTGCATTTCAAGTTTGTTTAAATTTTCATGAGCTTTTTGTCTTTCTCTACACGTTTTGTGCATTCTTTTATTTCTATTTTTAATTTGATTTAAATATTTCTTTGTTCTTTTTTATTTCTTCGTGTTGATTAAAATTTCCACTGAGTGCAAAAATTCTCTTGAGACGCTGAGGTACAAATGTTCCTTTGACACTTTTTATATTTATAAAAGTTCGTATATGTGTGTAAAGTAAAGTAAAACATACATTATAGATGATGTGCGAACGATTTCTTTAACTATAATAATATTTTTCTTTTTACTTTAAATAAGTTGTTATATTTAATGTTGTATTTAAATATTAACATTTTAAAGAAATCCTTGTAGATTTTTAAAGTTTATTTTTCATCTAAATTATATTGAAATTATAAATTAAATAATAAATTTAAATTAAGGACAAATTATTATATTTAATTTAAGGACAAATTTTTGCTATTTTGTGTCTATTTTCTGTCTTTCGCAGATCTTTTAATAAAATCACCCTGAATAGATTTTCGCTCCAATTCAGACACTTCAACTTCGCTACTAATTTAAAATCAAAGCTGTTTTTATTTACTCTAAATAAAAAGAATTTATAATAATATTTTTTTATTTAAATAGATATTTTCTTTAAATTTTAATTAAAATTTAAGCTTTACTTGTTTTATAGTTACTATTAATAGTGTTGCTTTAACTAATTTTGTTTCGATTATATTTCAATTAATTTTAATTAATTTAATTGAATTTATTATTATGTTTTCTCTTAAATTAAAATTTGACTTTAATTTATTTTACTGTTATTTTAGAAGACAAATGTAGAGCGTTTATGATTAATTTTTTTCTTGTTGTTGTTGGTTTAGAAAATTGGTTTGCTTCGCATAATTTTTTATTAAAATTCTTTTTCAAATACTGTATTTTTTTTCGTTTTTGTTTTTCTTCCTTATTGATATTCTTAAAATTTGCTTTAAAAATGATATTCTTCACACTTTTGTTGCTCTTGTAGTTTATTGCTTTATGTGTAATTATCTAAATTGTTTTCCTATATTTTTATGATTTCTTACATACATATGTATTTCTTATTAATTATGTATGTATTAATGAATTAATTTTTCTTTAAAATATTTATATATTTTCAATATCATTTCTTTCACATCACACACAAAATTATGAGTTTAATTGTTACAAATTACATTTGAAGATTTTACAAGATTACAGACCATCTAAACAAAAGTTTTGTAACCAAAATTATAAAATTTTTTACTTTATAATAAATAAAAATAGTCTAATGAACCTTTTACAATTTAAACACACATTTCTGCTATAATCGAATTAAACATATTATTTCATTGAAAACCCAAAAACGTTTTAGTTTCATTTCAAGTTTCAAAAAAAAGCTTCAAAAATAATACCTGATATATTGTATTATGCATAATCTAATAATAGAGAGAAAAAAGAAGGAAATGAACTCAAAATTAAACACAAACGAAAAGAACTCATGAAATGAATCCATATGAATACAAAGTGAATACAAGGAGAAAACAAAGTGAATATTCATTGTGGATTCTGAAATTAAAACAGAATCTAAATAAATATATTAAAAAAATAAATAAATAAAACCCATTTATTTGCTAACAAATTAATCTGAATTAAATTAAGAAATTATTTACAAATGAATCGCTTTCAAATGAACGAATGTGTAGTTAACTGATTGGAATTTAATACTTCAAGTGAATATGAAACTAATTGAAATTTAAACCGAATTGTTTAAACAGAGAAATATTTATCTAATTTTAAAGTATTAGAAATTAATTAATACATCATAATTCCAAAATAACTAAATAATGAATGTGAAATGAAACTACTTAAAATTAAATACGTAATGAATAGTGACTAAATGAAGACGTCATTAATTCGGAACAATCCAAAATTAATGAATCCGAATTGAATTCGAAACAAATCCATAATGAATCAGAAATTAATGCGAAATTAATCCATAATGAATCCGAAATTAATGCGAAATTAATACAAAACAAAAAATGAGCAAATGTATTGTATAAATGAATGGAATTGTAATTGATGATTCATTAATAATGAAAATTGTGTTATTAGTGAAAATTTTCAACAAACAAAATTATAGAATTTAAGTTTTAATTCTAGCAAAACAAAAAACCGCGTAAAACAAAACAGCATTTAGCGTTTAATATTCAACCTTGTACCAAGTACCATGACCTTATTTTTCTCCTAAAAACATAAAAGGAAATCAATTTATAAACCAATATTAATTAAAAAGTAACAATGTTTATAACCAAAACGTATTTATTTATAATTTTATTTGTAATATTTATAATTGTAAGTTTTACTTTTACGAATTATATTATAAATATTGAAATTCTCAAATATATTAATAATTAAATGGAATATTTTTTACAGAAAATATATCGGTAATTTTTGTTATTAAATCGAAAATTGTTATAAATTTCTTTTTTGCTTAAAGTAAACTAAACGAAAAAATTAATAATGAATAATTAATTGAAATCGTCTAATTTTTTATATTCTTTTCGTTGTTCAGCGAAATAAAAACCATGTTGAAACCAAAACATTTTCAGATATTCTACTAATGTTTCAATATTAAGAATATTAATACTATTAATATTAATTTTTATTAATATTAGTTAATAATTAATTATTTTAAGGACTACTTTTTGTGGTGAAATACTATTAAAAACGATCACTGAACTGAAAATAAAATATTTTGATTTTTTAACAGATTTTTTTCATATTTCTAAAGCATCCATATTGTTTTTTTTTCTTCTTGCTTCAGTAACAAAAGATTTATTTTTTAAAATGTATTTTCGATTTAATTTTCCTATTTTTTTGATGTTATAGTTAAATAGTTACCTATTTATTATAAAAACCACGTCTATATTTATAGAAACTGTTAAAATGCAAAGAATTTTCACCTGATTCTTTAATATTTTTTCATGCATGGTTTAAAATCTTGTTTTAAATTTGATAAAAAGTTGCTTGTGGAATAATAGCCGGAAAGACATCCAGAAACTTGTAAATGCTTTAAATACCTCCTCTGTTTTGATCTTATTAACTATAGAAAGTATAGTTTCGGTTATTTTCTATATTATTCTTGTTTTTTTTTGCTTCTTCTTCTTCTTCTTCTTTGTGGAATTTTTATTATAATGTCTGATATGTTGAGGTAGTTCGATCGGATTGTGTCCTTTAATATTATTGTTTATTTTTAATATTGTAAATATTACTGAGCTGATTCTGTTCGAGAGGTAGTTATTTTGCTTTGGCTCGAAAGCCGTATAACTGCAGTTTTTCGCAAAAGACGATCAATCATCTTATTTTAAGTCTAGAATATAAATAAAATTAAATTAAATTGAATTAAAAACTTAAAGCAAGTGTAACAAAGCTATATTTATACATATGTTTATGTATTGTATATAAAAAAGTTGTAAATAAAATAGTTAATTTATAATACTATATGTATTGCACATGTTGATGTTTTTGTTGTTAAAAAATTATTGTTTTTGTTCTTCATAGAAATAATGATATGCATCCAAAAGATATGCCGCCCGAAATTTTCTTATTATTTTATAATAGCTAAAAATTACTTAATTAAAATCTTATAAAATAAAAATAACAAGAAACTAATAGAGCAAGAAACAAACTAAGTATTTATTAACCCTTTACTGCCCTCGTCTTCGCACCCTTTCAATCATCTTCTCACAAGGATTCATTAAATTGAAACCATTTTTGGGAATTTTTTTAAGAAATAAATCCATCTATTAAATGTAGATCAATGGATAAATTATATATGTATAGTATATGGATTTTGGTAGATTTTTATTATTTCATTATTGTTTGTTTCTGTTAATATTCTTTTATTTTTTCAGTTATTATTATTTGGTTTTTATTTTCGTTTTTTATTACCATTTAATTACAATAAATTGTCATTTTCCTTAATTTCCGTATTTAAATATTTCAACGCTGTGTTTCTCCTGGATTCCTCTGTTTTCCTTATAAAACTGTCAGAATCCGTTCGGTGCCGCTGTCATTAAATTCTGCAAAACTGTTGAAATTATTGCAATTATTGTAATTTTTGTTGTTGTTGTTATTGATGTCTTTATATCGTGCAAATTCGTCTTGACAATTGTTAAAATCCTGGCCACATTTATTTGTTGCTGAAATTAAAGTCGGGGAAAAAATTAAGAAATTATTAATATTGTAATTCACTTAATATATTTTTAAATTTATAAAAATTATTCTTCAAATATGTATATCGTATGTATGTATTATATAATATATTAATATTTCTGTACCCTTCAAATTGTGGAAGCGTCTCTAGAAAAATACTTGTTTTTGCTAAAATTTTAATTACAACTTCTCATTTCTTCAAAATTGAGCAATAAAAACAAATTTGTTTAGAAAATATTTTAATATAAAATCTAATGACAGAAAGGACACAAACACACACGCACACACTTATACATATGCACAAACATTCTATAATGACACTTAACACGAAAACTCCATCAACTCTGTAGTTAATCTTATTCTCCACGTTTTAATTTTATAATTAAAAGTAAAACTAGAGACTTCAATGCTAAAAAAGGTTCAAACCACCCCGAAATCAAGAACGAAAGGAAAGCGTTTAAATAAAGAAGACGACAACCAACGACCACAATCAATTTTTTATGGTACGTCACTCCCGAAGCTGGTCGCTTCTCCCGGCCAACAGACAATCAGACTGACTGACTGACTGTCATGCGGCTGTCATGGATACACTCGCAAAGAAGTTACGAGGTACGTAATGCGAATGAGTGTACTTTGCGAGTGATGCGCGCAGCAGATCAAACCGAGCAACTGTCAAGCGGAGTCCGCCGATTAGATTGATAAACAATGATCTCGTTTACATCAATCTTATTATCGTTTCTTCTCTTTTCTCATTACGTACTATTTTAGTATTATTTTGTTCTCTATTCTTTCGATTTGAGTGTAAAACTATAGTAAAGAAGGAAAAAACAAATTTAATTTGATTTTCTTGAAGAAAAAAACGGGTTGTAATAAAAACCATGGGACAATAATCTCAAAAGTTGAAATGTGTTTCAATGTCAGATGCTTCAATGTCAATAAATGTCACGGAATATCTCAATAATCAATTCAAATAAAATTTAAAATTAATTAAGAAAATGTCATTGCATTACATGAATTTATTTTGAATTAAATACAATAAATATCATATATAGAGATAAAACCACAAAAAACACCGAATTAGATACACAAAAAAATTAATTAATTAATAAATCAAATAAATTAAAATACAATAATATAATAAAGTAAAATACAATACAATACAATAAAATACAAGAAAATACAAGAAAATACAAGAAAATACAATAAACTACAATATAATACAATAAAATAAAACAAAATTAAGTAAAATAAAATAAATTCAGTAAAAACCAAGAAAATAATATAAATTAAAAAATAAGAATATTAAAATAAAATAAATGAAAAAATAGAATAAATCTCTATCAAATAATAAATAATATAAAATTATAATAGACAAAGATATGTATATAAAAGATATAATAAACAATAAAAAGTGATAACAATAAAAAGGTGTGATTAATAAGAATTATAAATAAAAATTATTCTGTAAAGTAGGAATGTTTTTCATTAAACGTAATAGAAAAAAGGAAACTAAAATAATTACATTGTACAACAATTTTGGGGCCTTTCTTTAGGAGTGAAAAGCGACTGGAAATTTCTAAATAAAGGAATTTTGGGTCGTTGATCACGAATCAGTCCGTGTTACCCCTACACGTCAGAACTTTGAGAAAAACAAGGTCAAAGTGCCAAAAAAAGAGGTTTTAGGGAAATTTCAATAACGTTGAATTAAATTGAGTTATAATAATAATTTATACAAAAACTAATATAATGAAATCCTAAAAGGCGATTCGTTGTTGATTTCTTTAAAATTGAATTGTTTTAACTAAAAGCCGACGATTTCTTTAGTTTTTTACTTGAATTAATAGTTCACAATAAAGATTAAGGAGCTGAAGAAGATTAAAATATGGTTTTTTTCTTTCTTTATTCTCTTTAAGAGCGCTGAACGCACGTCGTCACCGACATCGCCACCGATCTTCATAATTAACTCCGTCATTATTATTCAATTATTAATTTTAAATATGAATTTTAATGAAGTTACAATAAACAGTGAAAGCCACAAAAGAGGAATCAACAAAATAATACGCAAGAACCGAAAACCGAAAACCGACAAAAAATCTTCACATAGAAAACTATAGAGAAATAAATCTTTAATCCAATTAAAGTTGATCATGTATAAATTTGGAGAACTAGAGAGATAGACGGACAGATAGATTTCGTAGCTTGTATCTGTTGTTGTTGTTGTTGTTGGCTTGTCGATAAGTATGCTATTTCGATTTTTTTTCTTCACAACATTATAGCTTTCTTTGGTGTGTTTTTTCCTGTGAATTTTCATCCTCAATAACAACAACAACATGGACCCATGCAACCCATCAGATACTCGTACACCTTTTTTTCCAGTGATGCGCATTCCATCCGCTGTTCGGATGGTTGTTTGTGGATTTATAAAAACCACATTCAAAGGAATAGAGTGAAATTTTCTTCATCTGCTTATTATTATAATTCTTCCCTTCCTTCTTCTTCTTCATCAGCCTCATCAGCCTCTTCTTGCGCTTCAGCCTCTTCTTGCTCTACACGTTCTTCTTGTTATTCTTGTTCTTCTCCTTGCTCTTGTTCTTCCCTTCTTCATTCTTCTACACGCACACAATGAAGCCGTCGCCTCATCTATGATCAAACGGATCACACACAAAACACACCCTGTTTTGTCGTTCGATGCCGGTTCCCATCCGGGGCAAAGCGTGTGAATATCTTCGATTGGACCAGATTTCTAAGAGATACGTTTTCCTTTCATTTGAAATCGTCTTCTCACCCATCATCGTCATCTGCTGCTTCTACTCTCTCCTTCCCCCCCCCCCCCCCCCCCCCTCTCTGCCGCTACCCGATGACATTAGATCGACAATTAGCTGAATTTCATGACTAGTTTTCGTTACGCAACACATTCGTAGCTTCACTGTTACAATTACAGCTACAATAACGGCAGCAGGGCACAAAACTGAGTGTGTTGCAAAAAATTAACTGAATATAAATATTAAAAAGGGGCCGAAAGAAGACGAACGGCTTCAGAACAGAGGGGGCAAGGAAGGACATGTTTAACTAAAAAAAAAGCGAATCTATTTGAATAGTAATTAAATACGAAGAAAGTAGGCAATTAATTGCAATAAAATGAAATAAAACTTAAAAATAAAGAAGTAAAAAAAATAAACAAATAAAATAAAGAAACTTAAACCAAATCAAATGAGAAATAATAAAGATTTAAAGAAAATAATCCGATTACTAAAGCTGCGACAATTGAAAAGAAGCTCCGCTGATCCTAAATAAAGGATCATCTCGAAAACGATGTCTTGTTATATTTTGAAAGTCGCAGTCGGAATTTACCGCGATGGGGTTAAAGGTTGTTCAACGTCGAGAGCATCTGTCGAGGGTCAGCTGATATCCTGTCCTGACGTCTGACGAGGATCACTTGGAAAAGAGGGTTATTAACCCTCTGATATCACGTTTATTTTTATATTTAAAAATAGTTTAAAGTTAAGAAAATAAATACGAGTAAACCACTTTCAATGTGTGACATCATCAAAATCATCTTCTGATCCATCATTAGGATATCCCTTCGATGGATGATACAAAAAACGTTCGCGTACTCGAAAGGAAATTCTTTTCCCCATCTATTCTCCTTAAAGATTTCCATTTTGGTTTTCATGATTTTCGAATGGGAAAAAATTTTTGAAAATATTTCTGAAACATATTTCATTTTTTCCCTATGAAATACTTTTTATTAAAAGGGTTCGAAAGGTTTTCTCATCATGAGTTTCATCATCATGAGTTTCCTTCATCCTTGAAGATCACTTTTGTTCATCTCATAGATCTCATGAAAAATTAGAGGATCTTAAAGAGATATTTTCTTAAAACTATGATGAAAACTGTACTGTAAAAAAACTGTACTGTATCGAAACTATATGAAAATCTGATTAAAATTCGATCGAAATCGTAAAGCGAAAAGGAAGATTCGAAAAAGAATCAGAAGATCAAGAAGAAGATCCAGAAGAGGATCCAATGAAAGATCTAGAAGAAGATGCAGAAGAAGATCGAGAAGAAGATCGAGAAGAAGATCGAAAAGAAGGAAAATAAAATAAAAAAAGAAAGTACAACATAATGAGAAGAACCGAAGAATATTCGAAGAATAGCGAAAAGGAACCAAAAGAATTCGGTACTCATCGACGAATTCAACGAAAAGAACAAATTTAAGTGTGTGAACGGGAAAAAAAGCCTCATTTTTAAAGTCATTTAAATTTTAATACAATTTAAATTTGATGACAATTTGCTGGGCTAATAAAAAGAATGGAGTAGAGGCTCAAATAAAGGAGCCTGGAGAGAGGATGCAGAAACTTACGATATGAAAGAAATACACGATATAAAAGAAGAGGATCGAACAACAGTTAGGATCGAATAAAGTGCTGTATATGCGTTTCCTTATTTGAATCGACGAAGAAGAAGACGAAGAAGAGAAAAGGTGACAACGAGCGAAACATCGAAAAGAAGCAACACAACTCAAAGCACTCAACAACCGATAAAATATCGACATAAATGTTTTTCAAGATTACAATCCACGAGAGATCAGCACTAAAAGTAAAGAAGCAAAAGAATACGGGATCAAAATATCTCTACGAATCTTGAGGAGAACAAAAACAAAAAAACACAAATTTATAAGACAGGAAAAAAATATTTGCCATTTGGCTAAAAACTGAAAACAGCAAATGAAATAAAATGTTCGATGCTTCTTTTGTTATTCCGAAAATTCATATACATGTAGAGTATATAGTGTATATCGAGTATATATCAAGTATATAGTATATATCGGGTCTCTTTAACGATTTATATAGACACAGATTACAGCTGCACATAAGTAAGTGTCTAGAGATGTTGGTGTAGATTCCTTGCAGCTAAAACCAACAATAACAACAACAACAACCAATCAACCAGCCAACCAACCGACCGACCAACATTTTCGGTGCTCATTCTTACCTTTTTATGGACAACAAATAAAACAACAACAACAGCAACAACACCAGAAGCAGTAAAATCAACTCAACTCTCAACTCAGATGAAATGAAATTAAATACAAAAAAAAAACAAAAAATTTAAAATAAAGACCATGAATCACCTTTGTAGTTGTTGTTGTTGTTGTTGGTATTGTCATTGGATTTTTTTCGTAAATTAAGGAAAAGAAAAAAAAACAACAATATGCTTGTTCTTCCTTCACAAAAACTGTTTTTTCTTTTAATTTCTGTATAGCAAAAGAAAAAACACAAAACAGAATAAAACAACAACAACAACAACCAACTTCAAGGATTTAAGCGCTCAGCTTGGCAGATACATCTTTTGTATCTTAAGCTGAGCTTCTTTTTCTTCTTCTTTTTCTTCTTCTTCTTCTCCTGCCCATTCGTTGTGTTCTTCTTCTTCTTTTGGATTTTGTTTAATGGTGTTGTGAGCCGTCTTTAACGTGTATAGACGTATATGTCTGTGCGTGCGTTTGTGTGTGTATGTGTGTGTGTGGTTGTGCCAGTTTACGTGTGTGTTTGCATTTATTGCCTTAGGATACAAAATTAGGGAAAAATCTACCTGAGCTGATCTGAGCTGAGCTGAGCCGAGCTGAGCTCAAAAAACCAACAACAACAACAACACTAAGAAGAATAAGAAGAACAAGACGAAGAAGAAGAAGACGATGAAGAGGAGCCTGAAGAAGAAGAAGAGCAACACAAAGGCTATAGCCGCAAAACAAAACACATCAAGCGACGGATAAAAGCCGAAATCTGTTGAGATCCCAAAATATACTCGTACAACAGCAATAACAACAATAACAGCAACAACAATGGCCACCACTACAGCTACAGCTTGAAAGAAATCAAGTAAGAAAGCCACAGAAAAGCAAGCAAGCAGCCGAAATTTGGTGGTGTTGCTGCAACAGCGACAAACACAACAACAACAACGGTAGCAACAAGCGGCAACAGCATTAAAACCAGTTTTCTCCAAAAATACAACATTTAAAACACACACCAGTGACGAGAGGCAAGCAACGAAATGAGCTCGGAACGGATCGACGAGCGTCGGAAGACGCAGGAGCATCAGCGGTAACAGCAGCAGCCGGCAGTCGCGTCAGTCGGCAGACGACGATTCTTAAGGAAGTTGTTTTTGGTTTGTTTTCTGGACTCTCGGTATTTACGTGTGTTCGCATGAATGTGTGCTGTGTCTTTGAGATTCGATACTGGTTTCTCTTCATCACATGTCGCATGGCTGTCCGTCCGCTCATCTGTCTTTTTTGGCACTCTGTCCCTTTCCATAGCTTCCTCTGTCTTTTTCCTTCTTTATGTTGTTCCATCTGTCGCTCTATTCTCATGTCTATCTGTTGTTTTGTCTGTCGATTCGTCGCAAATGTTTGATGGTTGCAAATTTTCAAACAAAACATACTTTTTGTAGTAGTTACTATTGTCTCTGTTTCTCCTTCTCACTCACACAACACAAACGGAAATTCACAGAAATCCTAACTTCAGCGTAACGAATTTCAAAGAGAACAAATTATATATATGTATTTATATATCATATATATAATTATATATGTTTATATATTGCTTATGTTTGTATATAAGAAGAAGAGGAGGAAAAGTAAGACAACAACAACAATTTAAGTGTAGAGAGCTGGATGTGGCTTAAGACAAAAGATCAACTGGCATTCATACAAAAAATTAAGCCAGAAACCAAGCCAGAAAATACAACAACAATGTGAACAAATATAAGAACACATTTCATTTAATTAATCCTGCAGCTGATCACAGCAAAAAAAAATGTGTTGTTTCTTGCGTATATACGCAAAAAATATCTTCAAATACATTCAATTGATCCGGAAATTGTTCCGATATTATTTCAACATAATCTTCAATATAATAATCAAAGCAAAACAACTGAATCAACTAGCAACTGATAATAAAAGCAAAAAAAAACATAAAAAAGTGTCAAGTAAATAATAGTTATTAACAGATATACATACATACATAAATAAATATCTACATACATATGTTTTATATACGTACATAAATATTTTATTAATGAAAGGAAGTGCTCGAGATAAGAGCTTACCGAAGACGTTATCGGCAATCACTCAATCTAAATAGACTTTTTAAAGAATGAATCAGAATGACATCAAAAGCAGCAACAACAATACGAACAGAAAGAACAACACGAACAGACGCAACCATATTATATGTTATTACAATATTATTATTATAATTATTAATGAAACCATAATAATAACAATAAAAGTATTGGAAAAACAGCATGTTCAACAGTAGCAAATGCCCGATGTTACACTTGTCATCGCGATGCGTCCATCACTCACGCTGATTGGTTGGCGCATGTCACAGCCACGATTCAACCAATCAGCGTGAGTGATGCACACATCGTAATGACAAGTGTGACATCGGGCATTTGCTACTGTTGAACATGCTGTTTTTCCAATACTTTTATTGTTATTATTATTGTTTCATTAATAATTATAATAATAATATTATAATCGGCCAATAAACAGAAACAGAATAATTTATTTTAACTCAAGAAAGATTTATTTTATTATATTTGAAAATAATATCAAGAAATCTATAATTAAATTTGAAGAAATCGATGCTGAATGAAGAAAAAAAAAACAAAAAATTAAAATATATTGAAACTTTACAACTTGAAAACAGCTGTCTGTTTTCTTTTTTTATACTCAGAGACCAGAGGCTGTTCTAGACGACGACGGGTAAAAGTGACTTTGTTAATAAGGCTGTTAATCCAAATTGTCTCAAAAATTAATCAAAATGGTAACAATTATGTGTCATAATCAAGTGCCATCATATTGTGGACAATCAGTGCCATCATCATGTTAATATTCGTACATCAACATGAGGCAAGAAATCCTACCGACATCATGTTGGGATCAATATAACTCCTGTCATCTCAAAATTCAGTTAAAATTATATCAAGACCGTGATCATTATTAGTTAGATCGATTGAAATTGAAAACCAATTCATTAGATCGAATGAAATCATATGAATAACCAGATTTTCTTCTATAAATGTCATTCTAACTCATTTAAAACTTCTGCTGCTGCAATAATATCGAGATTAAGTTGAATTCTTCTGGAAAATTCTGTCGAAATCCCGCCCCGAAATCCAACACTAAAATTACAAAAAAAACACCAAATTCACTACGATTTCGGGGGAGATTCTATTCACCCGCCACTCCCTCAAACCCCTGAGTTTTTCATGTAAACCATTATGAATTGTAATTGAGGTAAATACGAAGCCGATGAAAACTGAAACCGATGAAAACTGAAATCGATGAAAAGTGAAACCGATGAAAACTGAAATCGATGAAAAAACTGAAAGCAACGAAATTAACTGAAAAGAAGAGTAATAAAAGTAATGAAATAAAAGAAACGAAAATAATGTATATTTTTTTGAAATAATTTCAAAGTAATGCATTTATTTTTGTTATTCGATACACAGCCGATAAAACATGCCAATAAAACATAAATTTTACAGATTATCAGAATGTTTTGTCGCACAATAAGCGTGTTCAGTATATATAATATATAATATAGTATATATAATATAAAGTTGTTCGATTTAATATTTATAAACAAAAGGAAAATTTGGAAATGCTATACAAAATTATACTTAAAGGAAATTTAAACATTTTTATATTTACATTAAAAATACAATTAAAAACGTCCAGGAACAGGAACCGGAATCATTTCGATGAATGGAAAGACGCGATTTGGAATATTTAAGTGTTTATGAGTTACTTTTCAAATGAACCGGAAGCAGTTACTAATACGAACGATAGATCTTAATACGTAATGACTTTGAGCATTAATGTAAATAATAAGCAATTAAACTAAAGCACTAGTAATGCTAAATATTAAACACTAAACGTTAAACAATAGACTAAAACTAAAATACTGCTAAGCGAGATAAGAATCCCCGAGTTGAATTAAATTTGGTATCACTACTTAATTGAACTGATCGGTCGTTGGCAACACTGTCGCCAGCCTGCATTTAAAATCAAAGTTGTTCACAAATCCTGGCTTACATATCATTCAATGGAATTTGAATTAAGAATTTCACAAATCATAATTATTGAATAATTAATAATTAATTACAAAATTATATTCATAACTGTAAAAAATAATGTACTGTTTTCTCCGCCAGAACCACGTTTTCCAGAGGTATATAATGTTGTTTTCTAATGTATAAGAATTAAATTTAAGCTTTAATTATAACATTAAAAAAATCATACTATCTATGCGCTTTTTTAATCAATTCAAAATTAATTAAAAATATGCTTAGGATGCAAATAAAAAATACTTAAAAAATTACGGTGGAAGGAGGGGGCGAGTATGTTTCAAAATAACAATAATTTTTCAATTTATGTCAATATATAAAGAATATCATTAAAATTAAACAGCAGCAAAAAATGCATAATACTACAAAAGCTTTCAATATGATTAAATGGCATGAATGCAGTTTTGGTGGGACGGGGGCGTGGCGGGTCGGGCGGAGGGCCACATAAATTAAGCAAGGCACACATTTCATTCACTTCTATTATCGCATTTTTTTGATTTTTGAAACCAACGTCATCGACCCCCTGAGGAAAGATTAGCACCCCATTTGTAATGTTCAGACCCTTGCATAGTTTATAAACAGCCCTCCCCTGGAGCGATACTAGTTATTGTTGTTGTTGTTAGTGTCGGAAGTTAACATATGGGAATCTCCTTCACCAACACCTCCCCGCTATGCAGCATGTACGACGAAACCACCCCGCTGCTGTGGCCACTGCGGCTCTCCAGCAGAAACTCGTGCTCATCGGAGCTCTCCGTTTTGATGACCATTTGGTCGTCGCTCTCGTCGGAGCTGCCAAACGCCGCAGCAGCCGCGGCAGCAACAATATCGTCCTTCATGTCGCTCTCAGAGCTCAAGCACTCCAGCGAGTGCTGCTGCTGTTCGTTGGTCGCATTAACGATATTATTGGTGCTGCGACTGCTGTTGCTGTTGCTGCCGCTGTCGTTCTTCACCACGCTGTCGATGCTGCTTGCCACATGATCTTCGTCTGCAGCGTTGTACACGGTAACGTTGTCTACAGTAGCTTTTACTTTAGTTTTCGCTGCTGCCCGTTTGCTGGTCGTGCGCGGCCGCGTGTGTGTGGAAACATGCTTCTGCAGATGATCGAAACGACAGAAGCTCTTTTCGCACACATCGCACACGTGCATCTTCTTGTTCAGATGTGTGCCCTCGATGTGGCGCCGCAGGTCGGTCTTGTGGTGGTAGTGTTTAGGGCAGAGGTGGCACTTGAACGCCTTCTCGGACGCCTGGTGGCGTTCGATGTGCACCTCGTAGGCATCTTCTTGCTGAAAACGCTTGCCGCACTTCTCGCAGCGGAACGGATACTCACCGGCATGGAAGCAGTTGATGTGCTGCGTCAAGTAGCATGTCTTCGTGAACGTCTTCTCGCACTGCTGGCACTTGATGCGCCCACTGGGCGTCATCTCGCCCACGGTCTTTCCGTTTCCTCCCGAGTCGATGCGCTTCCGCTTGGCCGCGCCGCCGACGCGTTTCTGCGGCTGCTTCGTGACCGCTGCATCATTGCTGGTGTTTTTTGGAGTGAGCATGAGTAGTGAATCATCCATTTGCATCATCACGGTGTTTGTGTTGTTGTTGTCACTCTGTATCTGGTTGTCCCTGGCCGAAAGAGTCGAGTAGGTCGCCGTTATGACGCCGCCGTCCATGGCTGACCCGGACGACTCGTGCGTTTGCATATCGTCGTCGGACGGCGGCAAGTCGGCTTCTTGTGGCGACTGCTGTGCCGCGTAAGGAGTCAGCGGCGCAAAGCTTTGAGCTACTGCGCCGACGCGGTAGAACGACTGGCCCATCAGCT
The DNA here is from genome assembly GCA_949629155.1 of Myopa testacea. NCBI lineage: Eukaryota > Metazoa > Arthropoda > Insecta > Diptera > Conopidae > Myopa > Myopa testacea. Next base: position 29,090,590 of record OX451345.1, read on the forward strand.
GCTGCGTGGGGATGAGCTGCAGCAGCTGTCCATCCGAAGTCAGCATCTGCGTGGTGTAGTGCTCGAAGAACTGCTGGTCTGCGTGCGTGAGTTGCGTGAGTTGATCGTTACCAATAATAGTGTGATAACTCATTGTGGGCTCCGCCCCCAGGACCCCCGGCACCGGCTGCTGCTGCAGCTGCTGGAAGGAGGGGATGCGGATGGTGTTGTGCGTGATGGTGGGCGTGTGGATGGTATTGCGGATGGTGTCCAGCGGCGGCAGCTGCTGCTGCAGCGTGTTGCTGGTACTGCTGAGCAGCGTACTGGACATGATGTGTTCCTGGAGCGGCTGCTGCAGCTGCTGGCTGGCCGGTTGCATAGTGTGGATGCTGCCCATACTGTTGATAGTAGCTGTGGTGGTGCGCCGCGGCGGCGGCGACATATTGCTGTTGTTGTGCGGCTGCAGCGGCGGCGACATATTGCTGCTGCTGTGCGGCTGCAGCGACGGCGGCAGCTGGGTGGTGCTGGTACCCAAAACCGTGATGTTGTATGGCTCCGCTATTATACTGTGCTGCGCCTGCATATGGGTGGAGTGCGGAGTGGGCGGAGTGCGGCAGAAAGTGTTGCCCTCCATTAGCTGCTGCTGCTGCTGCTGCTGCTCCAGGTATTGTTGGTGGGAGATAATAAGGGGTGGCGATTGCGTTGGCATGCTGCTGGGGTTGCTGCTGTGATACGGACGCCGCAGATCCAGCTGATAGGTTTGTTGCTGCTGCTGCTGCTGCTCCAGAAGCTGCTCCATTTCCACCAGCTGCATGCCCTGGCGATTCTGCTGCTGCTGCTGCTGCTGCTGCTCTCCTGACAACTCCATTTCCATGTGAATGTCCATTGGTGAGTGTTGGTGTTGCTGCTGCTGCTGCTGGTCCTCCGCTAATGGTTCGCTCTTTGTTACAATTGTTGTTATTGTTGAGTTCAGCAGGCCCCTCATTTGGGAGGACGTTAGTGTTTGTTGTTGGACGGAGGGACCTGCTAGCCCGTTTGGGTGACCGTTCAGGACGGTTGCGTTGCTGGCGCCGGCGTGGGAGGCCGCGGCCTGAACTTGCTGCAAATACTGCTGCTGGAATGTGTTGCTACTGGCGCCGTTTTGCTGTGATTGCTGCTGCTGTACGTAGCTCATGCTGTTCGTCTGGCTGTGCAGCGTCGGCGACGGCGAGGCACTGTAGTGCGACAGTGCCGCCAAGCCTCCTGCTGGCTGCGCGGACGCGTATTCCGGCGGACTTCTCGGCGGTTCTGGTGGTTGCACCGGCGCGGGCGGTTGTTGTTGCTGCTGCTGCTCTCGCGCCGCGGCTGCTTCGGCTTTGCTACGGCGACTCGACTTCGTAGTCGGGTCACGGGCGGGATGATGATGAATCGAGATCGGCATCGTGGCGGGATCCGGTTGGCCACTCGACTTGACGGCGTTCTTGTGCAGCGTGGTGTTGTAGTGGCGCTTGAGGTGTCCGGAGCTGGTGAACCATTTGTTGCACGCCGTGCAGTTGTAGGTTTTGGGCCGCCGGGCCTCGTTCGACTTCCAGGTGGCAGCCTTCGCCGTGATGTTGGTGGCAGGCAGCACGGAGGAAGACGTCGGCGGCTCGAACTGGGCGCGATACTGCTGCTGCTGTTGCTGGTCCTGCTGCGGAGTGGTGGTGGTCGACGGGAACTCCGCGGGGCTGGACGAAACGGGCAGCAGCGTGTTTTGTTGCTGCTGCTGGCACAATTCAGCGGCCGAAGTGGGATCGAAGGACTTGTCGACGTAGTTCTGGGAGTCGGCAGCGTACTCGGACTTGATGACCGGGTACTCGGACTTAATTACCGGGTACTCGGACTTGATTACCGGGTACTCCGACTTGATGTGGTACGGCGACTGCTTCGGCGAATAGTAGGGCGACTGAATGGAGTGCGTCGCTTGGGCGGAGGCGCCAGTGGCGGCCTTGTGATCCGCCTGCAAGTAGGGCGACATGCCATCCTGCTGCTGCGACTGCTCCCAGCCGGAGAGTGGGCGCTGTTGCATGGAGTGAATGGACTGCAGTGGGTCGCCAGAGACACCCGAGTGCAGTTGTTGCTGGTATTCGCCGGGTGTAGGAGGGTAGACCATCTTTTGCGAGTCCAAATCAAGCAATTCGCCGGGGTTGCCGCCGCTCTGTTGAGTTGGCTGCGGCGGAACATTGACAAAGCCCCCGTTACCTGAATAGGGTGAGTTTGAGCCGCCATGCTGAGTGCTGATGTGCGCCGACAGCTCTGCCTCGCCGATGCACAAGATGCCGCATTTCTTGCATTGCAGCTGCTGGCCGCCGGGCGATCCAGAGTGCTGCTGCTGCCGCTGTTTCTGCTGCGAGGTGGAACTGGGGCTGGAAGAGCTCACAACTCGGGGACTCAATGAGGTGGTGGTGGATACGGCCGCCGCCGAGGGTGTTGAAGCTGACGAATTGTCATCCCCCAACCGCTTCGGACTGCCTGAAGATTGATGAAGCAGATGCTGCTGACCGCCATTCGTTGCAGACGCGCCGGAGGAGCCGTTGTTGGTATGCAGTGCGGCGGAAGACGGATTCAAGTATGGATTGTAACGAACACTGGGCTTGTAGTCGCCGGAGGAACTGCCGAAAAGCAGCGACGACGAAGACGAAGTGGAAGAGCCACCGACGTTGCCATAATCCAAGGCGGCAAGAGTGGTGGGTTGCTGTTGTTGTTGGTAATACGATGTCGGCTCGTAACTGTTCAAGTAGCTGGCATAGCCGCCGGCAAGCTGGTGGTGCTGCTGTTGCTGTTGTTGTTGCAGCTCAGGGCCGCCGGCCGGGCTGTACATCCCCGTGTACATCTGCGGCATGTTGCCGGCGCTTACCGCGGGGGCCGCAGACGAGGCGTACATGTGATGCGTGGCGTAAGGATGGTGCGATTGTTGTTGCTGCTGCTGCTGCTCATTCGCGCCAACAGGTTGTGGCGTTGACGGCTGATTATCACTGGAATCCGCAGCCGCGCTGATGGTGTTGTTATTGCTGCCAGATGCTGCAGCTGAAGACGAGGAGCCGCCGCCACCTCCGCCGCCGCCCCCCAAGCTGTCCGCTGCGTGGAGCGGGAGCATTTCGACTTTAGTCACAGCCATTAACTGAGTTTTCGCGAAATCCGCGTGAAGATCATGAGATTTATGAAAGCTTCGATAGAGTCGATGTTCACAATTCGAAGCTGTTTATTTATTCTAATAATGTTGATAATGTTTCTAGTGTTACATCTAAAGTTTTCCTTTTTAATTCATTGCTTTAGAAGCATTGCTAATTCTGGTAAACGTCAACATTTTAAACAATTGCAAGAACACACAATCACATCACGATTACGGATTCTAACTGCAAAGTAATTCAATTCGCACGGTTCGCTGCGCTTTCGCAGTGCTTCTTCGACTGTTTTCAACAACTTTCAATACTGTTGCATGTAAAATTGTTTTCTATTTCCACAAGTGTTGATTTCTTCAATTAGAATTCATGTACATAACTTTTACTGTTATTTCGATGACGACACTGATTTTTTTCACTGAGCAGTTTTTCACCATTAAGTGTTTTTTTATTTGGCCGGTTTTGTTTTTTTTTTACGAGTATTTTTTAAAATCTCATGCACAATGCATGCATTCGCGCTGTTTTTTGTTATTACTTTCGTCGCGTCGCTCGTCGTCTCTTTTCGATTGCAGTTGATCGGAACGTTCGTTTATGTTCGCGCTTCGCGTCGTACTGATGATAAAACAAATAAAAAGTAACAAATTTTGCGTTGTTTAAATTTTGAATTTCAACTTTGTTTGAATTTCTTGCAACTAAAAAATGTAAACTAAAAATTTCACTGTTTGCCAATTTTTGTTTTTTTTTTTTGGTCTTGTGTAGGTGATGCCAACGTTTAGCCGAAAGTTGGAGATTTTAAGAGAAATTAAAATAAAAAAGGCGCTTAAAGCAAAAGCGATTCACCACTTTTTATCTCTCTGCCGGAATTTTGTCCTGCTTCGCCGACGTTCAAAATACGAATGAAGGCAGCCGAACGCGCTGAAATTGCTTTCGGTTTCGCGCCACTGGCGCGAAGTTGCACGAAGCAAGGGAACGAAGTCACTGCGTCGTTGCGTTACGTCGAACGACGTAATTGGTTTACCCGCATCCCCTTAAACGTAAAGGGGAAATGTTGCTTCGGCTGCACTCGCAGTGGAGTGCATGCAATTATCTGCCGAGGGAGATTTGTGTATAAGCACATCCAAATAGTCAGCGTCATAACTTCCTAGCGTCGAAAGAGTCGGGCCAAACTGATTCAGTTTAAATCAGATGAATACGCCAGACGATCGTCAAATTTGTTTACATCATGTCCGCCGTTTCTGCGTTTCTTCTATTTGTGTTTTACTGCAGCTTTTCGACGACTAACGACTATAATTTTTGTCACCAACTTTGCATTGTGTTTATAGACCAAATTATTATTTGACGCTGATGCTGTTAGATGTGCTTATACACTTATATACTAAGTGCGTTGCGAAGTTCGGCTGTTCCGAATGTTCGGCTGCGGCGAATTCTCTCAGAGCATTCGCTCATGAATTCGCTGTAGCACTGTTGTTTAGCGTATATAATAAACAATAGTGAAACTACACAGATTAAGAGCAAATGATAGAAAATTTCTAGAATGAGGATAGCGTCGAAAATTTGCTGCTGCTTCTAATTATAGTTTTAGAGTTGTTATAGGTTTGTTTTTTTTTTCTGGCAGTAGTGTGTTTTCAAGTGTTTTAAGTATTTAAATAGCATACTTCCTGAAAAAAGTTGTCCATGCTGCACAAGTATTTAGAAAATTTAAAACAGTACTATTCACGCAAGTGTTTCTAAAGATTATTTCTTTAATTATTAAAAGAAAATCGAACATACAAACATTGTAGAAAATTTAATGGTTTATTCCAAAATTATGTCAATTTTTAAAAATATGTTTTTAGATTCAGTTTTGAATTGAAATCCATTTATTAGTTAGTGTACGAGTATTCGTCAAACAGTTAGTGAAAGTAAAAACATTTGTTTTCTGCTTCTTCTTTAAGCTGTACTTTTTACTTTATCTTTCGCTCTCCCTCTCTTTTTTATCCCCTGTCTCTCATTATTCACTGTGGTAATAGACTATCAGGAATAAAATACAATAATATTAATAATAATAAATCATATCTATATAAACAACTAATACATATATGTAATATATACGCAATATCTTATATTTATTCATGTTAAAGTTTCAAACTTTCATATATTTTATGTATTTCATATAACAAGACATTAATTAATTTTTATTGATAGTTTTTCGCTTGCTTCTTATTAATTTTTTACGTATAAACTTGATTCCCTCAAAAAATGAATCATTTTCAAATTTCTAAATTTCTATGCTTTAGTTTAGTAATAAAAACACGCAAAAGTAATCGTTTTATTAGCGATAAAAAAACTGAACAAAGAGATTTAAATAAAACGGGAAAAAGGAATGACAACAAAAATAATGTAACCATAAAAGCTTTATTATGATATGTGAAAAATCAAAGATCTAACAACACATTAAAAAAGAAAAAGCAAAGCATATGTTGACTTAGAAACCGATGATGTATGGCTGAGCTCTATACACCACATTGAGTACAACCCCCCACAAACAAGAGCTCTGCTCCACTCTACCGCACTCCCTTCTACAGGAAAAAAGAACGTATGCTTTGCTTTCACAGCTTAGTCCATGCTAACTCACAATGGAAGCTCATACAAATTCGTACCATGTCATTGGTCCATGTCACACTATGCCCCTTGAGGCCGGCATGCCCCTTTCACATGCCTGGATTCAACCATAGAGAAAGAATAAGTTATTCTTTCTCTATGATTCAACCAATCAGCGTGAGTGATGTTGGCCTCAAGAGTTCCCGTGTAACATGGGCCATTCATCGCAAATTCGCACCGGAGACACAATAAATTATTTCTCAGCTCTGCTCCGCTGCAGCACCGGTTTCTCGTCCGTCGAATTTCAAGCTGGCAGCCAACAGTTTCATGTTGTTGGTTTTATTAACTTACTCATGTTTAAGATCTGTAAAAGAACTCCAGAAAATAGAAAACAAAACAGAAAGAAACCCAGTTTTACCTTAGAGGTTTATTTTTTAAATAACCTTAATTAAATAACTTCAAATAATAATAATCAAATAATATTCAAATATATTCCAAAAAGATAGCTAATTACTAGATCATAAAAACTGAAATATTATCACACGAAAAAATGCTCGAGTTCTGTTACGAAAACTTTGAGCAAAATATTGTTTTTATGATAGCGATATAAACAGCTTAAAATTCAATTCTCAGCTCTAAAATACTGTTCCAAACGAATTCTGGGAAACTGTCTCACAAGACTGTATTTAAATATTTTATGAGCTCGGTTTATTTTTTTATTGCTAGCCATAAAATCTGCTCTGTCGTAAAGCGACAAAAACAAATCCTTTTCTAGAATAAAAAAAATTTAACATGCATATATTTAAAATATTCTCTCTATTATAAAAAAAAAATAAAAAAAATAATTTACTTAAAATCTAATATATAAATAAAATAATATTGTATATTATTTTCATATCTAAAAAGGATTGTTTTTACTTGAAATTGTTCTCACTTTGATTGTTCGTACTCTAAAATGGTTCTTCATTACTTGTTAATAAATTAATTACATTTGCATAAAATTTACATAAGAAAACAATTGACAAAATAAAGGATAATGAATTCAAAATATTTGAACAATAATAAACGAGAAAAAATTAAATAAAAACTACAGAAATGAGAGGGAATCAAAGCAGTGAAAACCTGCTAATTCCAGGCTCAACTCAACTCAAAAGTCACCACAAAACACGGTTTCAATACTCAATGAAAGTGTGTTTTTTCCCCCAAAACAGGTTTCTATTCTCCTGGCCGAATGCAGAATTCGGCAGCCACTCTTTTCGACATGGCATTTTTGAACTTTGCTGTTGATTCCTATTTCGGACTCATTATTTTATTGTTTAGTTGTTGTTTTGGTTCTGCTGCTGCTATCCGTCCATCCTTCGTATATACTTTTTCGCAGCGCTGCAGGACATGTTTTATTCGTACACACACACACACACACACACACACACAATATATTTATGTTTTTTCCTTGTAGTTTTGTGTTTTTTATTTTTCTTCTTTTTTTGTTCCCTTTTATTGCTAGTCTTTGGTTTCCATATGTTCCAGAGACAAACTGCATGGTTTTGTGTCTCTAATTCATATTCTTCATTCACATATTTTGTTGCTACTTTATTGCTGTCGTCGTGGCGTCGTTGTTGTTGCTGTTATTTTTGTAGGGCATGACACACATGTTCGCGATTCCTTCTTCGACTGTTCTTGTTCAAGTTAATACAATCGTTCGTAATTTATTGGAGTCGTCGTTTCTCAAAGTATGACACTCCGATGGTCACAGGATATATTGTACTCTGCATGTTGCCGAAACAATGAACGCAAAAATTTGACATTTATTATTGAAGTACGTATTTCAGTTACAATAGAGAACTTCATGAAATTTTAAAGTTATTGCAATATCGTATAAAAGCCTTAAAAATTATATAAACAGACAATTTGTCCTTGTATTTTCCAGCTCTAGTATTTAACAGACATGTTATTGTTATCAAAATTTAATCGAAATGATTTTTGTGAGTAATAAATTCAAAATTACATAAAAGAGGGAGTATTGGAGGAGGGGCTGCAGCCACGGACCTCACAATATTATGTGTCCTCAATCATGTAAATAATAATATATACAATCAATTATTCTGTATAAATATACAATGTTTAGAGAAATAAGATCATTATAACTATTGTGATAAAACCACAGATCTCACTATAGGTTTGTCATCATATAGAGAAGCACTACAATAACACCACAGACTCTCTACGGAGATGATTTTTAATATAAATTATTCGCATTTTTCTTTAAAATTCGATTTTTTATGATAAGTTTATCAAATTAGCTAAGATAATCTAATCTCTAATATAATATAATCTAATATAATCTCTAATTATAGCTTAATTAGGCAAGAGATCTAATAGAACTCTAAATCCAACGTCATAAAACAGTATTTCCACGAAGTTCCTTGAAGTATTATAAACGCAGTAGCAGCACAAGACTTCTGTTATTCCTTAAACATTAATTAACAAAAGAGAAGGGAAGAGAAGAGTCGAGTACATCGAGTAGATCGAGGGAAGATCTAGTCAAGTACAGAAGAGTAGAAGAAGAAGAACAAGAGGAATACAGCCAGAAAAAAACGGTTTCAAGTTAATTAACTATTGTAAACCATTACATTGGAATATATTATAAACTGTCTCAATCCCTGGCTCTTTATCCTTCTCCATCTCTTTCTCTCTTCCCCTCCCTCTCTTTCTTTCCATCTCTTACATATTTAATTGCATATTTCAAATGCAATTAAGAGTTTCTTCTCCGAGATTCTTTCTAGATGGTTTCTTCAATTATAGTCTACTACCTGAGCCTAAACTGAAGAGTATGCAGCCAGTATAATGAAGCATATCTACACATGAATCTAAGACAGGTGGTGACATTAAATCTGGGTTTTACCTGAGCTATAAACTACCATAACACGGCAAAAGATCCTCCTTCCTAGATACGGATACCACCGTATCGTAACCATTCGAGTATGCGTCGAGACTTGAGTATAGTTTGGAAAGGATGAAAGTACAATATATCCGTTCATAGGTAAGATACGTATATTGATCCTCTGTATTATACTATGTAATAAATTAAGACCATGAAATCGTTAAGTGCCATTGTTTGACTTTTTTTTGAAGAAATGGTGAACATTTTAAAGCTGTAGTAATTGTATGCAATAAAATTCTATCCAGAGTTATATAAAATCTACTTGTGAGAGGGTGTTAAAATTAATAGCTTTTTACGTATAAACTAACGGCGATTTTACGTGTTTTTTAATTAATATTTATAATTTGAATTATATACCTATTTATAGACGATAGTTACGATAATAATTGTGTCAAATAATTGTTCATCGATGAGTTCACATAATCCCGGATGGACTTTATAGTTCTTTCTTTTGAGTTTTCTTTTTTTAGGAACGTTTTTTAATTAAGATGCCTCTGTGGTCCCACTTAAAGATCTATATATATGTATATTGTATGTATAGTTATATGGTATATAGGATAAATTCAAATCCAGATGCAAAATAAACCACAGGGAGCCACAGAAGAGGTCCAGTTGATGTGCATAATGTGACTAATTTATGTCTTCCTCAGCACTTTCACTCACAGCAGTAATATTTTTCGTTGAAACTAACGTTTAACTATTCCACAGATCTTTAAATACATTGTATATACAACAACATTCAGACTCTTGGGCGATTACTGGACCATAAGAAGTCTCTAGTAATTTATACGATTTTACGTTCTTCTACGATACGTAATTCTGTACGTTTGTCTGTTTTAAGTACCGTTGCTTTGCTATTTAAATGGATCTGCAAAATGTTATAACGTATAAATTGCGATTTCAATCATTTTGACAGACTTTTCGAATGGATAAAAGTCGAAATAGATAACCCTCGATCTTCTATGTGACGACAACGAGTACGGACTTTCAATCAATTCGAATTCAAGACTTGAGAATAACATTTAATTGGGATCATTTTTCGAGGTATCCGATTATATTAATAATAATATTATCAACAGATCATATCACTTTTTTTCTTTAATTGTTCCTCTTTTTCTTTGCTAAAAATAAAATAAAAAATAAAATAAAATAAGAAATATAAAATAAAATAAAATAAAATAAAATAATAAATATAAAATAAAATAAAATAAAAGAAATAATATAAAATAATTAATAACTTCATAATCAGAGGAATAATTTAAACAATATTTGAACTCAATCGCTTTGTCACCAGTGATTCTCAAACTGTGAATCTTAGTTAGCGTTGACTGTAATGAAAATTTTGGCAAATAAAATGTTCGTATGGTAGAATTTAGAGATCAGCGGAATATAAATGAAGAAAAGATGAGTTCAATGAATCATTAATTAACATTTAATGAAATAAAAGAAAGAAATGAAAATAATAACTTATGCGATTATGATGAATGATATGAATGAGAAAGAGAAATGAATGAGTTTTTTAAAAGTATCAAAAAATAGCTACATAAGTAATAAAAAATAATTACTTTAAATAAACAGGTTTACATTAAATCTGAAATCGATTAAAAATTTCACTTTTTTACAATATTTTATATTACATAATAATTTATTCATATTACATAGAAAATATTTTTTATACGCTTTCAAAGAAATTTCTAAATTTGCTTACTTCAGCCCACTGAAGAAGGTTTTGGTTGGTTTTTTTTTTTTCATTTCTATTTTTAGCATTTTTTTTCGTTAAATTTTTATATATTATTCGATGTTTTGTTTTTGGTTTTTTGTAAAATTGTTGTGTGCTTTTTTTAATCGTCATCGTGTCCACTTTTTATTGTTTGCTCAGCGAAATTCGGTTTTATTATTTCTTATGTTGTTTTTTGCTGTTCTGTTTGTTGTCGTTGTTGTTTGTATTCATGTTGTTGCTGCCTTTTTGTGTGTTTTCAAAAAAATTCCTAGCATGTGAGTGTGACACACACGCAAACACATTCGCATACAGAGACAAACACAAACACACTAACCACGCATGTTACATTTGTAAACAGAAGAGAAATTTTCTTAAACCATCGCCATCATCACAAATTACTGCTGCTTGAACACAGCCACTGACACCGACTCGACGCCAACACCGACGCCGAAGCTGACACACCGAAGCTGCATCGTCATCATACAATATGTAAGCCACAGCAGCACACGAAACGCAAACAGCGCGAAATGCAGCACCAAACTATTTGGTGGAAAACAAACATTTATTTTACTCGTACATATTTTATTTTATTTGTTCGTTCCTTCGTTTGCTCATCTCATCGTTGTTTTAAACATCGATAATAATAAAATTGATAAACGACAGAGACGATGGATGAGTTTCCAGAAATACGTAAAAAACAAACTTACTGAAAGCAGATAGTCACATGGTTAGATAGACAGACAGATAATCTGTTAAAGCATCACCACAATCTGCAGCAGTGCATTGAAATAATAAAAAGTATCCTTTTTGATGGAAACAATGGAAGGATCACAGAGGTGGCCAACGCTAAGCTTCAGGATTAGCAAAACCAACAACAGCAACCATAACAACAACAGCTACGTGATTACAAACATAAAAAAATCACACAGCAGCAGATTTTCCCCACCCCTCATTAATTTCTGCGCGCGAAAGTAGAAAAATACTAAAAAAAAACAAAATATCGAAACGAGGGCAAACAAAAAACAACTACTGTGGCCAGAACAACAACAAGAGAAACAGCAACCAATGAATATTAAAACCAAGAACAACAACAAGTAAAAAACTACCACGACAACATTCAGTAGTAACAGTAGTTACAACAACAACAACAGCAGCAACATGGCAGATGCATTTGACGGAGATGCAACGCTGTTGAGATGCTGGAAAAATACTCGAACTCGACTCGACTCGAAGTGGAATGAATCTGCTGCAGCGGAATTTGAGTTGCATGCTTCTTCCACATCCACGTTATTTATTTATTTTGAATTCGGTCCTTCGGTATTTCCTTGTGCGCTTGTTTTCTGCCAAATCCAGTTGATTGTTTAAATGAGCGAGCACGTATTCTCGTGTCTAATGGATTTAATATTTTTCCGCATTGTGTTAGGGTTGTTGTTGTTTTTGTTGCTTTTCATGTTGGCGTAGTGGTGGTTGTTATTGTTTCCTTTGCCGCTGCTGCTGTTTTTGTTGTAGGCTGTCTACGTGTGAGCGCAAAAACCAGGAAAATTGGACGCATTGAATTCGTTCGTTGGTTCGGGAGTCGCATTTCAAGCACCACATCCTCCCCTCAGGACAGGATGCGTCGGCAACGAAAGAAATGCACAATGCAAAATGTGCACAGTTACGCATACAAACAGACACAAACACTCACACACACACACACACACACACACACCATCATCGCTGTTAGAAAAGGCAAACAACTCACGTAGCTTGCTATCGATCGGATTTCTATCGAAATGTGTTCGTTCAACTCGCAGATGCAAGTTTTCCATGCATCGTCATCATCGTTGTCGTCGTTGTCGTTGCTGTTGTTGTTGTTGCGTTTTCCCACCAACATTTCGCCCTGTTCATCATGCAATGTAGAAAGAAACATTACACAGATGCAACACGTTGCCATCGAAATTTGCAGCAGTAGCAGCTTCTTTGTTCTCTTGACTTTGAATAACTACCCGTGAAAATTTCAACCCTTCCGCGTTGAGCTCATTCAATGTTTGTTTTCGTTTTTCTTTTTTTTTCCTACACTAGACAAAAAGTGTCCAATTTGCGACCTAATTTTTGCACAAAAGATTGCTCGTGACCCGAAACTCCGGCAGTAGTTACAATGAACTTAATTGCAACGAAGGGGGAAATTATTATCGATGAATACGTGTAACATTACGCATTCGTTGCGAAGCCCATTCAACCCATTTTATATCCGGCGCTTCGGTGGGAATTCACACTTCCGTGGAGATCTGTCAAGCCACAAGATTTCGTTGTTAATTAAATGCTAAATGCGAGCGATGGCGACTCTCACAGCCTGAGCTGGAACCATAGTATCATTCAATCGATGATTCTTATTGGGACCAAGTGCAGGAAGAACGTTTCCTTAGGCTGGCCAGAGAACAATCGTTAATCATGCATTATTGTAAAATCTCCTTCGACAGCAGAGATCCATCTGCTCGGAATTTTTCGCAAAGAATGATCCAATTATTGCTGTCACGAACGAAGGACTTCAGACAGTCACAACTTTCGGTGTGTGTAACTCTGTTTTCCATTTTCCGGGCCACTTTGCATGTTCACATATTCTTTTAAGTGGAAATAACGTATGTTTACCACTCGTAATCGGCTTATCCCCGTCTCAAAGACGTTTCTACGCCAGTTTTAAGCACAAGCAAGTCGCTTAAGCGTTGCCATCCAACAGAATCGTTCACCATCTCAATTTGAAAGGCTAAACATTGAGAAATGGTTGAAAGAGATTTGAATTTTATGAATGTTTAGTTTTCTTAGAAACTCCACAGCTTCTTTGACTGGTTAACGCGGATTTTTATCCTTTTTTTCCCCGTTCCTAAAGGGTTATTCCAGCGCCTGGCCTGGCGAATTGGAAATGTTGCCCGATAATATTTGCACTCTACAATACTAAAATTAACAATTTAGACTTTATTCAAAAGCTGATTATTGCAGTGCGATTTATTTTCTGACGAAGTTCAGTGATTCTTGAGCTTCTATGAGTTCAGATAATGTAAAAATGGGTGCACCACGCCTATTTTACGTGGAGAAGCTAGCATTGATACTAAATAGTTGATTGGTAATTACATTTTGTGATTATAATTTATTTCAGTGGCTTGTTGCATGGTTTTAAAAAAGGTCATTGTTTTGTTTTTATCGAAAACTGTTTATTATAACCAATTAAATTATGTTTTACAATGATAAAGTAGGAAAATTTTATTATAGTACAAAGCAAAACAACGAAGACAATCAAGCAGCCTACACGAAGTCCAGGGTTGCTATTTTTCAGAAAATTGTTAGTGGAATGGAAGGAAAGGAGTAACTGTCTCCAACAGCCATTCATTCAATTCATTCAAAATTAATGAATTAATACATACTTCCAACTTCACATGAAGGGTATAAAAATAGCTGTGCAACATCCGACCTTTTAAAAGCCAATCCACAAAAATGTGAATGCAGTTTGGTGACTTTTAAAGTTAAATAAATCCGGTAAACATTCCTAACTCCTGGGCAGAATCGATTCCCAAAAAAGCTGTGAAAGTGAGAAGCTTCTTGACACAATATTAAAATAGAAAGAGTAATTAATCGAGATTGTAATGCATTATTATCGAAACAAGACATCAGGTACGACATGTGGCAAGGACAAATCGGTAGCTCTTTCAACACAGTCGACAGTACAGCAGGTCATTCATAATTAATTGCTCAATTTCAAAAATGCATGTAATTCAGTGAAATTGCTTGATCATCAACTTGAACATCTCTCTTATCTCGACTCCTACGATTACAAACAACTACAAGTATAGAATTACAAGTACAAAGGAATGGAATCTCCTGAAATGAAGAATATGATGACAGACGCATACGTATTAATAATTAGCAGGCGTAAAGAAATCGTATTTCGCGACACCAAAAGCGTAAACACCATCATGCATGGTATCTTAATCTGAAGAAATTACGTCGAAAATGAAAAACAAAAACGCATTTGTTTCTATTCTACGTTACACTTTTCACCCTTTTCATCTTTTCTCTAAACACATTTTTTGTAATTATTACCGTATCTTTAATTTCCAGCCGGAAACGAAAACTGACCGCATCCTTTGATTCATTCCCATTCCACTATATAATAGCACTCATATTATAATAAGTTTATTATTAGTGCCAATTAAAATAAAATAAAGTGTACCTAATTAGAGTTATAAGGCGAAATGAGGGGTTGTTAGCTATCCCCCGAATCTTTCGTAAGCAATCTACTATTCTGAACTTAAGTGTTCCGACATCATTTAAGTACACTTTTGATTTCATCTTCTCGATTTATATATTGTACAATATTTTTTAAGGTTTTATTTTTTACCCCAATACGATAGCTTTTTGTTTGATCATAGAATTTTTTAGCTCTGTAGGAATGTAAATCACAAAAAAATGCTGCAATCACTATAAGAAAAAAAGAAAATAAACCTCTCTGAATGAGGAAATGGAATGAATGCCAAGCAAATCAAGTTATGTACTTGTATAGCTTCAAAGAAGCAAACGCATTAATTCTCGAAATACCAGAAACGCACATGTGGGTCCAGGGGAAGTAGCCTTCCACTCCCCCAGCGCTCCCATCCACCCCACGAACCTCAAAGGCTCAACTCTATCCACTCCAGCTCCAGAAAACTGACTTCAACAATCTATCTCCAGAGCTGGACGTTACCAACCCCGCCAACGACGCTAAAGCGACCCAAGAACCCCAAAAATCTAAAATTTACAGTCGTTAGGCAAGAAGCTTCACTGTTGGTTGTTGTTGTTGTAGTTGCTGTTGTTGTAGTTGTAGTTGTTGCTTTTGCTATAAATTTGCATATGTGCGTATGCTTTTAAGTGGGAAATAAGTGTTTGAGTGTGTGTGTGTGTGTTTTTGTTATTTGTATTCGTGTGTGTAGAAATACTAGTCTCTGTGTATGTGGCTCTGTGTGGCTGTGTGTGTGTTCTGCTTCTACATTCTAAGCTCGTGCAGAAATTTACAATAGTTGCTTGTGGTCCGTCCTTAAAATTTTATGTGGACAAAGCTTTGCTGTCAGTTGTCTTGATGAGAATCCGAGCGGCGGTGTGGAGGGTTGGTCCGGGGGTGGTGGCCGATGGCTAACACGGGGTGTCAGGAAGTGTGTATGTATGTTTGTCTGTTTTAGGTTATTTCTAAAGTGGGCGGTTTGTATTGGCTCTATTTTACTGTTATTTATTTGCTTACAACTTTTGCTGTATATAACATAAATAAATTTATAATTATTCAGAGAGAAAATCAGTTGGAATTCATACACATATATATACATACATATGTACATCCATATATACGTACATACAAGGGTATATAGACAATATATAAATACAAATGTAGGAGTATACATATTCTTAGATGTGTGTGTGTGGGTGTTTGTTTGCATATACAATACTACAATACAAACCACATGTACCACCATGTATTAACTCAATTTTGATAGTTGTTGTTGTCAACTATTTGAATTTTTTCTTCCCAGTTTTGTTAGTCCTCGAAAACAGTTAAAAGTTACAACTTGCAGTGGCGAGTGCGCGATTAGATCTCTTTAAACCTCCCCTTAGTTTAGAGAGGGAGAAGTTTAGGAGGAGGTCTCTTTAGGATTATAAGTTCCTTGTGTATACTTAACTATTAAATGGAACAATAAACGTTATTAATTAAAGAACAATTCAAGTGTGAGGATTTAAAATATTATACAATGTATACTCAAGCGTATCTAAGAATGTTAGGACTATAAAAAAAAGAGGAAAGATATGAAGAAGAAGAAGGAAAAGAGAAGAGGAAGACGAAAAAAAAGTAGAAGAAGAACAAGAAGATGATGCAGAAGAGGGGCGTCCTTAAAGCACTATACGACATTTTTGCACAAATTAAAGCAGAAACTTTATAAATACTTTTTATAAAAAAACATATGCACAAAATTATTTTATATTGTTTTATGTAATTATAGTACTCGCATATCTACATACATATACAACACTATATACACGTACATATATTACAATATATTATATTTATTGCCGCCATTGCTTCAGTATAATTTAAATATTATTTTTTAATCATAAACAAAAAAATCCTTGATCTGCTTAAATTTTTGATTTACTGCTGAGTTTGATTCGGACGCGTTGTTGTATTTTATCGTGTTCACAATACGTGTGAATTTGACTATGAGTCAGCTAACAGATCTTACAGCTGATCTGTTAGCTGATCGGTTGCATAACCAGTTCACTTCACTTTTCTGGCAGCATACAACGCAACGGTGCTGCCGTGACACATCAGCTTGTTACAAAGCGGACAGTTTTGAAAATAAAAATAATAATCACATGAGTGATGTGTTGTAGAACTGTCAAACTTGCGGTTAGTTGATTGACATCGGCGCCGCCCATTTTTGCCCGGAAAACCTCCAGAAGAAATGAAAGATAAGTAAAAATGTTAAAGTCTAAAATCAGAGATTTTTTTAAGAATTTAGAGTTTATATTACAAAGTTTTCATAGGGAGTAGAAATACGGTTCTGGTTATTTAATTCCGATTAAATTCAAACTAAAATCAAAGAGTACTTGAGTACTTTAAGAAGTATATGTTGCTAGCAACATCCTATTTGGCGTACCGGGATGATGTTGATGAAAAATTCGATTTGAACATGTTGACAGATGTTGTTAGATAAATTCGATTTGAAGGTTCACAGCATATGTTGCTAACAACATTCCATTTGAAGATCCGTAGATGGGAAAGTAACGAGTAAAACGGCGGCGTTCGGCCCCCGCTTTTTCATATGCCATACAAATCATGAGAGTGTAGTGCACTTAAGCTTGGGCTAGGACGAATGTATCGCTATTGCTAATTTATTTCTAATTCCAAACGACAAACGTTCGAAGTGTAAACATGATTTTGGTTTAAATTGTGTGGGTTTATAATCGCCTGAGTGACCTTCTTTTGATTTTTCAATTATATTTGAGGGGGGGTTGATATAAAGTTGTTGGATGTATTAATATTTGGATCAAGAATTTAAATAAACTCCCCTGAAATCAAGAATACTTTCCTAATGCGTTCTAAAATGTATCTCACAAAAGGATTTTTTCAGATAAACTTATCACATAAAAAGACAGAATAAGAAAAAACCGAATGTGAAGAGAAGAAAAGGGAACAAGCAACGGAAACGAAAGGAAAGAAGTCGCAGGATTGTGCAAAGAAATGTAATTTATTTTGCTTCTATACCCGGAAGGCCATCGTCGATGCAAACTGGACGCTCCTGATTTAGAGTAACATGTAACTCACACAAACTTACAGCAACACGTCACAAGCAACCCAACAGGAAGCTGCTGTCGTTTCCTGCTGCTGCGGCTCTGACATCCTGCTTGGACGACGCTTTAAAACATGCGCACATCCTTCTCGGGCGCTTCATGTGGCTGCAGAATTCGAAATTTCTCAAAATTTCCACTGAAAATTCAAAATAAAATACAAACAAGTAAACGGGAAACTAATACACCTTCCTCTGGCCCCCGACCCCATCTATCACTCACTCACATCTACACACACGGACATACGGACCACCCCCACCCACCGCTGCCCGGCGGACAGCTTAACAAGGCACACGGAAGTACATAAGTTTGTTGGTTTGTCTTGGGTTTGAAAGAGAAGAAAAATAAATGCATAGACACACACACACACACACTGTTAAGACAGGTTATACGTGTGTAGGTACAAGCATGTGTGTATGTGCTTGTAATATAATTCAACTCACTCGAATTTCCACATAAAAATTAATTTATTTAAATCAAGCAGAATTTTAAGAGGACACCGAAAAAGCCAACAAATGTTGCCAACACAGAGATGGCGCTGATGTGAGAGGACAAACTGAGCACTACTACGTATGGAGATATATACAAATACATACATATAAACATTATCTCTGTACACGTTTCTATCGAGATATATGATGTGTATTGTATCTCTGTCTGTTTATATAGCAACGCATGGTTGTGCATACGTTGTGCGTAAAACGCGTTCATACAAAATTCATCGTAATCATACACACACACACGAAAACGCAAACACACGTACACCACATAGGCAAACACACAACCAAACACACATTCAAATGCAATGCAAACAAGGCTCTTCGTTAATTTGAAATTAAATTTGAAGGTCCTTTGGTCCAAGGAATTGTGCGGACGAAGGGTAAGATAAGTTTTAAAGGATGGCGAGCGATTACTTTGACGAAATACTCGCAGCCGCATATGAACAAGTGAACAGCAGCATGGCGGTGAATTGGGTGGGCGGATGATAGGCCAGAGATGGAGATGATGTAGTTGGGCGATATTAAATTTAAATTGGCGTGATGTTGCGTTGCGTTGTGTAGGTTTTAAGGAGAGGAGGGAAGGAGGAAGTGATGGAGAAACTGGTGGGGGAGATGAAGGATGAGGAGATGGAGGAGGTCGCTGAAGCAAGTATAATTGGGGAAGATGTAGCGAGCCTTTCATTCCACAGCGTAGTCTTACGGTAATAAATTATGAGTCCGATCAGAGGTTCACAACACGGAAATTTCCAAATAAATTCGCATGTTTTATGGAAACATTTCTATGCGAACAAAAGAATATTTCCAAAGTAAGTCTCAAAAGAGTTCTATTCATGTTTGATGCCATCCCTGGTTTTTGCATAAGCTAAAAAGTATCGTCTCTAGTTTTTACATACAGCGTTGTAAAGTATCATCTCTAGTTTCCGTTTAGTTTGCAGAATAACGAGTGGCGATTGTATTTTGTCTGTTATCTTTTTAAATAAAGCATTTAAGTGAGTAGTACACGGTTCCGGGTTATTCGAGAAACGTTCTATTCGAGGTAATGAATAAACAAATAGCATTACTTTGAATAATTTTAAAAACCAATTACATTCTAACAAAACTTAATCTTCAGATGATGCAAAACTGCGTAAGAATTCCCACATTTGGTTATGTATGTATATCGTACTGCCCACAGCTTCCTCATCCCCACACCCACTTCCTCCTTCTTTCATAACAAACCTCATCCTAGCTGACTTCACCAGCCCCCTAAAAAAATCTCCACGAAGAGGGTAAAACGAAAATCATCTATAAAAAAGTAGATGCACAATAAAAGCAAAGGCGAAAAAAGCAGAACACACACTTTTCCCTGATGCCAATTTAAAACTCTGCCGCCCACCCCTTCCACGACCATCATCGGACACTCTGCCCACTCCGAAAGAAGCTTCTAAGGAAATGAAAAAATCCCGAATGTCCTTCAACCCTTTCGGAAGGCTTCACTTAACGCTGACGTCCGACAAGGAAAAAAAATATAATATATAGTTGGTGGTGCTCTTGGTCCTGCTCTGCGGCTGCAGATAGAGCAGAGTTCGGTGCTGCGTATTGACCAGGCGGCTGGCGTCTACTTCCCTGGACTCCAATCTATTCGGCAACGGCTCGTGTTGTCTACAGGCTCTGCATTTATGTACCTTCTTCTTCTTCTTTCTCTCCTTTACCCAACGAAGTGTTCTGCCGGCGCTGGTCAGCAGCCTGCATTAAAATGAAGCCAACGCTTTTATTTCATTCTCATTTTTTTTTAAAGTATTGTTTGTTATACAAAAAAGTGAAATACTTCAATAAGTGGGCAAGAAGAGGGGAGCCTGCTTTTTGTTGTTGCTGTTGTATTATAAATTTTTCTTGATGAAGACGGCCGGATGAAGATGTAGAGGGTGGATTGCTGTTGTTGTTGTGACTGTTGTTGGCGGCAACGAAAAAATAGGAAAAAAGCACCAAAAACGAAAATAAATAAAAAAGGGTGGCTTGCAAAATAAAAAGCGAAAGTGAAAACGAGTTTAAGAAGTAACAGCATCAGCAGCATCCGATTGAATGGACCGTCAGCAGACGCACGGACGGACAGCGTACGACGGACGCGACGTAAAGCAGTGACGTCTGGTCAACAAAAGGAAAGGGTACAAAAGTGTCGCTTTTTATATAAATACTGTAGAAATTTGAAGGATTTTTTTACATGTAAATAATGCGAAAATAAATTTTATAAATTAGGATGTTTTAAATTACGTAATTTGGAGCATATTTTCATTGCTAATTTTATAAAATATATAATGATTCTTTAGACTTGAAATAGTAGAAAAATTACACCAGAATAACAACGACTATTTTTTTACTTTTACCCCTAAAAGAGGACCCGCTGTTCCCCTCCTTCTATTCTTCGTTCAACGCCTTCTCTGTTCTCAGATGCTTTTAAACTTAACGCCAATCTTGTGCTTGGACTACGATTTTTTCACTTAGATTGGGTTGAATTTTTTATTTACTTTTTCCATTTCACTTTTTCCACTTTTTTTACAACAGAATAAGTTCTTTATTGTATATATTTTCCCCTTTAACAGTAATTTTCTTTTTATCAAAGTGTTGTTGTATTTGAAAATGTTACGTTGCTTTTGCATTATGTTGTTGTAGTTGTACTTCTTCTGGTTGTTGTTGTTGTTCTTGTGAGTCCATGTTCGGGAAAACATAAAAAAATTACGTGAAGAAGAGGCAACAGCATCGGAACCAGCATCAGTACGGAAAAATGCCCCCTTGAGTTTATCTTAAAAATTCAAAGCACGAAGAAAGTTCTAATTTAAAGGCGTGTGTAAAGGGGTGGTTTATGTGCGTATGTGTGCGTAAATAATACAAGAGCACGAACAACAACAACAACAACAGCACTACAATAACAACCTCGGCAACTACACAAAAAACATAACATGTGGAAAATTGTAAAAATTTGCACTGGACCCTGGACAATAGCACTCTATTTACACTGGAAAGAAATGCTGTTCGTTTCCAAGGAATTCTATTTTATTTTATTATTTGTGAAGCATTCGGTTTTCGATTTTATTAAACAACTTAAATTATTATTTCAAACCAAAAAATATAGAAAATTGTTGTTTCAACCTCTTATAAGTAACTACTACTTATAATAGGATTAGTTATTTATTCATATTCATTACGGTATTTAAGACTTTAACGAAAATATTCGGGAGCATAGTTTGAGCATAGTTAGGAGCATAGTTAGGTCAAAATGAACCTAACAACTGATCTAAGCAAATAGTTCTGAGCTTCTTTCTGCACAAATAAAATGCTAAAGTACAGAAACATTTAATTTTTTTTTGTGATGTATACATACAATATATGTGCATATAGTAGTAGATGTCATAGCTACGTTACATTGAGTGAATTAAATTGATTGTCGTCACACAGTCGCCAAGATCAACATTACGGCCGCTACTAGCAACAAACTCTTTCATCACCATCCGCCCTCACTTTGAAAGAAAAACACTGTAAGACGGCGCACGATTTATATAAAGTTTTTCTTTACAAATGTACATAATCAAAACTCGTGATAGATAGATACTTTTTATGTAATTTAATTCACCTCGTTTTTATTAGAAAAAAGACAGGTTCTATTCTCTGAACCCCTTTTTTCCTGCTGCTTGGACTTTTCTCTCTGTGGCTCGCTTTTATTGGGCTACACATTGGGCCATTGTCGTTGTTGTAGTACTCGTATATAATGTAAATTTTTAATTTATATAAATGTCAATTTTCATTTACCAGAACCCTTTCTTTTGGCCAAGTTTTCTTTCCATTTCCGCTTGTGTCAAAGCGAAAAGAAGGTTGTTTTGTGAAAAAAGGATGCAAAAAGAAGAAAAATTAAAAGAAACAGCGTGGGTTTTTTATCTCTCTCTCTCTCTCTAACCCTCTCTACGTCTCTTACTCTTTCTCTTAATTATATTCTAGCAACAACCTACAGCTGTTGTTTGGGCTTTTTAATAATTAAAAAATTCTTAGAATTCTTCGCTTATGTTGTAAAAACTAAGCATGGGCCATTTATTAAAGAAAGAAAATATTGTATGTACATAAAAAGTGGAGCTTTTTTTTTGGAGAAAACATTGAAAATATTTACTCTTAAATTATACCCACATTTTTCGAGCTCTTCTCTCAAGTATCCTTAGATTAACATTTCTGATGGAATACTAATCAAAAACCTCACATAATAAATTCATCGAACAGCTGCGGAGTTTTTCGGAAGCTCAATAAAGCTAACAATAGACTGTTTCTTCTTAATTTCGATTTTTAGTAGCCTTTTAATATATAGATTATATCACATCATATTCTGTACTCGTTTTTATCGTCATTTATAGAAAATATATTAATATATAAGACCATATTTTGATGGCCTTCAGACAGAGCAATGTAGATATTGAATCTTTTTGTTATAAAATCTTATTGTAAAATCTTAATATTTTCTTCTACATACATACACGAGTTGATACAATCAAGAGTAAATTTAGATATTCTATTTAATGAATGGAAAGTGCGCTATACAGCTACAGATTTTATTGATATCTTGATAGATCCTAATTAATACTCGATCCCACCTGAAAACCAGTTATAAGAATTAATGTTTTAAAGAATACGCAAGTTTAACATAGGCCCCATAAAGCAGCTTATGGGCTTATTTTGAAATCGAATCAGCGCTGTAATCCACTTTCAACATCTTCACGCAATGTTTTAAGAAGGTAACCTTAAAAGTTTTTGCAAGCTGGAACCTATAATAGAACAATTGACATATCGTCTACAGATTCGCAGAGTTTGACATTTGTAATGATTGCCATTGACAGATCAAATATCCGCGGATTAGAGTTGTTTGAATACAAATTCAAAGAAACCCATTTTAAAAAAAATTCAAATTGCTCGCGAAGGATGACTTTTTTACGCTTTTAAATATAGCCTTACTCCTCAACAATGCTCGGAAATGCTTTAGTCCACTTTTGGTGATGAAACACTATTCCAGAGGACGATTTACCATTGTTTTAGACTCTACACTTTAGAGAATTCAAGAGAGAATTGTTATTGTCAGAGACGTGATTCGTCAAGGTAGCAAGGAAAGCCGTTGTTCCAAAGATAGATGGTGCGCGATATGATTGAGACAGATAGACATGTGATCTATCGCGAAGTAGTGGCAACTTCGAAGATTGATAAGAGTCAAGTGCAAACAATAACGCATGAACATTTAGCAGTCAGGAAGGTTAGATTTCCATAATTTGAACATCGGTAAAAAAACGCTCATGTTGCAAGAAAATGTATCATTAATTCGGCCAATTTGCTTGAAACATACCATCACAACAATTAACAAAACCGGGATCTATTCATATGAGGTCGAAAACAGAACGCCAACAAAAGTGTCCCGGTGCCGAAGCACTTCAAGCCAAATGATTGCATTTTCTTTCAGTAAATCGGGTCCAATTGCTATCGTGGATTTAGAGGATCGAAGGACTTTAAATGCTCATTGGTATACAACAATATATTTACCTGAAGTCACCGACGAATTACCAAAAAGCAATCGAAATCGGCGAATCATGGACAGTATAACACATCAAACAATCGATTGCATATTTGAATTCGCAGCATAGTGTTGCCAGTTGTTAATATTTTATTATTAAATGAAAATTGTAAATGAACGTCTTGTATTATACCTTTAGTGCAATATATCCTGTATAAAAAATTAATTAAATATGCGAATCCTTTTGTGGAACGATAGTCACACAAATTTTTACTAGTAAAAAGTTGGAAACAAAAGAAAGAAAGAAAGAATACTTTACAAATAAAGTAAATATTGTGCAGAGGTTTTTATTTTTCCTGGGCATTGTTTTTTCTTCATTTTAGATTGGAAAATAGAATTTGCGTTTTTTACTTCGTTTGTTCTGTTCTTTTGTATATATTTGTATATACGTATCTATACTAGTATATAATATACGTACGTATATATAGAGGTCCCGTATATATTTCTGCATCACATAAACCTCACTTCTTTTTTCTGACCACTCCCCTCTCATCGCCTGCACAACAAAATTAAAAATACGAACTTGTGTCCGAGAACAAATCTTATCAACATCGAATTCTTTGAAAACTTTATTCAACCCTATCTTTGAGTAACTCCCGAAGTCCCCATCCGCCCAAATTGCCGGACAAAAAGTAGCAAACATCAACCCTAAAAATACCAAAAAGCAACGAAAAAACGAAAGCACAAAACGGGTTGTTTTTTATTTTTTGGGGGGGTTTTTCTTTGCACTTTTATGCTTTTTGTTTATATTTTCAGTTTTTGGGTAGAAGGCGTTCGTAGCAGCATCCCGCCAGGCTGTAAATACAGTGGGCAGAGTTTTCAGGGAAAGCCCCGTAATAATTTATAAATTTAAATTATAGTTTATATTCTGTGTTGGCAACTCTCCCAACCAACTAATGTAACAATGGGAAAACTTCAAATTGGCAGTGCTGAATTATGAAGGTAAACAACGAAGACACTTTAAAATTAAAAGATTTTAAATATAAAATAAAATTTCCTGATGTAGAGTAGAATAGATACTGTTTACTGTCCTGGCAGAATGTCACGATAATTACATTGCCTGCCTGCCTTTTTTGCCAACTTCTATGCTTCCCATCACCTACTGTGCCTTGGACAACATGGTTGGCTGGACTGGTCGACGGCTGGTTCTTTCGAGTTGGTCCAGTTAATACAAAGACTACTCAAGGCGTGGGAGATGAAAATAAAACATGCAAATGCTTGTTGTTATTGTTGTCGGTGTCGTTGTCGTTGTTGTAGTTGTATGTGTAAAGATGGTATAGACTCCAGTGCAAAAAAACCCAATTTTTAAAACAACATTTTTTGTTTTAGTTGGAAAATGAGACAAAGCTTGTAGAATGACGAAAAGAGGGGATGCAGAGAGTGATTTTTGTACTTCGCTCTTCGTAACCCTCAAATGTAAAGAAAAATTTTGCTTGTTGGTCATCTTTTCTGTCCGTTAGTCAGCCATATTCTCTGCAACTACCAACCAAGCTAGCTGTCGGAATGTAACCCCAAGAAAGAATGGTGAGACAACAACAATGAACCAACAACAAGGTAGCAACAACAAAACGAGCTGTACTCGTATCAAAAGGATTGTGTTTGGACTTACAAAGAACTTTTGTTTTGTTGGACAAAAAAAGGGACAAATAAAAAACCAAAGCATTGCATATGTAGATGTACAACAGCAACAACAAGCCATTCGTATCTCTGTCACCACCACCACCACCACCAGTATCACCATCACCACTTGCCACCCACACGACTTCACCCCAAAGAAACTTTGACCAAGCAGCCGTTTTTTGCATTCCACTCTTTGAGTTCCTTTTTTTATTTTGCAAACAAAGTAGATTTAAAGGGGAAAAAATTGCAAATTAAGTTTGTTACGACGTTACGAAGGAATTCTAACTGCTTTTTACGTATATCGATCGATAGCTTCTATTGGCGTCATTAGATTCATCTCAATGCTTTTCCCCTTATAAACTACATACATAAAGGATTTCGAACTTTGTAGTTATTGAAAATTGATTACGCATTAAGTTGAGATATCAAATTTCACTTTTTTACCATACTTTTGAAATTTTTACTAAAACCTTTTCATATTTTAATATGCATGTTATCAAAATTCAACTAAATATAATAATAAATAAAAGTTACTCCTATCTTTTTAATATTAAGTTAATTTTAATAACAGTTGTTTGGGAAATCAAAACCTGTAAAGGAAAAGTTTCATAAATGGATGAAAACTTCTTTGAAACCAAATAAAACAGGTCAAATCAATATATTTTAGAACATTTCTCTATAAAATTTTGAAATTATTTAGTTTAGTATTAATAAACATCCTTTTGAATACGTTTTAGACTAATTTTAGTTTCTCTTATTGAAACTACCAATCTTTAATTTAAACTAAATTCAAAACAAATTTAAAATTAAAATTATTAGAACAAAATCAAATCTTTAGCTACATATATTCGGGTAACTTTGAATAGTTTCATCAACTTAAAACTTGTGAATATGATGTATTGATGATGTACTGTAGTAATGTTATTAGTTTACAAAAAATGTAAACTTCCAATAATAAATTTACTATTTCTGCCGGTTAAAAACGGCACGAAAAGCATTAATAATTCAAATCCTTAAAATTTATGCTGTGAAAGGATTTCGTTGTTTGTTAAAATTTAATGTAAGATTTTGGAAATGAGTTACACACGCACACGCTGTCACATATGCATAAATAATATATGTATGTGTATATGTGTGTGTGTTTGTGTATGGGGATGTATAAAAGGGATGTGATGAGTGGGAGGAGGTGTCCGACGTGCCGTCGTGTGTCGTCCGTCGTCCGTCCGTCCTTCATGCTGATGCTACAAAGGAAAATAGCAAATGTTAGTTATTTTTGCTGCTTACATCGAGAGGGCCAGCATAATAAGTGAGCTCGAAGGCTGTGAGTGGGAGGGGGGTTAAGAAATACGGCGGGAGGGGGTCCGCAAATGGTTGGGTGGTGGTGGGGGTACAAAGGACATGACTGAATGAGGCGGTTGAGATGTTGGCCGAGTTTAATACTCACAGTACATGTTATTCATGTGTCTGTGTTATTTTAAATAAATTGCAACAACAACAACAAAAGGAACAACAAAACATGTCGCATGCAGATGCTGCTGTCGCCTCTGCGACGGTTTATTAACAAGTACGTAACTCTGCTTTGGCTGGAATAAAGAGGAGCCGATAAGATGAATGACGAAGGCGAAAAGCGTGGTTGTTTTGGACGGACAACAGAATGGAAGGACGCCACGACGAAAGCCCAGGACGCAAATGACAGAATTGATGAACTATGCATAAAAGGAAGGAAGGAAGTAAGGATGAACTGCATGGCTGTGCAGCGAGGACTTCGCAAAGGAAGAGAAAACGAACGAACATCAGCAGCATCATCAATAACAACGATAGCAACAACAAAGAAGCTACTGGCAGCATGTGCGTTCATATATGTATATGTATGTATGTATACGTGTGTGTGTGTGTGTGTGCGGTGTCCATGTATTCAGACAGAGGAACACAGTCGGTTGATGTGGTTCTTGTTGTTGCTGTTTCTGTTTCTGTTCTACGACTACGACGGATTTACTTGACAATCTTAGTTACGGCATCCCACATGTGAAAATTTAAAATGTCCATGCAAAGTGTGGGCCTGCCGGGGTTGGGGAGAGGTGGTGGGTGCGTAGGACATGCGTTACAAGTCCTACATATGGAACGGAGTAGCTAATAAAGGAATTTTGTTTCCTCGATTCCGGCGATTGTGACTCTTCTTTGCAGGCGAAATTTCAGAAAGTGAAAGTCCACCATAGGACACCATAACAGAGTATTGTAGAGATGTGTGTATGTAGTAGTGAACGAGACTGGTGGCAACACCTCAACACGACGAGACGGACATGACTGTTTTACCATCGCTAGAGTAGCGAGTACGACTTTAAAAAAAAAAACAGAATTGAATTGAGTGTTAGTTTTGTTTTTGACAAATTCGCAAGTTATATTTCTTGAGTTTATTTAAGTTAAAACCATATATAGTTTGAATATAATTTGTGTATAGTGGCGAACATGTAATCAATAAAGTTTCCCAGTCTTTCTAGATGTAGCTATGTTAATCTTAATTCTCAAAACAATACACCCACATTTTATAGCCCTCTCTGTTCCACACTTAATGCAATAATAATTGGAACAAATATTCAAACAAATCAACATTTTCAATAACAAGCAATTACTAATTTCCATTTCTAATCGAAGTATAAATATTAATGTCACTGAATATCAATGATTACGTTAAAAATACCCAGAAAATGTGGATTTTATTTTTCAAAAGAAGTCCCAACGTTGAAAATGGATAAATTAAGATAACTCAATTGTATCTTAACTTGTCGTTATCTTTACTTCTCTTTTTATTTATATTCATCCCATCTTTCTTTCACCTTTCTTCTCCCATCCCCCTGGACCCGTTCCCTTCCCTTGCACATGGCATCCTTTCGTCCCATCGTTAGTTACAAGTATTTGAAATTTTAAATCTAATGGATTTTCTTGATTAAAATTCTTTCGAATGAATAGACATGAAAAAAGGCAAACAATAAATAAAACAAAGAAAGAAAAATTATTGCTTTGCTTTTTTTGAAGGAAGCACAAAATTAACCAAATTTGAACCCCCTTCTTTCCAGTGAAATCAGTGAGTTTTTAACCCTTTTTCGGTTGGCTAAAATTGCGTAATTGGGGAAAAAAGAATTTCCAATATAAGAATATTCGTGATGGAAGAGGATAAAAAATTCTATGTAAATACAGTATATATAATATACCTATATATAAAATAATTATTATTATATATTTCATCATTTACACTCGTAACAAAAAGTTTGTGTTTCAGAAATGACAGCCGTTATTTTAATTGGCAAATCTTTCGTTTATCGTTTATATGCTTCGTATACTTTTTTGAGAAGGTGTAAAACTAAAGGGGTGTGAAAACATAGAAAAATAAAGAAATAAATAACATCAAAACAGATAACAGAGTCAGGGATAACCAATGCCACCTTCCTGTAGAGGACTCTTCAAAGAAATGGGCGCCAACTGCGAGCTTTTCTCTCGCTCTCGCTTTCTCCTTATCCACCTCTTTATCATAACAGACCCATCTCTGTCTAAGGTCAATATTAAAAAATGCGTAACCATGCTGTCCAAGGATTCTCGGAAATCTAATGAGTACGCGTTGGTTGTATTTTTTGCCCCATCATCGACGCAATCAGAGCAAACTTCAGTTCTTGAAATTCGGATGGGGTACGTAAAAATCACAAGGGTACGAAAGCAGTAAGTGGCGGGGACATAGATGGGTTCTTAGGAATGGGGGAAGATGGTGAAAACACAGAATGGGTTAAAAACTGGCAAAATTTACGGTAAAAAATACACTTTCGCTGGGGTTGGTTTTGGACATTGAAAGCAGCCTTTCGTATTCTCGTCGCAGACTTGGCACTTGGAAGCCGTAAATTTGAATCTCAATAAATGGACGGCTACGTCGACTGTTCCTAATGGCTTTTGGATTTTACCATTTTTTTGTTAACCGGAATTTGATTGTGCGAGTACAGTCTGCAAAAATGTCACTTCACTTTATGCTAGTATTCTAAATTAATCACGTGAAAAGATAAAAAGCTTTTTTCGGAATTTAAGGAGGGAAAAAGTCCTTATCTTAGAATTTTAACAACGAGAATGTATATAATTTAAAATATTGTATACAAAATAGATTCATTTAATAAATGTCAGTTGACAAATGCTAGAAAACGTCATTATTATATCATAATAAGGAAAAATTAAAAAAGATTCATTAAAAGTATTTAAAACTAAAACTAAATTATATGTATTTTAAAAAACTATGAAATACTAGGTATTTTATAGAAAATATGAAATTATAGACATTTTATATAAAATATGAATTTAGAGGCATCATTTGTATACGTAAGTTGTTGTTGCTTTGGCAATAACGGGTTAAGCGAACCCCCGCAAGACTTCTTCTCTTAAATGAATCAATTTTTAATTGTTTTTGAGTTAAAGTTATAATATTTACCCTTTACAACAGCTGTTTTTAGTACTTTACGTACTTTTTCCATAGACCAATTTTTATCCATGGACAACATAATGTTTAAGGGCCAGATTTTTAATGAGCGATCGACGTGATTCTCCGTGATTCTGCTTTGTTATTTTCGCATGGTCGAAACGCTTAAAGGGTTCTGATTTTGCAAACCTGACCAATTTGCTGATATTTGATGTGAGAAGCGCTGAGAGAAACTGTCAAGCGAAACTACAGCCGAAGAACATTCAAATTCGAAATCCACATATATTTCTACACCGAAAAAAATCGCTATCACTTTCTTTTATTAATAAATACACTCAATGTTTTTCTATTAAATTAAGATCGAAAGTTAAAGTGAAATTGCAATAAAATTTAATAGTTGCTATGAACCTTAACCTCACTGACGCACTACTAGCATTCCATTGGTACCGTAGCTCAAGACGAACTGAAGACCGATCTCTTTAATAGACGGCGAAGGATCTCAGGCAAATCTTTTATCGTCCAAGAAAAAAGAAGATAGCGGAGGTATGATGTGAAGAAAAAACCGATTCATCTGTTTTCTCAGGTACTCATAGTGCTTAATTTTTTTGCAAAACGGCTGCTACCTCGCACCGATTTATGTTCTACCCTCGACCTGAATCTCTTTTTTCTTCACTACTCGCTAATCTCAGATTTTTATGACAAAACCTTTGAGCTGAAATGGTGTCAGCGCTAGCTTGTGGTTAGTGATGTCTTAAATCTAGTGTTGTATCAGGGACCAAATAAACCTAAAAATATAGCACATTTGTTGAACCTTAAATATAAACTTTAATAAACCTTAAATAATAAACTTTAAATATCCAAATTATGTATAACAGCAGATTGACCATCATAAACTGCAACAATTTTATAAAAGGGTAAGATGGATTATTGAGACTTTACAAATACCCAACAAATGTTATGATAAACTACAATCTTGTTTTTCAACCGCTCAATATCTCAGAATGATCGATTTAGAATTATACGTCTTTATGCAAAATTCGCCGAAAACTCCAGAAGCAATACTTAATTCTTGAGAACAACGTGGAATTGATGCAGCATAAATGTTTTCATTCGACCCAACTGTTTCTGGTCTGCCAGGATCATGAATAGATCCAGTTACACCACATTTTTTTAACCAAATTTCGAATTATTTGTTCGGATGGACGATTATGATTGCCGAAAAATTCACGATGAGTATTTTTAATTGAACACCGATTTTAAAAATAAATGTTAATAACTATAACACGCTCTGCAATCGTATACAATCCACTGTTATGTCAATCAATTGTCTATCATTGTAGGTAAGAAATAAAAGAAAGTGTCACGGAACGACCATGGAATTTGATATATATTCTCACTCAACATCCTAAACGTACTTTTGGATAACCATTCATATTTCCTATATTTAAGCTTGAACATTAAAACTGAATTTTGGATATAGAGGTTATATAGGAAGAGTCCGACAGTTTTCATAGCTCTGCCCCCACCCCACTTGAAAGACTTTATTTTTCTTTTATTTATTTATGAATTGCTTCGTTTTTATAGTTCTTTTTTATTCTTCTGTAAAAATTATAAAATTCCTATTATTAGTGGATAGTAAAAAAAAAACATACAATATATCAAATTAGTTCTTCTGTTTTTTTTATATGGCTACAAATAGTTGACATTATACAAATATATGCATTATACTTATGTACGCGTATCCTTGTGAGTCCTTGTATATGTATGTATGTATTATGAAAGTATGTAAAATTCGTATTGTAATATTTCTTTTAAATATTTCTAGGTATATATATATATATAAAGGTTTGATTTAGTTCGGCAGTTTTACATATTAATTATTTTAGGATAGGATATTTTAATAGGTTTTCATAATACATCATTTTTAAATATGTATTTAAGTTTGTATTAAGCACAATTTTAATGAAATTTAAGTTACAGATGAAGGGTAATTTTAAAAAATAAATTAAACAGTCAAAAGTTTAAGAGAGGTCGTTTCCTACAAAAAGGAAACTTTCAAAAATTTATCATCTAAAAATGCATTAAATGTAAATTGTTTTGTTTATATTTTTGCACATTATTAGAATGAAAATTAATGATCATTTTCATATAAAGATAAAAAATAAAATGACTCCCGATGAACGTGAAAATTAAGAACGTTTGAACATTAAACAAATGATGGCACGAAAGTTATTATGAGAACATTTCGTATATTGATATTTCGAAATACATATTAGTTTACATATTGTATATTCATGTACATACATATAGTATGTATATACTTCGACGTTTCAGATGCACTTACTAAATACTTCAAATATTTTGTTTTTTAAATTTTTATAGTGTGCTGTATTTCGGAAAAAATATGTAGAAGTTTAGAGGTTTCTTGTTATTTTTATTATTGTTGTATTTGATGATGTTACTGTTGCCCTTGTTGTGGTTATTATTATTAATATTGTTGTTGTTATTATTATTCTTTAGAAGTAATAGTGGTAGCATAGCAGTAGTAAAAAAGCCATACAAATGTACACAAAATTCTATATATACCTATAATTCTATATATATTTATAAAACCATTTTCATTTATCTGTAGGTATAAATAATATAATAAGTTACACAGTTATTTTTTATTCTTAATCTTCATCTTTTATAAACATTCACATTAGCATTTCATTCAGTTAATTAATTTTGTCTAAATTTGTTTTATTTGAGTTGTAAAAACAAAAATCAAAATAAAACCGTAATATTTTATTTAATTTTATTAAAGAAATTTTTGGATTGTGGAAATTTGATTTAAGTAGCAGTGTGGCAGTAAGAACAAAAGCTTAAACTATTTTAGGTATTTTTTGTAGATTTATACAATACATTATTAAATATCGTAAATAAATTTCGTGTGTCTCTTATTTTGTGTGTTGCCTCAATATGTTCATTTGGAGTTTTTTACAAAACTGTTTACCGATTAATAGCTAATCATACTTGCATATTAAATAATTAGTACTTGATTTTAGTAATTATAATTCATACATAAATCCTTAAATTTCAATTATAATGCGTGGTAACTTTAGAATAATTTAGAGGTTGCTTTTTCTTGCTAATTTTGCATTTTTCTTTTCTATTTTTAGTTTTTAAATATTTATATTTATGTATTCATGTGTATTTATTTAATCTGTTTTTGTATTTATTTATTTCTTTTTTTATTTATTAATTTATGTATGTATTTATTTATTAATTTATGTATTTATTTATTTACTTAATACACGTATGATTTGCCTATGGCAGGATTTCTACTTTCAATTTGTAATAATTTACAATACAAAAATTATTTATTACTATTATATACGATTATATGAAAAATTTAAGATTCATTTTTATTAAAAAACTTTAGAAATAAATTTAAAGATTTAATTTCCATAAAATTCTTGCTCTTTTCACATAAATTAAATTTTAAAGTCCAAATGAACTAAACTTGTAATTGTTACAAATAATTCTTGAATGTATGATATAATGATTGATATAATGATACGAGTTTTTTTAAGAAGAACTCAATTTAGTCAAATTTATATAGTAATTTAAATGCTGCCAAATTTTACGCTGAAGACCCTGTATTTTTTTAGAATTATTTTATTAAACTGAGTGAAGTAGGTTTAAAATTGCCCCTCAAAACTTTACACCGACGTTTAAACCATTTTAGAATTTTAAAGTTTATTAAAGTTTTCTTTCAAATCTTAAATACAGAAGAAAAAAGGAACTCTTTTAATTATTTTAACTCATTATTCACTTTACTACAAATTGCATAGCATTTTATTTAGCAGCATATTACAAAAATTTGTATATAAAATCTAAATATAATGTTAAAGAGTATATAAATTGCTAAGTGCTAAATAAATAAATAAAAATAGTACTTTTTTGTTTGTTTGTTCGTTTGTTTGTTTTGCTTTTAGTTCTACGAGTAATTGTATAATAATAATATGTGGCTATTCTAATTCTATTAATAATAAAATTTTTGAGATGATTTTTTAATTTTTAATAAATTCATTTTAAAATCTTTAATTTTGTAAATATTATGCCTAAAAGTACTAAATATAAATTCTGAACCTTCTATTAAAAGTAATAAATTTGGATAATATTCGGAAATAAGTTGTTGTAAATGTTATTTAATTTATTTTCCGAATTTAGATATTATTAAGAAATATAATGCATCTTATTTTATCGACAGGCTCTTTTTTAATATAATTTTATTGCATCTTTTAATAAAGTATACTTTATTTTATACTTAATAAATAATACTTTATTTTATACTTAACATTATACTTAATAAAGTATACTTTATTCTATAATTTAGTCCATTTTAATCAATAATTTTGTTCAATCTTAAATATAATTTCGCATTTTAAATTTTGTAAACCAAATGAAATATTAAATAAAGTTAAATAAAATAAAATAATGTTTAAAAGATGTACTTCGCTAAGTATGTAATAAAAAATCTTCTATTAAATGCTGTTTTTGAGCTGAATTTTAATTCAATATATTGTATTTAATTGCAAAATGTATTTAAATTTTAAAATCAAGTATAAAATTAAAGATTCTAATAATTTGCATTAATTTTCCTTTCATAGTGAGAACATTATTCAGAACTATTGCAAGATTGCTTTAAATTTTTCGTTGTCGAGAATATAGATTATTTGAGTTTTCTTTTCTTTCGTTCGTTTATAATAATTAAAATTAATATTGTATAAAATACATTAAATTTTAAAAATATATCGAATAAAATTTAGGCATTTTTTTATATTATATTATATATTATCATTGTAATTGTTATAGCAGAACTATAAAAAAGACCTGTCGACAAAATGTAACGCATAAACATTTTTTAAACACTATACAAATAAATGTAAATTTAATAAACAAATCAAAATTCATTCAATCGCTTAACTGAAATCCAAACACTACTATTTTAAAAACCATTAAAAGCCAAAGAGCTCAATTGTTTTTCCTATTTAAGTAATAAAAATAATCAACACATCTTTGTTTGCAGTTAGCAAATTTTAAATGGTGTACAAATTATGTTTGTGTGTGTGTGTGTGAAATAAGCTTTCCAAACACGCACACACTTTCCTAGAGAATTTCTTGCTTGTTTACTAAATCAAGCAGAGTTTATTTATATACGAGTATAATATTGTATTGTATATCCACATATACGATATTTATTTAAGTGTAGGTTGGCTTTGCACTTTAAGTGCTTATTTAGTTATTTTGTATAAAAGTTGTATTTTAACTTTTAACAGTTTTTTATTTATTAATATTTTAATTACAAAATCTAGAGCAGTGTTTTAGCATTTTTTTTAATTTCTATATATTTTGTTACTGTATTGAAATACTTATACATAGAACAAAAACACAAAATTGCGTACAACTATTATTATTCTTTTAAATGCAATATTTTAGGAACAAGTTATTGCTACAGAAATTACTAGTTAAATAAAGATGCACACTTATTATTCTATTCATGCGTTATTTATATTTTCATCTTCATTAGTTAGGTTTTTACAGATCTTGGAAAGTTTTGTTATGAATTCATTTTTTCAAAAACAAATGAAACAGAAAAACAAGTAATAAAACAGAAAAATACATAATAAAACAGAAAAACAAATAAAACAGAAAAACAAATAAAGGTTAAAAACAAATGCTGTTAAATTCAATTCAAAGTAAGAAATGCTCTTATTCTTTAGACAACAATTGATTTTTAATGATAACAATCTTTACTATTAGATTCAGTTCTTAGCTATTTTCAGATTGTTTTAAATTTTTGTAAAAGTCCTTCTTAGCAGACTTTTTCCAAGTGAAAAAATCGAAAATGCTTTCAAAATTGTTTTTGCTGCATTATTTATCTGCTTTTATTTATACGGACTTTAATTGGGTTTTTGGTCTTTTTGTTGTTTTAGGTTTTCTTAAATATATAAACGTAATAATATACACAATAATCTTTTCCACAAAACACATTTTCCACTCGTTTATTTTCCAGAACAAAGAAACCCAGTTTAAAATTTTATTTCAATACTATTTTAACAGCATTTTTTCCAGATTCTGAGATTTTGACACCGAATTCTTTTTTAAAGTTTATATTTTATAATAGTATTATTTTTGTTGTTATTCCAATTTTAATTACTAATACTTTATATATTTTCATTAATAATAATAATAATAATAATAAATATTTTGTAGACATCTGCACTCTACATTCATTCATTCGGCGTTTTAATAAGTACGTAGTTTTTAATTTTCTTTATATTTTTACTATAGATATAGTATGTTATATTTTGTAGTATGGATATTTTTGTTTGTTTAATTTAACCATCCTTTTTTCAATGTAGTTTTCTCTTATGTGTATATGCGTGTGTGTGGCTGTGTTTTCTTTAAGGCGAACATTTTTGAAATAATAATAAACAATTTCATGAAATTCTGTTTTATTTTTTAGAACCTTAAAACTATATATTCATTATTATACGATATATAATTAAAATTAAATTAAAATATACATACATATATACGCATTTCATGCTTCGCTTAAGTTTTAATAAAAATTTACATAGTGATATAATTAAATTTCAATTACACATTTTGCTACATGAAATGGTTTTAAAAAATGCATTTCCAGTTCTTAAAAAAAAAAAAGTCTCTCTTTTGGTTTGTGTGATAGAAGTAATCAATCTATTAATTTACAATCTAATAAAAAAACGGCTATCGTAAAATACTCGAGCGGGTGCTTTTGTTATCGAAACACTGAACACATGGTGAGGAGAACGAGCCGGAAGAGAGAAGAAAAAACACTAAAATACAGAATTTTTATCGACAGAAAAAAAGTGTTGTATCGGCAGCCGATAGACAAGCGCAACTTCAAGCCGATTGCATAGATTTATGAAAAAAAAAATCAAGATCATTACTTAGAATACAGACCAAAGTCAAGCAATAATAAAGGATGATGAATTATACTTAAATGCACAATATAAATTAAAAATATTAAACCGAATAAGATAAAATTAGTAACTGAAATAAAGAGGAAGAATATTCATTCACAATGTAACTCTTTGAAATAGGAAAAATGTTCAAAATAATAACAAATAATAATTAAATAAAGCAAAATAATAAAGCAAATTTCATTGCAAAATAAAATTCAAATGAGAGAAACCAGTTAAACCAATTTAAATAAATGTAAAATAATAATATTGACAATAATTGCTGAAAAATAACCTGTATAACATGAAATATAAAGTATAAATAAATCAAAAACATGAAGATAAATGCTAAATATAAAATCTGCTAAAAATTGTCGAATACAATCATGAATGTGCTAAAAGCCACAAACCAATCAAGGTTCATAAAAGTATTATAGCAACCAAATCTTTAAAACGGAAAAGATTTTTAATCTGCTGATCAATCGAAAAGAATCCTTATTTGCTTGACTTTGCTCATATTTTGGCCTTAATCAAATAAGAAGTGAGTCAAGTTTATTGCTCCGCTTTACTTCACTTCTTTGTTACCATTTCAATTTTCTTGCACTTGTCCATAACTTCTAAACTCGATGTGTTAAGTGAGTCGAATCGCTGCGTTTTGGTGGTGGTGGCGGTGGTCGCTTTTTTCGTTGCGCTGATGATATGAGCGAGCCTGGCGTTGGTGAAGACGCCACCGACACCATACCAGCTCCGACGACCCCAATACTGGGGTATTGTGGTTCGACAAGCATCGCCGCATCGGTATTATTTAGATTCTCATAGAGGGCATATTCACCGGTGAGTGGCGGTGGTGCACCTGCACCGTAATGCTCTTGCACCCAGTTGCTGACATTGGCAGTTTCGCGGTAGTAATGTGAATTCGAGGAGCCGGCAGCGTTCAGGTTATGCGTCAGCAACTCATCGTTGAAATCCCGGAAGCCCAACACTTCATGTGG
This sequence comes from Myopa testacea, assembly GCA_949629155.1. NCBI lineage: Eukaryota > Metazoa > Arthropoda > Insecta > Diptera > Conopidae > Myopa > Myopa testacea. Next base: position 29,128,426 of record OX451345.1, read on the forward strand.
CGTTGTGGCCGGTTCAAGCTTGCACTTCTGAGCCACCTGCCACTTCTTGCGCATGACACGTTGCAGGTCTTTGAGAAAGTCACGCGGCGGGTTTGATGTTGAGTCGTGCAGTCGTTTTGGCGAACCGAAATCCTGCGACGATGATGACGAAGAGCCGACGGAAAGCCTGGTGGCATCTGTGCGGGGCGGTGGCAATGGACAAGCAACAACTGCAGCCGAAGAACGCATGGCGGACGACACGGAGTATAAGTGGGACGTTGGTGTGGGCGGCAAACGCGGCTCCGGAGAGCACATTTTACGTCGCAACAACACTGGAGAATCAGCAAAGCTAACTTTTTTCTGCGTTGGTGCGTTGTTTGTTGTTGGATGGTGTGACGCATGCGTGACGTTTGCGTGGAAATTAGCGCCCACTACCACGTAGTCGGGCGGCGCTTTATAAGGTGGTGCAACTTTGACAGCTGGCTTGATTGGCTTGGCTGGTACTGCTGGCGGTACAACCGCTGAATGGTGAATGTTGTTGTGGATAGAAGTAGTAGGAGGGGGTGTAGGATATGTAGTATTGACATGCTTTAATGATGGTGCTGGTTTCTTTGGCTGTGTCGGTGGTCTTACGTCCTCCGGTGGTGGTGGCGGCGGCAGACTTACCAGCGATAGCTGTGAGCCATACATTTCGTACGCATCCAGTGGAGGTGGTGGAGGCGGCGGCAAAGAATCTAACGATAGCGTAGACGACGTCATTAGGTTCGAATCGGATTGAAGCAGATTGCTAGCCACTGAAGGCGGCGGCTTACTACAAATGCTGGGCGTCGGCGTCGGCGTAGAGTTGGTAGAAGAGGATGTTGACATGCTCTCGACCGAGCCTCGTTTTGTCGCCGCATTCAGCTGCCGCTTCTTAAGTGTGCCACTGCTGCTGCCTCCGTTGCTTTCTTGTGATTTGCGTCGACTGTGGCGACGAGTTAGCGTTCCACTACGCTCGGGTGAAGTCGATCCCTGGCCATCGGCTGCCCCGGAAGAGTCTGCCTCACAGATGGTGATCTCTCCGACTTCCTTTAGTTGGCGTGTCATAGTCGTCAAGGGCAAATTTGGCTTCATTGATGGCTTGCGCTTGATGGTGCCCGTAGTGAACTCCGAGTCGAATCCGTTGTTATCGTCCGATAGACAGCCGCTCGAGCTGGAAGAAGAAGCACGCGATATGCGACCACCGCTCGACGAACTGGACATCGTCGATATAGCAGAGGAGACGCTGCCGCACTGAGACGGCACGGCCGAGGATATGCTGCTAATTGATTCGCTGCGCATGGAGGAAGCAAAGCTGCTGTTGGACATTCCATCGCTAATGCTGAGCACATCGCCACTGTTGCCACGCTGCAAGTCGTCCAACAGTGTTTTGTGATTCTCCCACAACTGCTTGCCGTATTTTGAGATTCGTATGGCTATGAGCCACTTTTCCAGTGTCTCCAAGTCTTCAGCACACAGCATTTTCAAGCTACGGCACGTCTTTCCCAACGAGGAATCAACAGCTGCCTTAAATCCGAAGGTGTAATCAGTGGGAGCCTTCCACTTCTTCTTCCAGTTGAGACCGCGATACACATTATAGCCATTGAAAAGCGTCAGACAAGCCAAGTCGCGAGTGTTCTTCGTCTTCTCTTTGGGAAAGTAATATAAGCCAGAGGACCGCAACACAAAATGGTAGCGTTTCCATCCCTTCTTCGAATCGGCCTTCATGTAAAGCGGGCCGTCAATTTGCAGCTGTGCATGTGTTTCGAAAAATTCCTCCAACAACATGCCGCGCGTGTGTTCATCATGCAAGCTGCCTGGCGCCATTTGCGGACCCGGCAGGTAGAGTTCAGGCCTGAGAAATAGTGACAACTTATCCGAGCGCTGTAGGAAAAGCACGCGGTTCCCAGCATCTGAATTCCAGGTCATCAAGTTATCCACCAACAGTTCGTGGTCCTCGAAGAGGCGTTCTAAAAAGATAAAAATTCTCAGATTTTGTTTTACGTATTTTAAAATTTTAAAAAGATTTACCCATTTGCAGGTCGCCAAGATTCTCAACGAGAGCCCAGTTGGCCTGCATTTGCACGTGATTTTTGTCCGCAAGCAGCCGCGTTACGTGCGCACAATTCATGCGTTCATCGACCAACAGTGATTTAGAAGCTCCGTCAGCCGTGAAAGCCTTAACAAAGAGACGCCGAATGGATGCATGTTCAAGTTTGTGCAACGCCAGCTGAATTTTTGCCGCTTTGCTGCTATGATCCAAAATCAATTGTTGTTGTTGCCCAAGGCCATTGTTGGCCATTTGAAGATGCAAAAACATCTGTTGTTGTTGCTGCTGCTGCAACTGTTTGTGAGTGTGCGCCGAACTGACACCGCTCGAAGCAGACGATTCGCTCGACAGCAACGAGACGGTGTCACTGAAAGCCGAGTCATTGTCCGGACTCTCGGTGCGCGGCTCACGTGCACCCATAATGCTGGTCATACCATTCTCCGAATGTGAGCCGCTGCCGCTGCCGCCACCGCTCTCCGAGGAACCGGAAATGGACAGCGTAGCACCAGATATGCTTGAGTTTGTGCGTGAATGCGTGCGAGTAGAAGCGCCACTGTGTGTCGTGGTGCCAACGACGGTATTAAGCAAGCTGCCAGCAGCATGCGCCAGAGACGATGAAGTGCCACCGCCAACTAAGCCGCCGATGCCACCAACATCGGACAACAAATCGCTGCTGTTGATTTGTGCTTCGAGCAGACTGAGTTCACCCAGAATAACGTCCAGTTCAGATTCTTGGGTCTCCTCGAGGTTTGCCATTGAGATGCGGTACGTGCTAGTTTTTGCCTCAGGCGTCGCGGTCGACAAGCAACGTTCGCTGTATTTGCGTAACTTAACAGCTGGGTTTTCACTCCTTAGCGGGCTGCTGTGTGATTCCGTGAGGTTCTTAATCTAGAGAAGCATAAGAAGAAAAACACATTAAAGCCACCGAATAAGAAGCCTCTTTCAACAGAAAAAAGAATAAAGACTACAACAAAAACAATTCTGACCTCCACACAAGCGAAACTTATACATGTGTATACAGTTTGATTAATGAACTGATTGACTGACTGAATGGTTAGCTTCTGTGGTACAAGGTTGCTGGACGTAATCAAAAACAATTCAATGCTCTATACGCACAGTCAATGATCCGTACTTACTTTTATAAATATAATAATTAACATGAGCAGCTACGGTTTGTTATCTGAAGTTTTTGAAATGTAAACTTAACTTTGCAAACAAAGGCTTAATTTTGTTCGGAAACAGTGAAATATACATGTGAGAAAAGCTGGAGAGGAGAAGAGGGAGAAACATTGACCCTGAATACTGAAATGAGAGGAACCAGAATATAAACATTTAAGTTTTTATTATTTGTGTCAAGCTGTTTTGAATTTCTAAACAGTTACTTGTACTGAGAACTATCAAAGGGTTATAGTCCAGTTAATAGAAATAACATCCAGTTAATAGAAATAAAAATCATCGGACCAATTAAATGCATGCTGGTATCAGTTATGAAGAAGAGTTTACAACGGGGTTAAGTTAGGTCAACAAGATTATCATTTAATAAAAATCGAATTCACTCTTATTCAATTATTTCAGATAAATCTATATATATAAAATCCCTATGCGTTTCTGTTAGCAAAATATGTCCGGGACTTTTTTTTGGACTTCAACATCACTTAGAAACCTGAAATTTTTCACAGATGTTCCTGGGCATCTAATGTCGATGAGAAAAATCGCAAATTTCAAAAATCCAAACGGCTTCGCCATTTTTTTGCAAAAATCGGATTGGGAGGAAATTTGTATTTTTTTTCCTAGATTGTGCTGATTAATTTGTCAGATTTTATTATGAAAAATTTTACAATTTAAAAAATTAATAATTTAATAATTTAAAAATTTAATTATTTAATAATTTAAAAATTTAATAATTTTTCATAATAGTTTAATTTCATTGAATTTGTTTTGATTGTGACTATTTTTGGTGGTGTTGTGTTTAGTTGTTTAGAAAATGAACATTACTATAAGGGAAGGTGAGCGATATCATCTAAGACTACTTCTATTACATGTGACAGGAGAAATCAGTTTTGAGAACCTAAGAACTGTGCACGAGGTCATATTCAAAACGGCATGCAAGGAGTTGGGTATCTTAGAAGACGATTCGGTTTGGGAAGCCACAGTGGCTGAAGCTGTAGAAGTCAGCATGTCGAAAACTTAAACGATGAACAGGGCATTGCTTTTAATAGAGTTATATACATAGTGCAATATACACATCTAGCAGATCATCAAAATACTTCTTCTTGGATGGACCTTGGGGAATTGGAAAAAACTACCTATACAAAACCCTCTTGAGCGTGGTGCGAGGAAAGGGCGATATAGCGTCACCTTTGGCCTTCACGGGAATCGCGGCCAACTTTTTAAAAGGAGGTCACACTTACCATTCCCAATTCAAACTGCCAGTACCGCTGGTGGAGACGACGGTTATCACAAATAATGTTGTTTTTAAAGAAATATTCTCAAGCAACATTTGAATCAAATTCAAACAATCGATATTAATTGCGATTAATTTTTTACTTTTGATGCTCCAAAATAAATAAACCAAAAAAGTGTAAGGTGATAAAGTCCAAAAGACTTCGCAATTGTTTTACGAAATAAATAAAAAATAATAACTTCCTGGTGAAGTCAGGCTTATATACTAGTATAAATATATGTATGTATATGATTTTAACTCTTCTTTGCAAGTGCGTTTCTATAAAGTCCTTTACGGAACATTTATTCTCCGAAATATAACTGAACTCACATCAGGACCTTTTGAATTGTTTTATTTATTTACCTGCATCTAACGAATGTGACAATTTCTCATTCGTATAACCATAAAAGTGCACGTACGGTAGTTTTTACAATAAGAAAAGTTTTGACACGTGATAAAAGAATCGATGTGTGTATATACCAACTTCCGTTTAAATCAAGAAATATCACGAATTCAATTCAATTGAATTTTTGCGATAACAAACGGATGCTAGGTCACTCTGTTGGAATGTAATGGAATATTGACATTGGATTTACTTTGTACTTGTTCTACTTACTACACTTGTTCTATCGTGTAATTGTTTTCATTTCGAATTGTTCTCTTCCATTGTTTTTCATTGCAAAGTTGTATTTGGATTATATATATAATGTGACATTAAATTTTTGTATCTTCTCGTTTATTTTTGTTATTTTGTTGCCTTACTTTGAAAGCGGCTTTTGTGATTGTAGTTTTTATTTTAGATTAACATCCATTTATTGCAAAACATCAAGATCAAACTTTAACCATGTCGGCCATGACTACTCTTGTCGGTTCGTTTGTGAATAAATAAGGCAAATGAAATGCTTATGAGATGTAGTTAGTGTGGAGAACAAAATACACTTTATATAACATATAAACACACTTTATATACAATCCTTCAAATTCTAACTGTTCTTTATATGCCATTAAAAGTTACATACATTAGCTTGTTTAAGTTTAATTTAAATGCATAGATAAAAGATATGAAATAAAGTAAGCAGTGAGCGCAATTGAAGCAGATTAAACAGAGAATATAATTTTCTACCTAAACCAAGGGAAAAATATACATATATAATGTATTTAATAATAACAATACCATTATAAAGGATATTATAAATGCCTATCCAAAGAAATACTGCGGATTATATCAAATATATATTTATTTAATTCCAGTTAATTGAGGTGTAGTTTGGCCTTTTTTATAGGATATCAAATACCAATCAAACTCAAATCCAGTTTTTCAAACTCATGTGTAAGACAAAACACAGAGCATAGAAATATAACAGTTGCTTCCACTTTAAGGATCAGGATTCAGGATGATCCGTTTTATGATAATGAACATTCGTTTCTGTCTTATGATAATGATCAATCAATCATCAAAGCATGTGAGGTTTTAGCACGATCTTCTCTATGATCACTTCTATTTCTTGGATAGGTCACATCAACCATTGTCTTGGGTCACATTTCACCCGTGACCCATAATCCCGCATTACATAAACAACATCTTGAAATCGGGGCAAAATTTAAACTGTTATAATAAACAAAGAGCAAATTTGGAATGCAACTTTTGTTCAACCAAAAATATAACATCAGCATGTGCGATAACAGGGTTAAAAAGTGTGATATTTTCCTTTCTAGTGCTATTAGTATAATAACAGAGAAATATAACTCAAGGAAATTCTCAAAATAATTTACAATCTTGATTTTCAATCTGTATTTTACATATACATACATATTTTGTTTTTCTTATGTTGAAGTTTATGGTACCTGTTGAGCAAAGGCAAACTATTGTCGCAACCTATATTATCTAGATTTTAAATGCATTTTTCCAAAGTTGTTGGTAGATAATGGAAATTGGTTCTTTACTTTTAACAACCAAACAAAAGAAAGAGATCTTGAAACTAACAAAATTCTATAATCCTCTTAAGAGTATCAATATACAGTATATCTAATGCTTCAATTTTGGTATCTTTTTCTACTTCAATTTCTAGTGCAATTAAATTATATCTTATTTAGGACTTAGACGATAGCCACCAAGTAATTGGTTTCATTTTATTAGATATATTTGGATATTTTTAAAGACAATCTATACCACGAAAGGATAAACAATTTCTTAACTGGCTTTCTATGCTTAGTATATCAAACACAGCAATTTTAAAGTATGTATGTATGTACGGTGATTTAAGGTTCAAGTTGATACATATTCCTCTACACTCGCGGTTCATTCACTCAAACAACTTTCGCAGAAACCTAAAAAACATAATGCATGACTTTATAAGATTTTTGCAAATTCGCCTTTTCTGAACGCAGATGGTGACGTTAAAAGAATTGCTTGAAAACGATTTATTGCAAATCAACAATTTCCAAAGAAAAACATACATATGCATATGCAAGCGCAATCAGTATGGGCCAGAAAACAAATTGAAAGAAAACCAAGAAAATAAAGGGCTGCAAAATTTCAAGAAGCAGTAGTATTCGAAGAAGAAGAAGCAGCAGATTGTGTAGTATAGTATTACACGCGCGTGACCAGATGCACTTTGCACCTGCCCCTAAAATGTGTGTGCTCTGTTGTACGTTCAGCTGAAGTGCTGTGGAGTGAAACGCGGCTCTCAAGTGGATGAAGGAAGATTTAAGCAGCAGATAAAACACAAGGCAAGAAGATACGCGCCGGCTGTAGTCGAACGCATGACATGATTTCGTGTTTTTATTTTTCTTTTAAATTGTATTTCCATTCTCTAGCCACACATTTTGAGCGCATGTGTTCCTTATATACGAATTCAATGTATGTATTTTAAAAATAACAATAAAAGCAATCTTCTTTGTTCATTAAAGTTACCCCAAAAAACTGAGCTTCTCCCATAAAATTCTGAATTTTTGTAAAATTTTATTTCTTTGTTTGAAGCAAGCAAACATTTTAAAAAAGACGAACAGACATAACAAAAAGCATTTAAACTAAATTTTACGTAGAATGTAATTTTTCACAAGTTCTGACATAAGCAAACATTTTAAACTAAAAGTTAGTTTTATTTTTGAGAAACTTAATCATAAAATATTTTATTACTTTAGTTTGTTAGGTTTGTGTATATCAGAAATTCAAATTAATCAATGTATTTGAGTGCATTTGGATTACCGAAGGAAGCACCGTCTGCGGCATCCATTGTTAACTTTTTTCTAGTTTTTAAATAAACTTTATATACTTACATTTGATAATACGTAATAATAGTAATTTTCCTTGTAATAATATATTCGTTGAAAGAAAGAAAAACTTCTCTTGAAAGTCCTTCACCTCTCCATTGTCCTTTAGACTGTTCTATATAAATATTTACCTAAAAGCGATAACTTTGTTGTTATGATATAGGAGGTCATACTGTGTTTGTGGGTTAAGGACACATTACAACCTGTGAAATCCATTTAAAAGAAACGATAGACTTTGAATTGTATTGTTGTATTTGATATATACGACCTACTCGTATATATTGTATCGTATATTTGTTGTATTGACCATAAACTACGAATTGTCGAAGAGAAAAGGATATTCTAACCACCTTAGAGTAAAAAGCTATTCTATCGATTTTCAATTGCTCCAAGCGATGCAAATGGAATTGTTCTTCATCTAGAAGCTGTGTGTTGATAGACAAACGTAACAAATTTAGTATCATCTCAGAAAGACGAATCCTACAATGAAACTGAGACTGTATACGCCGTAATCTGACTACAACTTTGAATTAAACAAAATTCAGTGTCATATACAGATTGAAGATGGTTTCCTTCGTGTCATATACGATACTCGGTGCATTAAGGGGTTAAAGAAACGTGCCTTTGGTTAAATTTGAAGCGGTCATCGCAACAGAAGTGTTTGACCGGAAATGAATAAATACAATTGTAAATACACCGATCAACAGAGACATATGTACTTATATATGTTCGCCACAAAATATAATGAAGAAATAAGATAAGTGGAGGAAATAAAAACCATAGCAACAAATTAAACGACACTATAGGTACGTGAAATAAGTAATAATGTAAAAATATGTGCTAGAAAAGTGTTTGATTTCGAATAAAAAACACCATATGAAGTAAGTAAACTAAACCAAATCTAGAGGAAACCAGATATATATACATATGTACATATAGATATATAATTAATTATCTTTAAATAACTGAAGAACGTGCTTGGCAATTAAAAACAAGAAATGTAATCAAGAGTTTTATTGACAAGAAAATGAATTAATTAAATTAATTAATTACACTTTTTCGCACTATTTCACTAAAACCTTTTCAATGTTAAACTCAAATTGTTCCACTTGTGAAATATTGTTTCATGTAGAAGACACCTCCAACAACAAAAACACATACACGACAAACATACAGATCTGTGTACATAAATTTGGTTTGCATATAGATATGTATATCCATTGCAGTAAAATGTAAAGAAAAGTAAAGCAAAAGACAGACAACTGGAAAAACCAATTCTATTGGTTATATTTATGTTTAAATGTAATTTTTATTTATGACTTACTTATTCGTCTTTTTTATTGATTTTTCTGGATGTTGCACTAAATTTTAAATTCAATATCCGTTTAGAATTTTTGTCGGTACGGAGGCACTTTTTACTATTGCTTTCAATTAGTTTTTTGCATATTAAATAATGTACATTATTAAAATAAAATCAATTCTAAAATGAGCAAACGTTCATCACTCACCAGCGAGTTGAACAAAAATAAATAAGAAAAAACACAAAGTGAACACAACACGTTCACGTTCACCGCAACACAGAAATGGAAGAAAAAAACTGCTAGTCTCGTCAATTCAACTCGATTCGATGAAGCATAGAGAAAGAATAACAAGAGGGCGAATCTTGAACAAAAATATTTTCCATGGTCGATCCAGTACTGGATCGAGTTTTCACTCATTTCTCACTCAGAGAGTGTTTCGCGCTCTTCTCTTTTGTTATTGCCAATGCTAATGTGTTTCCACTGCTGCTCTGAGCATTTGTTTCCTATCCACTACTGGATCGTTGATACATTTCTGAATGCTTCGCTCTCTTGCGTGTTATTTGCTTCTCATTGCCATTGCTTTGTTTTTGTATAAATACAACTCGGATTTGCTTGTATTCCTTCATAAATGATTATGCGTAAGAAGAGTTGAGCGATGGAGTCTTGTATGTCAAAGGAGATGAGAATGAATCGGTTGATCGATTTCTTCTTGAAAGCAGGGGTTGAGGGAACAAGGGAATTTGACTTTTTTTTGGTTCCTTTACAATAAAAAAAACAGGTGCTTACGTCTATAAGTCTATTAAGTTTGGATTTTTTTCCCGCTATTATTTTTCGTTTATTAAAGGAATTTTGTTTTTTTGTAACATATTAAAAAGTTTAGTCCTTAATTTAATTTTAGTCTTGGACACTACAATAACTACTGGAAAATACATAGACGGTCAGACAGCAGCACTACAGTTGTTAGTACAAAATAACAAATAAAAGTCGATCTTCCGATTCCTTCATACTCATAAAAAATGTGTTCGAATTGCTACATAATATAAATATTTTCTCTGAAATATTTCCATTCTTTCATTTTTTATTTTTGCTTCCATTAACTTTTTATTTTTACTCGAATAAGGTATTAAATGTAAATATATGCCGACTAAATATTCTTCTTCTTAAATCTTCTGCCTATACGAATTCTTCAAGAGCACGCTATGCTCGGAACGTAGATCGTGCCAGCGCTTTACATAGCTTGGACATCGAATGAGAAGAAGCAGAACAAAGCTACGAAAGCAAAAATTCTTTCAAAAACCATAAAATGCAAAATTTAAAACGATTCCAGACGGACGGCTGCACATGGTTTGTTATTGTAAGAGAAGCAAAAGAAGACAAACCGCACCGTTCTCCTCATCGCCCGCTGTACACCAGAAATTGATCGATTCTTTCTTTCGCACTTTACTTGGCATACGAGTGTTGGATCGATCTCTTCTTACGCATATTCGCTAGCATTGTTAGTGCAAAATAAAAGAAGCAAAGTCGATCATCCGCTCCGAGAAAAAAATTACACACTGACTCACAAAGTCATCATGCATATGTAGATCCGAATAATGAGAGAAAGACACAAAGCAAAAATTGAGAAACTGAAATTGCTTGCTCTCTGCGTGTTGATTCATTTCGCACTCATTGCGCTTCTTCGTTTCCCTTGCGGACCGACCGCTTCCATGTCGCCGTTGAGTACATTTGGCTGATTCGGCCTCTTGTTATTCTTTCTCTATGGATGAAGGCAACTAAAGATGAAAGCAAACAAAGAAAATGAGCACGAAGCAGAATAAAAACGCAACACAAGAAATAACGAAATAAAGCAAAAAGAAAAAGCACTCAATGCTGTATTTGCACTATAAAACAGAGGTAAAAAAAGCAATTAACTTTTTGACAGCATCGACGTACGGAATAAGAGACAAACAGAATGGAATTTAAAATTCTGCCATAAAGCTATTGAAAACGAATAGACATTATATGCCAATTCCAAAAAATCATTTGTACATTTATTTTATTGCAATATCTAATACGTTCATATTGAATTAAATAATAAACCTTTAAAATTAATTAAGTGAACTAAAAACTACATGTCAACTGCTGGAAAAGAAATATCAAAAAGGTGGCAACTACATAGTCATTTATCTAAAATCTTTAATTCCTGCACAGAGAGATGCAAAAAGAGAGTGATTGAGTGTGTGTGTGTGGTGTGTACAGGGAAACATTTCGTCATACTTACAGATTCGTCAAGACAGTTTACAGAAGTCTGTCTGCCTGCAAGACTGCAATCCATATTCCAATAACAAAGAGCAGCACACAAACGCCACAATTCAAAGAATGAAAAATACTTGAGCAACGATAAGAACGACGAAAGCAAAGAATACACGAAAAAAAGAGTAAATTCAAATTTAATGAAAGGAATGTGCAAGAAGAATTCTGCAATTTCAGCGTTTTTTTTGTAATTGCACTTCAACGCTGCTTATTTTAAGCTTTTTCATTATCATACATTAAGGCGAATGTTCTACCAGTTTTACTCTTCCCAAAAACACAATTTTTTGGGTGTAGTTCGTCTTGCTATTTCTTTAACTCCTGTTTCTTGGTAACCCGCTGTCACTTTGTGTTGTAATTGCACTCAGCCATTTTAGTTGCATCGTCGACTGTATAGTTTTATCACTGTGTAGTTGTTGTTACGCACTTTATTAATTTTACTCTTTGTTTTCTGCTTTTCTCTATCTTTTCATTTCCATTTTTTCATTCTAAACTTTTCTAATTTCCACGCTATTCAATTGAATTCCATGCAATTATGAAAGCTTTTCCAAAAAGACGAATCGTGTTGTTTTTTTTCGCATATGTTATTAATTTAACATAAATTTCTTCAAGTTACAAATATGCACAAAATTTTCTTCCGTATTTCGAATTTTGCATCCGCCCCCACAAAAGTTGTACAAAACTGCCGAAGTTCAACACGAAGCACAGCTCCGATTGACACTTGTAGGGTATGTTCACAAAGCCTTAAAAATGGGTAAGTATTGCTTTAAAATTAATTCGATCGCCAAAATATGCCTCCAAAATATATGTTGAACAATTTAAGTTATAACTAATATGCTTTCTTATGTGGACTAGACTAACTAACATTGCTCAAAAATATAATAGACAAATTTGTATTAACCGCTTTCAACTGCAAACCTTCAATTTAATTACAATTTTAATATGAAATGCGTCGTATATATTTTGAAAGGTTTTTAGTCATATGCATGTGCATTTAACTCAAAATGTGTTACAAATATGTGAAGATAAACACTTAGAAATGTAGCTGGCATATGAATGACAATTTTCAGAAAAACCAAAGGAGGACTTTTATTGTAAGGGAATGCAATAAAATTTTATTGCGGGAAATCCAGGTAAATCTTTGCATGTTTTGAAATGTTACTTTCGAACGAATCAGAAAACATATGCTTTCAATATTATTTAACTGTGTGAAGGTCAAGTTTATAATCCATGATCATGTGGTATTTTAATAGACATTATTGTTAAGCAAAATTATTTCATTTACAAACAACACCAAATTGTAAAAACAGTATTTGAACCAAATAAAAAAATCACTATTTTTTATCATTTCTAAGTTGCAACGAAGGTGGAGTCTCTTTTAAGAAACAGAAATAAACTTTATTTTGGCTTAATTTTACCGTAGTGGAACTACTCAAGTTTCGTTGCTGTTGTTTTAGTTTTTATGCTGATTACAACAACAAAAGCTTTTGTTGCTTTCGTAAAGTTATCATAAATCCTGTGATTTCTCATAAACATTTTTAGCCTGCGACGCTAGTTTTCCTAAAAATTAAAAAGTTGTATGGTAAATCGATACATCGATATTTAATAGTTTAGGAGAAATAGTGATAAGAATTTCAGGCCATATTTAAGACATGCCCGGTGTGATTGTTGTGGTTTTTGTTGTTGTTGGAGCTACCCAGGAAAATAAACCCCGCCCCTCGCCCGTTTAGGAGTTTTGAGCCTTCAGAGTTTGAAGCTTTTATTCCCTATATCTCCATAATCCCGGCACATTAAGAAACGATATATACATCGTTGGAAAGGTAATGTTAATATCTATAATTTATCTTTTTAGAGATTTTTTGGAAAAGCTTTTCGTTTCCCCGTAAATCGCATTTATTATTTTTACTACTATTTTGTATAGTATTTATTAATTTTTTCCAAATAAAGTTCTTCAGAAACCTGTATCGACGTTTGCCTTTTAACTAAGTACAGTTAATAAGCTATTTACAGGTGTTTTTTATTGAAATCGGTTCACTAATTCGGGAAAAAACGAACATAAAAATTAGCTAAAACTACGGTTTCCTAATGGTATTCTTTATTTGAATAACCACTCTGTCAAATGCTGAGGTACCTCAACAATAAATCATGTTAAATTTTTGTTGTTGAAATGAGCAATTTTTATAAAAAAAATCGCGCGATTTTTACACACCGGGCAAGGGTAAATCTTATCCAAAAATTGGTGTGTTTCCACAACGATAAAGTTGTTCCTTTATTTTATTTTCAGAGCTTTTTTAACTTTAATTAGTATAGTAGAAAAAAGCAGCCACTGGATAAAATATTTGGCTTTTGTATATTAGCATTGAACACTTCCCTCGTAGCTTCGATTAAACACAGCTGTGTAGTTAAATTTCTTCGATTTCATTTGGATTTGTCGATTCAGTTGCTTGCTGGTTTTGGGTAATTTTGAACGCGTGAGAAACAAGTTTCACTTTAAGAACAAAATTTCTTTCCAAATATAAAAATTTGGTATAAATATCAGAAACAAGGTTTGTGGTTACTGCCGAAATAAACACATTCTAAAATAAATAGCCTAAGTAATGGAACAAAATAAGTGAATCAATTATGAAATAGAATACTCTCAGTTTTCTGTCCTGTCCTTGTGATGGCAACGGAAGGACTTTGGTTATTATTGAATTTTCACGGACAAAGGCCGAATTTTAATGTATCATGTAATACCGTTTTAGTTTAGTACAAACTAATAATCATCATGCAAATAAAACATTTGTAAGAATGTCTAGTAGCTGTCACTACGGGTCGGGAAATCGTCATCTTTTTATATGTATTTGCGCACATGGTGCTGAAATGATCTACTTACCTATAGTATAACTTCGCGGCCACGTTTCTTATAGAAAAAACCTTGAAAGTTGTCATACAAAAAAAGGAAGAAATGTAAAAAATAAAAAACATTATTTACGGAAGCACAGAGATTAACGAAAGATGAAATGCTTTAATGACTCAACACTGCACTTTGTTTATTTCGCTGATGGTAGAAGAATTTAGAAGAGCGAAGATTTATTTTAAAGTTTGAAAACCGATTTTTTTTAATGTACATCAGAATATTTTTAATTAATTTCTTATATTTCTCAATGTAGATACATTTTTGAGACATTCATATTTAAATGTCCGTTCAGTTTCAATTACGATTTTCGGTTATTTTTTAAATTCAAATATTTACTGCCACCGATTATTACTATTAATTGATAATTTTTCTTAAAGCACCAACAATTTTCCGTGTACAAACTTTTTAAAAACATCTAAAAAAATGCCCTCCGATGCCAAAAAACGTGATGCACAACGCAAGAAGGATGCGCGAAACAAGAAAATCAGTCAAGTTTCCAACAAGAAGATCATCACGAATGGAACCAACGGCATCGAGCCGAAGCGTGAACTAACCGAAGAAGAGATACTGTGTGCCAAGCTAGAGGAAGAGGCACGCATCAGCGCCGAGGCACGCTCCTGCACTGGTTCTTTGGCTGTGCATCCACGTTCGCGTGATGTCAAGATTGCGAATTTCTCGATTACATTCTTCGGTTCAGAGCTGTTACAGGACACAATGCTTGAGTTGAATTGTGGCCGTCGTTACGGTCTGATTGGTTTGAATGGCTGTGGCAAGTCGTCGCTGCTGGCTTGTCTGGGCAAACGTGAAGTTCCCATTCCAGAGCATATCGATATATTCCACTTGACACGTGAGATACCGGCCAGCACCAAGAGCGCCTTGCAGTGCGTCATGGAAGTAGACGAGGAGCGAATAAAGTTGGAAAAATTGGCTGAGGTGTTGGCCATGAGTGAGGAGGATGATGCGCAAGATCAGTTGATCGACATCTACGAGCGCCTGGATGACATGTCTGCGGATCAGGCGGAAGCAAAAGCTGCCCGCATTCTGCATGGTTTAGGTTTCGATAAGAATATGCAACAAAAACAGGCCAAGGACTTCTCTGGTAAATAGTTCTTTTCATTAATTTCTTCTATTTCTGCCTGTTCACTGTTGCTTTAATTCTATTCTCGGTGCTTTTTAGGAGGATGGCGTATGCGTATTGCTTTAGCGCGTGCACTCTTCGTTAAGCCGCATCTGCTGCTGCTCGATGAACCGACGAACCATTTGGATTTGGATGCCTGTGTGTGGTTGGAGGAGGAATTGAAGGAGTACAAACGAATTTTGGTGCTCATCTCCCACTCGCAAGATTTCCTCAACGGCGTCTGTACCAACATCATCCACTTGACCAACAAGCAACTCAAATACTATAGTGGCAACTACGAGTCCTTTGTGCGCACACGCATGGAACTGCTCGAAAATCAAATGAAACAATACAACTGGGAACAGGACCAAATCGCACACATGAAGAACTACATTGCGCGGTTTGGTCACGGTTCCGCCAAATTGGCACGTCAAGCACAATCGAAAGAGAAAACCTTGGCCAAGATGGTTGCACAGGGACTCACCGCGAAGGTGTCCGACGACAAGATATTGAATTTCTATTTCCCGTCGTGCGGCACGGTTCCGCCCCCAGTTATTATGGTGCAGAATGTCAGCTTCCGCTACAACGATACCACGCCTTGGATTTACAAGAATTTGGAATTTGGTATTGATTTGGATACTAGATTGGCGCTTGTCGGTCCCAATGGTGCGGGCAAAAGTACGCTGCTGAAACTTCTGTATGGTGACCTGGTGCCCACCTCCGGAATGATACGTAAAAACTCACATTTGCGCATTGCGCGCTATCATCAGCATCTGCATGAGCTGCTGGATCTGGATGTCAGTCCCTTGGACTACATGATGCGCGCCTTCCCCGAAGTCAAGGAGAGGGAAGAAATGCGCAAGATTATTGGACGATACGGCCTGACGGGTCGTCAGCAAGTTTGTCCGATTAGGCAGCTTTCCGATGGACAGCGCTGTCGGGTGGTGTTCGCCTGGTTGGCCTGGCAGGTGCCCCACTTGTTGCTGCTTGACGAACCCACCAATCACTTGGATATGGAGACGATCGATGCACTAGCCGATGCCATAAATGATTTTGATGGCGGCATGGTGTTAGTTAGTCACGATTTCCGTTTGATTAATCAGGTGAGTTCGGGTTTAATGGCTTTAGACGAATGCACATTAATCTATCTTGTTCCGAGATAGGTTGCTGAAGAAATTTGGATCTGTGAAAAAGAAACTGTAACCAAATGGAAAGGCGGCATTTTGGACTACAAGGATCACTTAAAGAAAAATATAGCAGCGGAAAATGAAAGAAAACAGAAGTAAATCATGGAACTAGACTAAATGGGAGGGCTTAAAGTTGCGTCGACAAGTTTTACTGCATCATTAGATTGAGGAGGTGGCATTATTTCAGAAGTTGTTCCTTCTGTTGGAGTTGATTTTTTTTTTTGTTTTTTTGAGTAATTTACTAAAAATATATTTTTTAATTTTATTCACGCAGAAAATTATGAAAAATGTGCTTGTTTAAAATGCCGTGTAGTTCAACTTGTTTGTGTGAATTGAGCCGTCTAAAATACATAATTAAATCAAGCTAAATAAATGAAATTTACACAAAAAATAAACTTATACAGAAACTATAAAAACAGAAAATAAATAAAGTAATTGGATTCTTGAAATTCTAAGTAATTTCTTACTTTTCATCTCATTTAACGGGTATAAAATAAATCAATCAATCGGAATTTTACATGGAAGAAAGACAAAGACCATTAGAACAATTGTATAAATAAAACTCATAATATGAGAACTTCTAATTAAAATACAGATTTCCATATTTAGCTGAAAAGGTAGGCATTAAATTTTAAATTCAACCGGGCTTATTTAATATAAACAATTAATTCGTTACCAGTTATTTATAAATTTCGGCGTGTAGATCAATTTCAATCTCATAAAATTATATATAAAACCATATTTAGGCAATTCACAGTTAGCCTCATAAGTTATGAGATACTAAGTTATGACTCCGAACTGTGAACAGTCGAACAAAACCTCTGGATTTTCGAAACTTGAATTTCTGTTAAAATGCCTAAAATTCTTTTCTTTTTTTCATCCATCGAAATTCTGAAATAAACTTTTTCTGTATTCAAACAAAACGAATAAATACAGCAATCGCATGAACAGTTGATTTGAATACAACTTTCCTAATACATACCTGCGAGTGTTGTAATCGTGCTAACATAGATTTTCATACAAAACAACAAAAAATTTTCTTACGACAGTCATAAATTGTTTTAAGTTATGACAACTTATGACTTATGACGACTTATGAGGGCAACTGTGAATTGCCTAATTGTAAAGACTTGAATAAGTTAATTTTTTAAACTTACAGAATGGTTCCTATTCGACAAGTCTTCAGATTTCTGAGGAGTTTTTCCGCTTTCCCCGTTTAATTAGATTTCAATCTTCTCAGTATTAAAATATAATAGCAGGCAACAAATTAAAAACGAAATACTTCCCTAAACCAACTATTCTTTTCTAATGCTAATTTATGTGTATGTTTACAAATGTATCCGACATTTTTTCTTACTTTTTTTAACAGCTTCAAAGTATTTTACTAGAATTCTTGCATCCCTCCACCGTTGGTTGCAGTCCTGTTGAATAGTTAAAATTTAAAAATCTCACAAAGTAAACCAAATAATGAATGTTAAACTCAAATATATATTGTATATCTATCCAAACATATGTAATTGTAAAGTTCTAAATTATACAACACATTTAAAATTGAATTTATATATATTTTTTAACGTATATATTTTCATGAAAAGAAAAAAGAATATTAAATTCAAAATTAATTCATTAACAAGCAATCTTTAAATGTATTTGTTCCGGCGCAACGAATGCCTTCATTAATTCATAGAGAAACTAAGTTAATATGTGTACAATGAAACAGAAAGAAACCTAGAATATTAAGAGGATGAATTAAAATCACACAAACATTCATTAAACTTGACGAGTTTTATTTGGCTGTTCGTAATTCTTTTCACTCTAGAAAAATCCCTTCGAAATTTAATTGCAGGTCAGTATTTAATATCACTTCTATCATTTTTCAACCAATTCTAATGACTACATTTTCTAATCTTTAATAGTACAACGAAGGTTTTAATATTATAGCAACTAAACTTTCATTTATTCCTAGAATCTAATGTGTAATCTTCTTAACACGAGTTTTTATCAATATTTTCACAAATACATTCAATTACAAGTTTCTGTGCCGCATTCAAGGAGCTGAATTCCAAAACGGATTGCTTTAATGCACACTTCAAATGTTCTTCCCTGCGTTCACACCAAGCAACCACAATATTGGCCAATACATATTTCAAAGACAAGGGTATAAATTCGCCAACACTACTTGAGCTAGACGTCAAATCATGACTATGATCCGCCTGTTCAACTCTACCAAAATTATAATAGTATTCAATTAATTTAATATGGGACGGTGATTGACGAGAAGGCGGCAAATTCAAATACAACAACAGTAGCAATCGCAAAATCTCCACTCGACCTAGAAGTTCCTTGTACAACGACTGCTTTTTGCGTTCACATATATTGTCCACGATATCAGTGAGGTGCTCCAGTGCTGTAAGAAAATCATGCTGTCCCAAACAATGATTAGCCGATAATTCCAGTTCGTAAATGCGATGGCAGGGCGATGCAAAACTGCTCGTGCCGTCAAAATGTGGCTGCACCTGCGTCATTTCTCGGATGATGGCCGCTTTGAGTACGCTTTCATCGGCACTGCATTCCAGTGCTAACTGATAGGATTTCAAAGCACCTTCAATGTATTCGCACTTATTGGAGCGCAGTTGTAGCAATTTAACGTTCGCATTTGCCAGCAGAAAGGAACGTGCTGATTTTAAGTGGCTCTGCATTTCGCTAACATTGTCACCAATGAATCTTTCGCATTTAGCTGCACCTAAGTGACACATTGCAGCGTACTGATGAATGCCGGCCTCATCGAACTTGTGCGCTAGTCGTTGAAAATCTGCAAGCACCTCGGACACGTTCGGTGCAAAGCGTCTACTTGCGAATTCAATACAAATGAGTACATAATTAAATTGTATGCTATTTTCAACATTTGCATCAGGTACTCACTTGAACATACGATCAAATTTCTTCAATTTGCCCGATGTCTTTAAATACTGTTCAATGAGATTTTGAGGATAATTGTCCATTAAAGATTTTAAATGCAGGCGATGGAATAATAATAAATAATGTAAATCAAATGGGTGGTGTTCACTGCATTTCTCAAGTTATTGGCTGCGTTCAGAAAGTAATAAAAAATTAATATTATCACCCCAAAACGAAAGACGTAACTTAAATGAATCATGATACTAACAATAATTTGAATTTATATATATTGTAATTAAAATAGGCGATATTTGATTTGTATGTACTTATGTACATTATAATAATAAATAGCAGTTGTATTATTTTCTCATAGTCGTGTCATATGACTTACGTTATCCATGGAGTAAAACAATCCAGTTAAGAAATGCGATTTTATTTCAAGAAAAAGCGTTAACACATAATAAATTTTAAATAAAAATGCATATCAAATACCATATAAGGTTCTTCATAAAAATGTATGTGAAACATAATCGTTTGTGAGATGTATTTTTGCTATTTATCATTGTTAAAGTGAAGAATATTTGTTTTCTCAGAGTATAGTGCGGGTAGAAAGAATAATTGTTAAAGTTGACATTTTTTTAACATTTTAGCCCTTAAGAGATGTCAATCCAGCACGCATGACCTCATCTACCAATAGCAAGTTGCTGGCTATGACCGAGCAGGAATTCAAAATCTGTTTCTTTACAATATAATTATCGTAGACACCTAAGTCGACAGGTTTCATTGGTTCACCGCTGGACAAATCGAATCCCACCGCATCGGGACTTAGTCGATCCTCTTCGGTCAGCTTAACGATTGTGTCCTGCGCATCGTAGCCACTGTTAATAGCCAAGTTTTTGGGAATGACCAGCAGTGCTTCGGCGAAAGCTTGAATTCCAAGACGCACTTTTCCCTTCACAGTATCTTTGTACTTCGTGAGCTCATTGAAGGCGTGCACTTCGAATGCTCCAGCACCCGGTATGACGCACTTGTCAACAATGGCATTGTTTATGGCACGTAGGCCATCGCGAATAGCGTCCTTAATCTGCAAAATGGTATGCTTGTTGGGACCCTTAATGAGAATAGTGACCGATTGTGGATTCTTGCACTGCTCCACAAATGTATACTTATTCTCACCCAGTACATGTTCATATACTAGTCCAGCGTAGCCCAAGTGTGACTCTTCAAGATCATCGAAGGAGTTCATGGCACTGCCACCGCAAGCCAAAGCCAGGCGTTCCATATTCCTTCGCTTAGCGCGACGTAAAGCCATGATGCCTTCTTTGGCCAAAGCATCCAGAGACATGGGGTCGATTCCCTTCTGATTAATAACCACAAACGTTTTGTCGGTGCCGTCACACAACTTGCGTTTCAACTCAATGATTTTCTTGACGCGTTGATCGATGAAATCGCGCTCGGCCATTACAAATTTTTCACGCTCTTCTGAAGTCTTATAGAAGAATCCAGAGTTGACCTCCGACTTTTCGTATTCCAACGAAACGTTACATGTCAAAATGTACGCATTTTCCAAGCGCTTGGGCATGTCGGGATGTCTGCAGCCATGGTCCATGACAAGGCCACGAATCAAGCTTGTGTCGGTGGCAGTCTTATGTTGCATTTCCATCAACTCAACCATGTGCAAATCAATCTGCTTGTCTTCCTTTCGTATGGCTAGAACTGCATCGACACACACTTCAGTCAAGAGATCAGCCAGAGTGGGATGAACTTTAGTCTTCAAACTTGTATTGGCAACGTCCATTAAACTCTGTTTGTTGATTTCAATCGGTATCTTCATGGTATCCAAAACGGCTAGAGCCTTATCCTTGGCTTTCTCAAAGCCTTCAGTGACAATGCGTGGATGCAAGCCTTCGGCCAGGAAAATATCAGCCTGCTTCAATAGTTCACCAATAAGTAAAACGGTGCAAGTTGTGCCATCGCCAGTTGAGTCATCTTGAGCTGTGCTGGCCCTGGCAATCATGGAGGCTGTTGGATGCTGAATTTGCATTTCGTGCAACAGAACATTGCCGTCCTTGGTAATTTTAATATCACCAGCTCCAGAGACCAGCCTAATAACCACAGAACTTATTACAATTTTTGTCAATAAAGTAGAAAAAAATTAAGAAAGAGTTATGATTGTTGTGTCCTTTGAATGCAGAGTTCAAGAACTTTGTAAATCTGCTGTGTATAATTAAACAACATTCATATAGCGCACGTTTATAACAAATTCAGATATTTTCCAGAATTTATTGGCTAACTACGCAGACTATAAGTTATAATAGTTATGTATGTATTTAAATCAGAACCTCCAAATTTGTATAAGATCTAATACAAATCCATATGCGATGACGAATTTTTGGTCTCAAATCGCATTTAACCTAACTTTTCAACCCTCGATGCGGTCAGATCGGCGCGCAAGGCGTTTCTTCTACCAGACCATATGGCCAAAAGTATTCGGATTTATATGAACAATTAAGTTTATTTTGAATAAAATCCAATCCCCTATTGATATGTGGTGGTAATTCATCGATTTCACTTACATTTTCATTGTTCCCTTAGGACCCAAATTGGTTCTCATCACATCCTGTAATCCTTTAGCTGCGGAAATATTGATAGCCAACGCTTGAGCCGCACGTGCAAACTCTGCTTTAGGATTCAAGAGACTTATTGACGCCATTTCCAAGTTTTTTCGATTATTTAAAACTTTAATAAGTAAAATAAATCTTCAATGAATTTTATTGAAATTTCTAAAAATTCCACCATGCAATACGGCGAAAAAATTACGAATAACAATTGGCGATGTTCAAAGAGAATTCTACTCCTGTGAATTAAAGACAGGGTTGTTAAGTTTTATAACCAAAGCTCTTCACGTTATTTAACAAAAATAAATATGTACAATAAAATTGAGTTTTATGAGTTTTAGCTTTTGCTTGACTGGTGTACGATTTACAATGTTAAGAAGACCTTATTTTGTACAAACTTGCAATAATTTGTAAATAAATAAATAAATTAAAATTGGTTATTCATTATTTAAATTATTTATTAATATATTTAGTTATTGAAAGTCACCTTTTAAACATTATTTAATTTACAGCAAAAACTTCATTTTATCTAAAGGCCATAATCTGCAAACAATACGACTTTTGATTAATCCTAGCGGTATCGGTCCGTAGTACCTTGAGTCAGAACTATTTCGACTATTGTCACCTTCAATCCAAACATGTCCCACTGGTACATAATCATCAGAAAACTCTATACCAAAATTATCAGTTGGCATCGATGTTGTTATAATTTTATCTCCCGGCAGGCCAATTATACGCTTGCAAATATATTGAGTATGATCTGTTGGTGATTTTGCAATTATTATATCACCGCGATTTGCCTTAAATAAACGCGCCGAAATTCTTTCTGTTAGTAAAATATTGTTTGAATACAAAGTCGGCTCCATTGATGGTCCATTACACTATATTTTTGAAAAATACATTAAAGGGTTTATAAATTAATATATACTCGTTGTTATAAATGAAAACTTGTTGCCAGCGATTTATTTACTAACCACTACAAAATCACCGAGGTACTCGAATATGCAATGAGTTACACAACCGTAAACAAAGCTGTACTTCAAAATTTCTTTTATGCGTGCAAACATACTTATTTTACTTCTTTTCTCTTAACTAAATGTAACTGAAATTCTTATCAAGTGAAACCATTTAATTTAAAGCACTGCAGTAAATGAATTAACAATAAAACTAGCTTCAACGTATGGAGAAATAACAATAACAAATGGTATGTTCACTCAGATACGCAGGGCTGCAACATACTATAGTTGCTAAGTTATAGAAATTTTACTAATTCTTTCTAGTAAAAAAATTTGTATGAAAAAATCATTGCATTTCTTTGGCGAAGGTTTTTTATTAAGCATGTTTATATATGAATTTTTATTTGTATTATAATACAAACTTAGTTTGGTTTTAGTAAATGTATTTTATTGCATTTCTTTTAATGAACTTGATTTTTCTGTATTTTCAGTCAATTCAGAGTTTGAGATATAAGTGGGATTTCCACACTACCCTCTGAAAGTGAAATAATGATGCTCTCTAACTTTCTTTGTCCTGCCATCACTCTCTTAATATAATATTAAATGACAATTTTTATATTTTTTAGACATATAGTATATTTCTTTGCATATTTTCAGAATAAATATAGTTTTGAAAGAAAATATTGGACGTAAATTTTTTTTGGTGCTTACTGATTGATGTCTGCTGCCTGGTTATTATAATTCTTTTAAGCGTTCATGTGTTTATAACATGCGTGAATTGCACATAATTAATGATTTACAATATCAAACGCCAATGATCCGTGTCGTATATATTGATGTCGTATATAAGTTGTCCCATACTTGGTTCCGTCTGCAAAACACCATTAACCCTTGCTTATCATAAATACTACCAGCGCTAATATAATGTAAGTTTATAATGATTAGAAACTGTAGTCACTACTTAACTAAAGCATAAATAAGTTGACTTAAGAACTACGATCTAATTAAATAAACTAAACTAGAACAGTCAATACAAATGAAATGTAAACCTGTTTCTTTGTTTGCACAATAAATATTTGGAATTTTCTCATACTATATACGTATGTATATTTTGGTGGTAAAAGTCATGCTGTCATCTAATTACTCAGCTTTTTTGCATGCTTCCTTTTGTCGACGTTCCTGACGTTCCCGCACATCAACTGCAATCAAATCTTGGCTGGCAACATAAGCATGCGTACAAGAGATGAGCGACTTAAGTACCGCAAACGGAGATGAAATGACAGCGAGTGCTTTGAACAAGGAAATCCCCAGTACTAGAAGTTTAGTTGGATAATAAAACAAATGATACAAATTCATAGGAAATACTGCATTTAGAAACACATACTCAACGGTCCATTTGTGAAATGCAACAGGTACAAACAAATGTAGAAAAGCTCATTGACACAGCACATAAACGTGAGCACATCTTTTTGATAGTAGACACGCATTATAAAGTTGTCACTCACTTTATGAGAGCTCCGACCAACCAACACGCTCCTGCAGTGAAATGATTTAAATATGATTACAATATTCAATGCAATAGATTATGGTGAGTACGAGCATACGTTTGCATATACAACCAGTGACAAGCTATATCGATGGCCATGGAGAGCTGAAACCAAAACATGTATTTGGGGTAGAAGTAGCTCAATGTGACTAACAGACCCATGGTGCCGCAACGATCCGTCAACTGATCAAGCATGGCGCCAAAGCGGGTACCTAGAATAGATGCAATTTATAAATCTTTGTGTAATTATGTATATAGCTAAGCATTAATTTATTTCTGAAAACTGAAGAATATAATATATAGATTTTATGCAATTAATTATATTGGATAATTAGAGATGTAATTCATTATCTTAAAGGATTTTCGCTTTAAAGACATATTAGTGGGAATGCACATCAACGTAAGAATTAAGGGAAAAGGTAATTGAATTAGTTTCTTGGGGAGTGTATGTGTGTGTGTGTGTTCAGGTATCACTGCAGAAAAAAGTCGCAAAACGTCTATCAATAACTTCAATCGAAATCGTGGCAAAAGCCAAACAACAATGGATTGCTGTGCCGGCGTTTTTGAGCTTTATATTCGATGGCTGGAAAGACCCTCGCCTTCTCTATGAGATAAGTTAGTCGCATAACTTTTCATACATTTGGACAAACAAGAAACAAAGTAGAAATGTTTATTTCGAACTTGATTAGCCAAACAAATAAAACGTCTCATTTTTTTTAAACACTTACTTTGATCGAAGGCACGCGCCGCATGTCCATCAACAGCGTCCAGGAGCGCGCTTATTATATAACACCAGCCGGATACCAAATAGTTACTGGCCATGAACCAGAAGGCAATCAATGCCAAGACGATTCTTCCATATCCTACAGAAGAAAGCCATATAAAAAAATCAATAAATAAAAATGTATGTTTTCCAACACTAATTAAATTACGATTTCGTTCAAGCAGCAGCTGGTTTTCATCCAATGTTCACTCAATGTTAAGTTTGTTTTCAATCTACAAAACTTCAATGAATTACTCACCGATTAAATTTGGAATGAAGAAAATTATCTCATCATGCTGTGGAAGCGCCATCGTCACGAACGAACTCGACCTGTCTTGCAAGCAGTATATTTCGTTGGAATTATAATACACTAATTTTTCCCTACCAGAAATATTTTCTCTGCAGCTGCCTGCAACTACAGTTTTCCGCTGCTCTCGTTCTTGTTATACTGGAAAAATATTTTAGCTTCTCGTGTACGGAGCCAAACAAAACATCAGAGTTACCAATGAAGTCCAAAGTGCAAAAAAATGTTAGATTCTGATATGAAACAGAAATTGAATATATCGCATATATGTACGTCCTACGAATAAAACTAATACAGATATTGCACTTATTGTTCAGTTTTAAAGAGTATATTGGCATTTGGCAAATTGCTCAAATTGGTGCAGTCACACCTGTGCACTCAGATGTGTGGTGGTTGGGCATGTGGTGGCGATGTACAAGTTATTAATATAAATGTATGATGATAAATAAGAAACTATTGAAATGAAAATTTTACATATTTTAATATTTCGTTCATAAATTTCGTTCGTAAATTTAGTGAGAAAGTTAAAACTAACTTAAGAAAAACGTTAGATTGACATCCCTATCTGCGCAGAAAACAGCAGCTGTTTACATATGCAGTCACCGATGTTGAGTCTTTTAAATTGTATATCGGTTAAAGGGGGCAATATTATTTTCTGAGATTGAATCAGTACTAACATACATATAACTAAATACTGTATTAATATATTACTGCTTGACTCAGGTTTATCAATATGTTTTAGTAGCTGCGTAAATAATTTTAAACCAAGTTATTGTTCAGAATAATTAAAAAAATAATTTTTTAATTTCAACAAATGATATAGGAATAATTATTTTTCTTCTTTCTTTAATAACATAAATGAACAGTTTAACCCAGTCAAACTTTTTATTTAGAATGTACTGCATGGAAAGGAAATTTTTCGCTGTTGCTACCTGTGCTGCTTCTTTGATCTGATCTGTGCAAAATGCAGATTTTTCGACTTCAGCGCTATAGAATATTTTCTTGTCATGGTCGTTTTTCTCGTGAATTTTTTGCGGATGATTTAGAGTTTTCTAATTAAGTTAAATCACTGAAAATTACTGCAAAATAAACTATAGACGACAGAAAAAGTAAAACTTGTGAACTGGTGTGATATTCTGAACAAATACTGTGAAAAAATAAAGGAAAAAATTTCAATTTGCACTGAATATGCGAAAACTACCAAAGTGGAAGTGAAGTCAATGTGAAGACAGAAGAAAAAGTGAGAGACAAATTTTAACAAGTAGAAAGGTGAACTATTGCCAGAAGATGAAAATAAATCTTTTCAATGCAAAATGCACCAAATAGTCGCTGAAAAATAATAAATTTAACACAAATCGTGTAAATAAGTATTTATAAATATATACTCATTTTCGGTGGTGCACAGAACTTGAGGAGAAAGACATTCAAAGCAAGGCAGAAAAATTAAAATGACGTGTTTTGCCGTATAAAAGCAGCCTGACAGAGACAACTACCATATTCACTGTGAATAGCAAAGTCGAAAAAGGAGTGATTGCTGGAATAAAGTTAAAGCCAAATAATTAACACAATATAGAAAGAAATGTAGAAGAGTTAAATATGCAAAAATATTCTAAGAAGTTTTCTCGCATTCTGGAAACTTTCAACATTCGCATTTAATAATTATCCAAACCACAAAAATCCCAATTTGTCCCTTTTCGCAGTTGCATGTAATTTTGCATTTTCGGTTATATGAAATTTCCCTACAGATACTAGTCATCTCTCTCGCGCATATGCAACTGCAGAACTTTTGAAATTGAAGAACTGTGCGACCGATAATATTTAGCAAATAGTCTTGTGTTTGGTACGCAGCAGAAATTAATGAAAATGTACAATTTTCGCTGCATATTAAAGTAATTTGAATGAAATAACTACAAAACAAGTACTGCGTTCCAGCAATTTTGCGAAATAAAGTAAATAAGAGGATTTGCAGTCGTTTGACAGAGCTCGCTTCTTCCCGACCATCTGTGTTCGTAGGGGCGCCGCATGTGATTGTGCAAATTTTCATTTTTTAATCTATTTAATGCTTATATGTGACAAAAAATGTCGATCCCAGAACAACGCGTGTAGAACGCCGGTTATATTTTGAAAGCATCAAAACGCACGAGTAAACTCGATTCGATTTGGATTGATTTTGGATATTCGTTACACCCATTTTTCACTTTCCGGACAACTCGTCTCTCCTTTCCATGGCTTTCAATGAAATTAACGCCTGAGAAAATGAACAATGAACAAAAACATAAAACCACTTCATCGATTGTCTCGATTGCCTGTTCCACATTGAATACTGAAATTATAACGACCACATCAACCACAACCACGCCAACAACATCAATAGCGCCGCAAACGTCGGTGCATCACCACAACTCATCGCCGTCGGCGTCTGTACCGACATCGTCATCAACGTCATCAAAATCGTCGACTTCGTTATCATTAGCACCACCACCAACACCACCAACGGCAGTGAGCAAGAGTGCTAATCACGCCAGCACTCACGTCAGTCCAATGTCTGATGCTTCTGCAACAGGCCAGCTAAGAGGCAATTCAGCCCCTCAAAAAGATGTACCAATAAACACTGCAACGGACGGTGCAGCAAGCACACCAGCATTGGGCTCAGGCACTTCCACGCCCAAAGTTGCTGCCACAGAAGAAACAAACAATTGCATCAGCGGCAATGTTGACAAAACCAAGGTATGAGAAATTGTATTCTAGATATTTAGTTACATTTTTTAGCTAACCTTGTTGTGCGTTTCTATTTCTAACAATTTATTAATTGTTATATATATATATATATATTAATTGTTTTTCCAATTATTATTTTATAAAACAGCAGCATAAACGGGAAGAGAAATGCTTTTTGTTCGATTCGATTATCGTCAGAGGAGGTCGGTTAAAAGAAGTTGTTCAAAGGGCGTTTTAAAAGCAGGCTTATTGGGCCTTTAAAATAATTTGGGATTTTCAAATAATTTGGACTTTTGAAATAATTGTAAATGTAGCAATTGTTAGAAATCTTTGATTTAGAAAGTTTCAAGGTTTTTCAATCTTTTGATGCCGAAGAAGTAATAAATTTCAATGCACAATCAAATGGATTATCCCCCTGTCTGAATGGGTGGGGCAGCTGTCATTACCACGTTTAAAATTAGTTACTAATCAACTCATAATATGCTTCATTATTGATTAAAGTCGAACGCACTATTTGTATAGTTTTCTTTTCGGTAACAAGCATTTGTACTTTCTTTCACTGTCTAAGATTTTAGTTTTTGCTTCGATTTTATGTGAAAATAAATAAAAAAAGAAAATTAAACACGTTAAGGCAAAAACGAGATTATTATAAATTCGAAATTCCTGAATTTTATAAAAACACGACTTCAAAAGGGGCAATAATTCTCATCCCTGTACAAATATATTGTAGTAAATTATATAAATATTAAATAATTCTCACCATGATAAAGTTTTTGGTTGCGATAAAAGTCGATAGTGTTTATAAATAGAATTAATATTGTTAAAATTCTAACTTTTATCACCTCCAACTGGCAACACTAGAGTGGTAAATAATAATTATTATTAACTGCTTGCTAATATACATGCATGGTGTAGAAAACGCAGTATATCAACGACCACAATGATAAAGTACATATACTGCAACACCAACACATTAACCGCAAAGCTTCCGCTATTTAAAAAATAACATTTTATTCACATTTGTGGGAATCGGATTTACTTCTAACATTAAAGAAAAAAACGAACGTTCAGCGTTTAACTAAAAACAATTCTATTTAAAGGAAATTTTGAAATTTCTCACTGTGTCTGTTGTTAGTTTTTTAATTGTGAGGATCAGCTTCAGTTTCTTAATTAAATATTAACAAAACATAATGTGATTAATTATAAAAAATTATTTAATTAATTAAAAGTATATTTTTTTTAGAGTTTTCTATTGTTAAAACATTATTATGAAACTTAACATTATTATTAATTAATAGAATGAAATTTGTGGTTAAATAATGTGTTTAGTTAAAATTGAAAATAGGCTCGAATTGTGAACCGTGTTTTTTAAGGAACATTTGCAGTTCTGTTTCTTTTAATTATGTTTGTTTAGTTGAAGGTCTTTATAACGGTACTTTCTGCAGTAGGTACCTCAGTAATATTTAAGAGGTTATATTAATAGTTTCTTATGCGAATTTTTTTGGTTATGTTTTTTAATATCAGCAGAAGCTTACTTAAAAGTTATTATTATTAATTAATTAATTTTTCAGAAAACTGAAACATGGGAAGAGTGTCGACTAAGAGACTGGGATGATAGTCGCCTAAAAAATTTACTCGAAGAAGCTTATTCGTACAAAAATCCTAGAGACAAAGAAAATAAAAGTGAAACTTTCTTGGTAAGTTATAAAGTGAAAAACCAAAAAATACAAAATAGAATAAAATGTCATCAAATTTACTATATTAACTTAAGGCCGTAAAATTCTTTTTTTATTGCGGATGAAAATAGAACACATAAAATATTTGGTTGTTTGTCCAGAATGTAATGAATAAAGAAATAAGAGAGATTAAAGAATAGAAATAAAACATTTCATTGTAGGTTATAATGGAAAAAGTGAAATAAAAAAGCGGTTTTTTAAAGAAAAAATATATTCATCTGTAACAATTTATCTTGGTTTTAAACACAAAAAGCATTTTCTAAAAAGTTGGAATGATTACGATTGCAACTACGATTGGTTCGAATAATAAAGGGCACACAATGCTTAAGCGAAAATCCAGTGTATAAACGGATGACAGTTATATCCACTAACGTCGCTTGCATTATGATCAGGTCTCTTCCACTCGCTCTCTCTCCCTCTGTCTGTCCCTCTCTCTCCCTAGCTCTCATATCGTCCCTTAGCTTATGTTAAGCGTTTTGTAGAAAATCCTCGCTATTTTTTACAGACATACAGTGTTGCATTGTAACTGCTTCAAACTTAGTAAACCACAACATTAACAAGATCCATCGTACGTATACATTTTAATAGCCAACACTTACTAAATTATATCCAAACATTGTTTTAATTTCTTATATTTTTGTATATCAATATTTAATCATTCTTTAAGATCGTTTAAATCATTAAACCTTCTTTAAAATTATATAAATCAATAAACATTCTTTAAAATCATTTAAATCAATAACCATCAATATTTAGTTACTTAAAGTAAATTTCATATTTTTTTTGCAGCAATTACTGCAGAATGCAGAAAATGAGAAGGAAGATCAGACCTTTGCATTTCGTGCAATAGCTTCCCGTTACACACGTAACTCCTCCACAGCCACATCGTCCAACAGTCACAAGCAGGGTGGATCTCTGCAAGATCTCGTCGATGCTGTGCGCAATGAATCACTTCTAGACTGTGACTATCAATTCAGTGTCGGTGGACAACGCAATCGACGTAATAATCATAACTCTCGACAAAAGAAATATTCATCGGTGTCCTCGAGGCAGCGTGAAGGCGGCAGTTTACCGAGTAACGTCAACGTCACCTACTGTGGCGGCAGTAATTTGTTAAGTAGCGCGCTCGATCAGCAGAACGCACCAGCATTTATGCATGAGGGGGTTGTAAGGAATAATAGTATCAGCATCAATAATAACAACAACAGCAACGCCATCAACAGCAGCAGTAGCAACAGTAACAGTAACAACAAACATCAACAGCGACGTAACAAAGCAAACGATCGCACTAACATTGCGACGGTGACTGTGGAAAAGGATTGCGAGAGTGTTGTGGGCTTGAATAATAATAATAACAACAACAACAGAACCAGCAACAGTAACAACACCAACGATAGTTCATCAAACATTTCTGGCGTTGTTGGAGCAGCTGGTGCTGGGGTTGCTGTTGGAACTGGTGCTTTAGGTGGAGTTCCTGTTAGCAGCGGTGCCGTCAACAGCGCTTGCAGCAGAGATTTCGTCATTGAAATGGGTGAACCAATGTTGGATAT
Organism: Myopa testacea; assembly: GCA_949629155.1. Taxonomy (NCBI): domain Eukaryota; kingdom Metazoa; phylum Arthropoda; class Insecta; order Diptera; family Conopidae; genus Myopa; species Myopa testacea. The sequence continues at coordinate 29,160,071 of OX451345.1, forward strand.
ACAACAGTCGCAACAGATACTGCAGGCCAAAGGACAAGATGCCGCCACACAGGTATGCAGTGAGCTTTTGCTGTTTTAAATTATTCCGTTGTCTTAATATTATTGATCTAACTTTTAGGGCCTCCCATTTTACGATCGCCTGGATAACATCGATTTACGAATTCCACGCAGTAATGTCATCAGCTCCATGCAAACGAAAACTGAATTTGCGCCGGCGAACTCGCAATGTTATGTAGATGAAGCCGTACGCTTTACCACTTTGGAACGCGGTGGTGAACTGAACGGCTCCACAGGTACTGGCATTATTGCGGGAGCGTGCGGTCAAAACAAAGTCTCTTCCTCCACAATCGAAACAAAAGAATTAACTTTGGATGAAAATTACAAATCATGTAGATCAGTTTTAGGCGAAAAGACTGAAATTGTTAAAACACCATCGGCCATGTTTTCCACTACTAAAACAATCACGGTAAGTAGTGACAGAGAGAAACAAAGGAGGGACAGAGAGTGTGAGAGACGGATAGACGCAGAGAGAGCTAGATAGATCGAGAGAGCGAGAGAGAGAGAGCTAGATAGATCGAGAGAGCGAGAGAGAGAGCTAGATAGATCGAGAGAGCGAGAGAGAGAGAGAGAAAGAGAAAGACAGACCTATATTTTAGCTTCAATTCTATTGTTTCGTTTGCATTGATTTTACTGTACATTCACATTAATTGTTTTATTTATTAGCATTTCTAATGGTTTTGATAATTTCCATTTTTTCAGCGACAATTCGACGAGAATGGAAATTCTTTTAATGATATCTATCAGAAAGGCGCTGCCGCAGCAGCTGCCATACTTAATGCCACCGGCGGCGGCACATCTTCCATAGTAAGCCAATCGCAGGCGAAGGCTAAAAACAAAAAGAAATCCCAGCAGGAACGCAACACAAAAACTGTGGACGTCAAATCGGTGGCCGGTTATCGTGGAAACGATCCTGTTGAGGTGCTTGTTAAATACATTGAGAGCACCGAAGATAAACAAAATGACAAATCAACTAGCAACAGTAACAAATTTAATGAGAACAACAAAAAGAAAGAACGTAAAAAGGACAAAGAAAAGCAGCACAAAATGAAGAAAAGCAATTCACTGGAAGAGCTGCGCAGTTGCTCCAAAATGGATGTGGATGAGCTGAAAACTACCGCTGCGACGACCGAAAGCAATGTCATCATGCGGAACAAAAGCGGAAAAAATAAAAACAACTCTTCCTCGGCGGCAGACATCAACAAAAACTACGACAACAAAGATCTAAGCACGACAAGTACTAAAGCATCAGCTGCTTCTTCAGCAACAGCCGCCACCGCCTCCACCGCCAGCGACAACAATATTCAACGTAAGTGCGAGCGCCGCTCATGGGGCACCGAAGAGCTGGATTATTTGGGTGACAACAATTGCAATGACGAGAAGACAACGACGACGTTGGCTAAGGAGAAGAAGAGTAATAAGAATAAAGACAGAGACCATGAAAAGGATGAAAAATCAAAGGATTCCATCACACAGGAAAAAACAACAGAAAAACAGGAGAACAAAACGCAGGTAACAGACACAACCACAACAATACAAACACCGCCGGCAGCAACAACTACGCTCAAATCGGAAAAACGCAAAAAAAGTGAAGGCAACATGCACCCAACCACGACCACAGTAAGCACCATAAATGGCGAAGACGTACTAGCAATGGACGCTTCGCTTTTGCCGGAAACTGCAGGTTTTCACATGGTTACCAAAAAGAAGAAGGCGAAGAAGCAACGCGCTTCATTGGACGAAACTAATAGCAGCAGCAACAACTACACTGGCAACATGGGCGGCGGCTTCAATCGCAACACATCAAACTTCATGTCCAACATGCAGAAATCCAACAACACAAACTCTGCAACACAACGTTACAAGTACTACAATCAACATGCAACGAACAATGATTACGTTCACGCTTATAACAATCATGCAAATAGCAACAATAACAACTACAACAATTATAACCACAGATACAACAACAATACCAACAATAATCAAAATGTTGTCGACAAATCACGACGCAAGTCCACTTCTTCCATGCCGCCATCGGAGAAATCCGATTCCAGTGATCTCGACTCAGTGCATTCGTTGCCCATAGAGTCCACGACAGGAGTGGCAACCACAGCCCTCATAAAAGGTAAGCCACGTCATAAGAATACCAACGGTGCAACAGCGACAACTGCAACTACGGCCGTCAACAATTCAGCGGCTCCCGTTTCGTATGCGGACATCGCACGGACCAGTAAAGAGCAGCAATTGACATCTGCACCAGCAACGATTGCATCACCAGCATCTGCATCAGCAACGTCTGCATCAGCAACGTCTGCATCAACAGCATCTACGTCAACAACATCTGCTAACGGTGTCGACAAGTGGCCAGTTGTTGTTGATTTAGTAAGCAATGTAAACCCAACAGAGTCCACTGCCGATTGTAACAATGTAGAACACATTGCTACACCACCTACACAAGCTGTTGGCCAAGCGGCCACAACGACGACTGGTGCGATCACAACGAAGCATAAAACAAAAAAGTCTGCAACCAAATCTGATTTCCCTGAATTGGTAGCGACTTTGTCGCCACCAGCAGCAACATCCAGCAGCGTGTTTGAAACCACAAAAGCAACAAATTTCAAACAGATCTCCTACTCACAGAGCCTAACTTCCGTACCTCATGCTACAGCAATCGTTCCATCGAACACCGCCGACGCAGCTGTAATTGTTGTCGACTCTTCGAACAGGGAACAAATTGAGAAGCGTCATGTTGCAGCCGCCCCTTCAGCCATAGAAATCAGAAAATCTGACCTGCCCGCACAAGCAGCAAACATTCATATGCAGCATATAGCTAAACCACAACAATTCTGCCAACAGCAACCACTGCAAAAATCAAAAAGTGTAGAGCACGAAAGCTATAACTACAATTACGACAGCAGTAACATGGATCAACAGTATCCCGCATTAGAGAAGACTGTCAAGCGTCATGGGACCTCTACGGTTGCCATTGGAGGTGGTTTAGGCGCCTACACTTTGTCTGCTTCCGCGAAGCAGCAGCAACAACAACAACAACAGCAGCATAGTAGCAATGCTATTGATGAAACTGTCCTCACTAGCACAGCACCAACAACGTCTACTTATAATAAAAATACCTCGCCAAATGCAGCAACAGCAATAGCAACAACTGCAACTGCTATTGCTCTTAAGAAACCAAAAGAAAAATCTAAAGAGGCATCAGCAACTCATGCAATGTTGACACACGAGTATTTGTCACAGAACAGCAGTAATGCTTCCGTCTTTAATAATGTGCGCAAAACCAAAAAGGAGAAACAGCAGCAGCAGCAACATTTGTTGCAAAATGAATTAACGCCATACAAGTCGACGACGACGGCAACACAGACTGGCGCCACATATGTAAACAACACAAATCCTAGCAACAGCAACAGTGCTGTCACTGTCGCCACCGCTTCAAATTTAAACAGCAAAAAATTACATAGCATCCACTGCGCACACAGAAAAATGCATATAAAAACAAACTGTTTAAACAAGCACAGCACATCGGCTGCAGGTGGGGCAACAACAAACACAGCAGCAGCAACAACAAATCGTCCAGCCGTGATTATTCTAAATGATGATCGCACTGTAGGTGGATACACGCCTAACAATGAGTTCACTTTCGGCGATTTCAATGAGGAGGAGTTGAAATTCTTCGACGATGACGTCATATCGGCAACGACTGAAGTAGACGATGGAGATGATTATGAAGAAAATGAAGTTGACAGCGACAACAATAATGCTGGTGTAACCGAATATATGACCGCCAAAGATCAGAATACACTAACAGCTGCCTCACCAGCTATAACAGCAGATGGTGCAAACCGAGATAAGCGGAAAACCTCACCGAGTACTATGGCAACAATGCAACAGAGCTGCTTCAATGACTCAGGTGCTAATTTTAATATCACGTCAGCAAGTTCCTCATCATCAAATTGTGATATGGGAGTGTTGAACAATTCTACGCAACAATCCGACGAGCTTATAATGATGTCGGCATCGGATGCATCGTCGCCGAATTCATCATTGTTTGTCTTGGGAATGGCCAATCAATCCAGCGATAGCGGCATTTACACAAGTAATAAACTAACAAAAGTTAGGGGCAACATGAAAAGAATAACGGCAATAAATGAGGTTACCAACTGTTGTGGCAGTAGCAATATCAATTTTATGGAGTCAGCAACGGAAAATACAAATCAAGCAAGTACTTTTCTAAATACATCGTCATCATCGTCTTCGTCCTCCTCTGAGCAAATTACGGTAACTAATAACAACAACAACACGTCATCATCGTCACCGCCACGAGTAGTAATTAAACAAGAAAATGCCGACGGTAACTGCAACGCATCTTTGTCGACATCCCAGCAACTTGAAACCTGCAACGATATTGAAACTGCTATAATAGCTGCTGCCCGAGCTGCTGCCGTGCACCAGCTGCAGCAGCAGCAACAACCAATTTGTAATTCATCCTCATCAGCTTCTAGTTCCTTATCATCGTCGTCATCCGTCTCAATTGAATCAAAATATTCATCATCATATCAATCGCACCAACAGCAACAACAAAATCATTATCACCATTATCGCCACTATCATCGTCACTGCAGTCAACAAACCGATGATGAGCATCTGCAATACCATCAACAGCAGCAGCAGCAGCCATACGATCGCTACAGAAGTCGCAGCAACAGCAGCCAGAGAGAAGAAGTGACTGGTGCTCAGCACAAAGAGAAGGATTTATATTTTATAACCCCAACAACGCCATCGGCAATGAGCTCACTGCAACATAATGAAATAATTATAGATTTTATTGGATCTGGTAAGTTTTTAGAGCTATAAGAACAATGGATATGTTTTTAACTGATTTTCTTATAACATACATTATATAGACTATAATAAATAATATTAATAAATTCTATAATTTGAAATAACAATTTAAATTAAAAAGCTTAATAATTGAGCCCAAATGAATTTATACGAAATATTTTTAAAACCAGTGAATGAATGTTTTTCTGTTTTCGTTTTCAGCTTGGGAAGAAGTTGCAAATAGCAAAGTAACTAAATTTTATGATGGACAATAAACTAGCTGCAGCAGCTGCCTTCTTTGTCAGCACCCTGTTAATTATGTACGGACTTCAATCTTAAAGTAAAGTAAATAAAGTAAAACCAAAAACAAAAAAAAAACACCGTATATTAAAATAAACCCAATAACAACATCTATGCAGCTGTCTTAAGAAACCCGTTTGTATGTATAAAATGAATAATTTTTGTTTTTCAAAAAAGCAAATTAAACATTTTTTTAAACTCAAAGTAAAAAATTGGTTGCACAATGTATAAAATAACAACAAAACAATATAACAGTAACACAAATAATAATAAACAGAAATAATAACAAACAAAAACCTAAAAAAAAATAGCCTGAAATTGAAATTTCATTACTTTTTATTATTGCATAAACAGTGAATTTTTTGTACATTTACTAAATTATTAAACAGAATTGAATTTCTTTTAAAAGTAGTATAAAAAACGCAAAAATAATAAATAAACAAATAAATTAAAAAACAAAACAAAACAAAACAACAAAGGAACACAAAACAAAAGAAAACAAATCAAACAATTAATACAAGAACCGTGAGCATAAAAAAAGCTAAAGAAAAACTTAATCAAAATCATCAAAATCGATATTACTGATAATAGTTTTATAAAGAATTACAAACAACAACAATTTAATTGAACACTTAAAGAAAATTCAAAGTAAAACTATTTCAAATGATATGGTTATTATTAAATAAATTAAATTTATTCTAATATTTCTATATATAAATCCATATAGAAATAGACTATATCTATATTGATATATGTATACATACTTATGTAAATGTGTATGTATATTTGTAATGTTTGTATGTAGTTGTTGCAGCCGAGGTGAAGAAGAGCAGAGAAATCTTAATTTTTTTAACAAACAAATAAATCTCTAGATACGTGTATGTGTAAAGATAAGATTTCATTATTATTATTATTATTATAATTATTATAAAACATTGAACTTTATTTTACTTTACATGTTATTTTTACGATTACAATTCCTGTTTTACTTTACTTTATTTCGCAACACAAAGCAGAGCATAGAAAAAAGCAAAAATAAACTAATAATTTTTTGAAGTGTATTTAATAAAATTATTTATGTGTTGTATACGAAACCTCAAAAAAGAACACAATAAAATTAAATCTGAATTTGTTATTATTAATAATGTACTAATTTTCTATTCTATGAGTATCAAGCATGAAATGATAAAATATTGTAATCGAGAAGAAATCAAATCAAAAATTTATAAACCAAAAATATAGAAATTAAAAGCAGCAGTAAAGTTTTATTACGATTTCGAATTTGAATACGAATTTTTAAATTTATAAACTTTCGAGTCTATGAAACAATTCCCCATCATCATTGGTTTTAAATAAAAGCTTTGAAGATTTAAAAGAAAAATTCAAAACAGCTAAATTATCATATAACGTATTTTATTGGTATGTGTTTTATTGAAAGATATCCAATACCAATTACTGATTATTTACATACTTAACTACATGTTATTTCGTATATAAAATTCAGAATATAATTTTTCTTTAACAATTCAAACAAAATCTAAGCAACAACAGCTTCTAAACACAACAGGTTCGTTCAGACAAAGTTTAATGCTGCTTCCAGAGCAGAGCTGTTGGTGCATCTCTTATTTTAGCCTCAGGATAAAGATGATTTTTCACAACAACTAAAACTGAATAATGATCACTAATGTCTTAGATGTTCTTAGTTTATATTAACGATATTAATCTTTATTTCATTTATTTATTGCATGTGCTGGTAATTTTCAAGTTTTTCTCAAACACAAATATTTGCATTTATAAAATGTAATTGATGAATTATCTGGATTTTTCAAAGCTTCCAATTTTTTGATTCTGTTCTTTTTTAATGACTTCTTTTAATTTTTAGAAAGAAAGCACAAACAGCTGCAGATCGCCATCGTAGTGATGATGATGATGATTATTATTATTATTTTGTTTAATACATATATTTATTATTATTATAATTGTGTAATATATATATATTTTTAAATATTATATTTTGAAATACTATGTTTTGAATTAATGTGTTCCTTATTTCTTAAATTATTCTCCCTAAACTTGAAATTTATTATTCCTCTATTATATAATTTTCTTACCTTCCAAGTTGTTTCTAGTAATAACGCCGATTTATCTCAGTAACTCTTTTGATGCACTTAAATGAAATATCTAATTTACAAAACTACTGCAAAACTTTCGATTAAACCAAAAATAAAACTCTAAACTCTGGGAATTATGTGAAATGATTTCGCGATTCGTTGGAAATCAAAGAGATTATTTCGAGAATGATATACAAAATATGCACCCTGCACAGATTTTTATTATAACAGTGTTTCAACAACCTAACTTGAATTCTTTTTGTATAATTACTATATACACATGTTATGGTATAGCATGTTATGAATCTGTATGTAATACACAAACACACCATTATATATATACATATATACATATATATTCGCTATATATGGTAAACATATACATATACATATATACTATTGCTGAATAAATACGTTTATATGTAGCGCCGAGCCTTATGCTTAAGTAACGAGGTGAAACGCTAAGTTGCTAAAGCGCCTGGTTAACCTTAACTTTAACTTTTTGTAAACCATGTTGAAACCTACTTAATACATATACTAATAAATAAAAACATTTGTTTGTGTTTTCTTCAGTGAAGCGTAGTTTCCGAGATGATGATGATGAGGTCCAATAACTAAAAAGTCTTGGCATTGTTTAGAATTCTGTAATAAAAATTAAAACACAAAATAACTAATACATCAGATATATATCTATATAAAAATACTAAATCCAGATTTAATTATCTACACGCCAAGCCAAGCTTAAATTAAGAAAATTAATAAGAAAATACAAAGCGTTTGTTTATTTGTTATATATTTTGTTTTTCTTTAAATTCGAATTAAACGTAAACTTAACAAAATGCAGCCGTGTTCGATTCCTAGTTTTATTATGTATTTTTTTATTTTAATGGAATTTAATTTAAATAAAATAATAAGTTGTGAAATTTTCTTATAGTAACTTTTTTTTAGTTATGATGTGTAATACAAACTAATTTAAAAACATTTCTAAACTTATTTGTGTATAAACAGAAATAACAAAGCAATGTAAAGCATATTTTACAAAAATTAAACTGCATACAATTTAACTGCATTAATATATATATATATATAAAATATCTTAACAGAAAATTCCTACTAAAAACAAAAAGCCCAACAAAAATTTAAAATGCTTGTAAAAAATGAAAAAAAAAAAATTAAATAAATCATATATAAATAATTGTTAAAAAAAGGTAACAAGAAAATTGTAATCCAGACCCAAAGCTAATGTTTATTAATAAGTAAACAATTATAATGAAACTTATTTAAATAATTAAAAAAAATGCATATAAATAGTAGTTATAAACATTGAAAATATAGAAATTTTAAATAAAAATTGAAATACATAAATAATTATTTAAATACATAAATAAATATTTAAAATTAAAGAAAAATAACTCGGTAGAAGAAAAATAAAAAAGCAACGGTTTCTTTCATGAATCCAGTGAACGATGTCAGACTAATCCTCTTGAGGCCGGACTCACTCACGTTTTTCCCATTACACAGCCACAAATCAACCAATCAGCATGAGTGAGTCCGGCCTCAATAGGCTTAGTCTGACATCGGCCAATAACTGAAGACTGGCAACATTAACAGCAACAGTTAATAGTTGTGTTTCTGTTAACTTTTCCCTAGTGTTCAAATAACAGTTAAATGTGCTTCAGTGTTCATCTTCGTGCGCTGTCTTAATTTCTGTTAAAGTTTCCGTTCAACATTTTTTATTAATGTTACAATTGAAATGAATTTATTTCGCATTCATTTGAATTAAATCTGTTGCATTAGAAAAACCATTAATCTCGAAGACGAATATTAAAAATCTACTTTTTATGGCTTATTTTTAACAAGCTTTAGAAAATGTCGGGCATTTTTTAGTTAACAGAACATTACATTATATTTAGTTAACATTTTTGATGAATTCAATAATTATTTCTTGTTTTGTTAAAAATATTTACAAACATAACTATTGAATTATATTTTATATATAGTTAAACGGAGTTTTGTTAACATTTAATTAACATAAATTTCTTTCTTTTAACATTTTCTGTTCTTTATCAAATAGAAACGATATGCTTTTTTAATTTCGATTCTACTGAGCATTAAATTGAATGCATTTGTATGCGTGTCATGTGTATGCTTCGGCGCTTGTAGTATGTGTAAATAAGTTATAAATGAAATAAACATGTATTTAAAGAAAAGAATATATTAAATATACAAAAAAAAAATCAAAGCAACAAAATAAAACTATATATAGATACATATATGTACATATACTATCTGGTTGTACATATTTATATATGTTTGTGTATATATGTATATGTATTTATTAATATCAGTTCTACCAACCTACAATACACACTACTAGATTATTTTTGTTGCTTTTTTTATGAAAGGAGAAAAAACTATTCAAATTAATCAAATTAAATATAATTCGTTATTGATAATAGTATTAATATCTATTTATTCACACGCCTATAAACACTATCAAAATAGTTGCTCACTGCTCCAGGTTTTTGTTTAAAGTAAAATAAGTTTTTCAATAAAATACTAAAAATGTGCTATATTCTGAGAGTGATTCAGTGCTTTTCAGACTCTAGGATGTTGAATTAAAATTTAATCTTTAAACTTATTCACGAAATTCGTATTGATTCAAAAAACATTCTAGAGCACTCTATTCAAAGAACTTCTCTAGATCCAAAAGAAGTTTGTAAATAATGATTATTATTGTTTTTCTTTTGTTGTTTAACAATTTAATTTCTCAATATTTCGAAAACTTGCAGCAATGAGCAAAATTTTCAACTTTCCTTTTTTTCATGTATAAACAAATAAAAAGAAAAACAAAACAAAAAAGAAACAAAAAATCATTGAAGCAGAAGAGCTGTGAAGTTTAACTATTTCAAATAAAACAAAAAAATGTGTCTTTCTTTCTTAATGAACTGCTTTTTTTCGCTTTCTTTCATTCGAATTTCTCAACAAATAAGAAAACAAAACAAGAAATAAATGAAATGAAATTGTAACTTGATAAACTATTATAAAAATATAAACAAATGCATAAACTAAACAAAAATAAATGAAAACAGAAAATTCATTGTAAACATATTTTTAAGCCACACAATTAAACGCTTCTTCTGTTTTAATATGCAGCAGCGTCAATATTTAAAAACCAGGTATATATGCACATATATATATATTGTATATATCATATATACATACATATAGTATATATATTAAAATTCAAGCAAAACAATTAAATAATATAAAAATTCAACCATTTACGACTCGATGATCATCTTGCTATTAATGAATTAGTTAATACAATGAATTTTATTTTTATTATTAAAAACTATTAAAAAGCTTTTGTGTCAAAAAGCTGCATTTTGTGGTTGTTCCATAGAAGAAAAAAATATATAAATGCTGTTGTATATTTTAACCTTAAGATTGCAGTATAAATAAATTAATTTAAATAAAAAAAGGGTTTGTTGTATTTATTCAATTCAAGTAACATTATCGGACAGAGCATTGTTATGTCAGATAATCGAAAAACTGGACATTGTAGACTTAGGAGTCATTTCAGAATTCTTGGCATTGAGACTACGAATTTCGCTTCTGTAAAAATGGCCACGAGACGCCTGAACATCTGCTTTCTGAATGCGAGGCTGTCACTCGGATGACAGATTTGTCCGATTTTGGATGATTCTATAAATTTAATCAATGGATGCCACTAGTACAACTTTTAGTAGACTTAAGAAAACTTTCTCATTTTATTTTATTACATAAAGTTTTCCAATTTCAAGTGAAACATTAAAAGCAATATAAATCACTAAATCATTCTATAACTTATTGTTACTCTATAAAAAATCTTACTTTAAACTAGAATCGTAATCATATTTGTTAGTTTACAGTATTTGAGCACGCAGTGCCAGGCTACTGGGAATTTCCACATTATTAATTCGCAGCAGGGTGACCAAATCTTTAAGGAATTCCTGGGATATTTTAAGTTCATCATCTTCTTCCAAACGCTTGAAAAGCTCTAGTGCCGCTTCATAATCATTATTATTTTTGAATCTATCCAGCAGCATATTATAGATGCTTTGGTCGTTGATTACATGGCCAAGACCGCGTGTACATCGCCCCAAACGCAGCAGCGTCTCGATGGCGCCTTCGTCACCTAAATGTTCACAGTCTTTCTGTAACATCTCATTATTTACGCGAAATTCTGGATCCATTACCAGACGTCGTAGTTGATTGTCCGTGCCCGACTTGGCGAAGGCCACCAGCAGACTGCTGTTCATTTTGGTGGGCCCGTAAATACGCGTTATGGTATCTGTGACAGTTGTGAGCAAAGTTGTGGCCTCCTCGCATGTGACATTAAAGCGCTGTATGTCCTCAACATTGTTTGAATTGCTGAGTTTAATCAACAGACTCATCAACTCGAATTGCAAGGGAGTACGCTTATACTCTTCGGCGAGTTGCTTGAACTCGGCCACGGCGGAATGAATGTCATTGCGGAGAAGGTATTCGCGGACGATTGGGCCGAGCAGAGTGTTCGGTGTGAAGCAGTAGCGGAGTTTGCGAAGAAACAGGAACGTTTCACGTGTCAAATTCTCGTCTCGGGGCAAATCTAGTTTGGCTGCTAAGTGAGCAACATTCGTCAAGAACTGCCACAGGTTTTTGGTAATATAATCGCCTCCAATAATTTTTTTACCAGACGCGGCGCGTTCACTGAGGATACTCTTTGCTTTATCCAGTTTTTCAGAGCTCACCAAAAGGGCGGAGTAATCAACGAGTTTGTGTTCATCGATATCAAAACCTGGAGAAAAGGAGGAGAAGGTAATCCAATTTAAAGTCAAAGCCAATGTGAATATAGTTCCAGTTCTAAATACTCACCTGGGAACTCCTTTTTTAGCTTCTGAAAAGTCGCTTCGGCGTTGTCCACATCTCTTAGTTTGATGTACATATCAAATATACTGGCCAACATGCCCGGGCTAATCTGCACACTCAACTCATCGCATCGGTGCTTAATTTGCAGCGCTCGCTCCAAAAGTCCATCGCGTACGTTCAACTGTAGCAATCGTCGCAACACGCCTCGTGTATTCATCCCCTTGGATTCGAGCTCTACGAGATGACACTCCAGTTCTTCCCGTGACATGGTTCGTGGATGCTGATTAATGGAAACTGTTGTAACTCGTCCGGTGTCGTCTATCCTTGGGTTTGGCAATGATAGCTCCATGTTGCTCATGTTTTCTAACGTTTTTTGCAGCACCTCATGATTGGCATCGGGAAAGTATTTTTTCATATGACCGATGATTAGCTCAGCCGCTGTTGCTGAAATCTGCACAGATAACTTATGCAGATCACTGATTAAACGTTGAATCACAACAGTGTCATTTTGCAGGTGTGAGCTGTTCCCCACTATTTCCAGCAGCACCAGACCCACGAAATCCATATTTGGTTTGTCCGATTTGCTATAAAGCGCTTCTATAAGCTTCGTAAAGTCACTGTATTGTCGCGTGGCGCGTAGGTACACCGCTAAGCTGCTCAGCGGTTTCACCATGTGCAAGCAATCTAATTTCGTTGGATAGAGCTGCAACAACTCGTAGGCTAACTCAGGCTTTTGCATTCGCAATACATGCTCCATGATAGGGGTGAATATGCGCGATGTCGGAATGCCAACTTTATTAAAGGCCTTCAAAGCCTCCTTGGGATCTTCTAAGACCACAGAAAGACGCGGAAACACGTAGTATAGAATGGTTTCATCATCGCATTCCACTTTAAAGCTGGACATGATTTCTAAAGTACGCAAGATGCCGCTTTCACCCCAACGGTAAAAATTGGTCATCATCAGCGGCCAGAAGTAGTGTGGACGCAACGCTTCTTTCATGGCTAAGGCTTCGAAGAAGGGCAACCCTTTGACTGGGTTCTGATGAATCGCCAGGTCAGTAGCCACATGCAAAGCGCGAGTATTCTTGCCGCTCTCCACCAACATGGAGCAAACATCAATAATTTTTTGTGGATCGCTTTGAGAACGAATGAGTTCGTACAACAGAAAAACGCCAAATTTATCTTTGTCTTGGTTATCGTTGAAGCGAGGAGTGGGCAGATTTCGGACTATGGCCACAGCAGCATCCAGTTTGCTAGATCATTCGTATGAAAATGGAAAAATATACGAAAAAAACTACATTCATTTTTGCTTACCCCGTATAAATTAATTCAGTGCATATTTGTCTAATCGGTTTCGTCACTTCTGTGCCAAGCAGAAGATCTTGCGGCAACTCAAGCAGCCATTTTTCTACTAACTCCAGTCCTACCTGCCCCGATAACAGTGCCGCCGACTTAAGCATACGCAACTGCTGCACTTCATAAAATTTACCCTGGAATTGTTGCCGCAACTCGATGGCTTTTTCTGGTTGTCCATTTTCCAAGTGAGCACACACGAGTTCAGTCTGCGTGTCGCTGCTCAGCGGTATATTGGCAGCTAACATGTTTTCGAGAACCGTTTGGCAACCATTTAAATCGCCATTACGCGAATGGCCCAAAATCAATGCATTGAATACCCGTTCGGTCAAAGCGTGCTGCTGTTCCCGCATTTCGGCCAATATCTGGGTGGCTTGCACTATATCTCCGCTTTCACAAGCTACTTCCATAAGCTGTTCGTAGAGAGACGCATCCACCAGTTCGCTGTTCCAGCTGCTGATTTGCTCCAAAAACTTTCGAAAGTCCGGCAATGTTGAACGATTTATACGCCGTACCTCCAGGGCTATACGATAGTGCTTCGCCGTGAGTTGGCTGTGCAGTTCCAAGTAGTTCCACAAACGCTGAAACAATTGCATACGTTGTTCTGGTGTTTGAGATGGTAGAAGGCTACCGCAGGCGCTAAGTACAAACTCTGTCAGCTCTGGCACCAACAATTGATTGTACACGCTGACATCTTTTTCCAGCACCTCCATTAGCTTGTATAGCGATTCGTACTTAACTACGCCATGGCGTTTATAATGTATATCTATGCGTTGTAGCAGCCTCTCGAGCGTTCTGTGGTTCGAGCTTGTCCCGGGATCTTGTGATGCAGTATGTGCCCTAAAGTTGCGCACTGACAACAGTTGCGGTTTGAAGTGACTTCTTTCCATAGTAGGCAGAGCTATAGTATGAGCCTTCTTCCAGGCTTCGCAGTGTGTTTCAATTGCATAACTGTGCCGTGCTGCGGTTGCGGTTGTCGCATAGACTAGTGTTTTCGTTAGACAATTGGTGCGTTGAGTTTTCCAGATACTTTGCAAGATTCTCGTATTCATGTTGTTAATATTTTCTCTCGGATCACAGGAAAAAATTAATGCATTAGTTGATACAAATATAAATCCATATGCCGGCACAAGAAACCAATTGAACTCTAATGTCAGAATCAGCTGATTGCCCTGTGTTAAATTTTATAAGTTCAGTATGTTCAATGAATAACGAGGAAATGTTCTATTTAATAGTAAGGGAGAAACACATTCTCTGTAAGAATAATATATGAAACACCAAAAAAATCCCAATGTATATTTGTCCAATCCAATGTTATTTAATTTTAAGAGAACATATACGGCCACAACATTTAAAAACAAAGCAAAGTGTCTCGAATAGAGTACCAAAACGAGTCTACATCATAATTGAATTCTCTATAGAATGGTTTACAAATTTAGTTTTATTGTGAATTTTTCGATATTATTTAAAAAAATTATTTTTTGGAAAAAGTAAAATTAGTGAAGAAATTATTAAATTAATTTCGCATTCAGTTAAAATATTGCTCAATGCTAATAAAATGTAATCAACTTATGTGGCGTATTGAGAGCTATGCTGTTTTTTATTAGATACAAAACAAAAGAACCCATAAAGAACTAATTTGGTAAGAATCTAATTAAATCTTATTCATTTGATTGGATGCATAAATACTCAATATATTGTATATATATATTATATGTATTGTGTATGTTCAATATATTACACAATATTCATATTCTTGAACGATAGTAAACATATTTCAGTATCGTTCACGTGGACATGATTTTTTTTCTTCAGCCTAGATAGCCTAGAATATATAACCGGAAGTGATTCTCACCAAACGTGCCAAAGCCACATAAACAATCTCCACTGAACACACCGCAACGTGGTTGTGTTTTGTTTTATGAATGTAAACAAGAAGTTCCAATACATCGTAAGAGTGATGGAGAAAACAACAAAAACAAAAACTTCGCGTGAGGTGTTTTCTTCACGAACTTGTTCATCGTTGGGTCGCACAAATCAACAGAAGAACGTCTCGAACTAATTTCAAGATTATTGAAAACGTAGTGAAAAGATTTGAAGAGTTTTCACAAGAAGACAAAGAAAAAACGTGGTGCAGTGTTCAGTGCAGTATATATATAAAGCAAAAACACTTTTAAATCACATTAAGAAGACAAAAAGTATTCAAAAACAGTGACATAACAAAATATGCTGTATGCCGTGGTAAGTATTTTAGTTTTAAGAAAAGGAATTTAGTTACAAAAATGATTTGCTTTTGTTGTTACACAATAAAAAAACCCCCCGATAAACCCAATAAAGAGTAAACAGCAGCAGTACAACGACAGCGTGTGATATGGTTTAAATATAAGAGATGGAAAGAAACAGTATTTTTTAAGCTAAACAACCATCTTTAAGCTATTCATCCACTAAGTGGGTGGCAAATTTGCCAAGAAAAGCCAAATCGTTCAGCAGTTTCCACCCTTTAAAATTGACTTGTTTTAAATTTTCTGGCAAATATTGTCTTGCAAAATAACGCTTACAAAATGCAAGAACAAGTACAATACGGGAACTTCTGCAGTGGTATGTGTGTGTCTTCACGTGTTTTACACAATGTTTCTGCATAAAAGTCTCACAATTGCTTTGCATTTACTTGTGTAAATTTCAAAAGTTTTCATATCAGTTAAACGTTTTTTAAGAACTTGTCTACCATGCAACGTTACTTCGTGGAGTTGCTGATGTCGCCGCACGCCAGCACATGTTCAGCAAAAACAAACAAAGCATTGCCAGCATGGCATGCACATTTTTCCGAAAATTTCAGAAAGTTGTCAAAAAAAGCCGTGGACGTACATTCGATACTTACTGAAGCGGTGAATGGACGCAAGGGAAAGTACGATTCGACGGAGTGCGGACCGGGAAGGGTACGCAAGGGAAATCCTTTTTCTAATGAAAAATGTAACATTTTTTAACTACCTTCTTGGAGTGAAATCTTCAATATGGCAATTTTATCATTGAATTAAAATAAATTCTATATGTATTTACATTTATAATTCAATTCAATTCTCGAATCGTATCTAATTAATTACGTGGCACAACTTCAACCGTGCCTAAATAAAAAAAATAATAAAAACAAAAAATAAAGAAATGAAAATGAAAATTTTTTTAACATCAAACCAATAACAATAAAGAAATTAACACAAACTTGTTATTGTTATTCGCTTCATTTAAAATGTTTGGCGAGATTGAACTTAAACAAAACTTCATATAAACATTAAATAAAAAATGTAAGAAATATAAAAAATAAATAAATAAAAGAAACAACAAATAAAAAAGAAAAACAAATAAAAAAGAAAAACAAATAAAAAGAAAAACAATAAAAAAGAGAAGCTTCAATAATTTTAAAAAAAAGTTTATTTAAATAATAAATCAACACTTTCAATTTTTATATTCGCAAATAATTTAAAAAATTTCTAATGTATAAATGCGATAAAATGTCTTCAAAATTACTTTCTTTGCTCAAGTTTTCAAACCTTTTTTTCAGATGTTATCAATTCATATAACTTAAGATCAAGATGTAAATCTTGACAACAATCGACAAATTGGAATATTAAATAAAAAAGACTTAAGGGTGTATTAAGTTGATTAAACCATTTTTATAATTTTTTTCAAAATTTTTTTAATAATATTGCAGTAAATATTTAAATAGTAAAATAATTAATAATTAAATATGTATTTGTCAAAATGATCATGTTGAAGACGATGATCAAGATTTCAAGGTCACCAGATCGTTAAACGAATCATGATTTGTTGCTTTTTATTATAGATGTATACATATACTATGTATGTTTGTGCATTTATATTGCCAAAGTTAGATTTTTCTCCATAAAGATAATCCTAATTTAAAATACACAACTGTACTATTTTCATGCATTTATTATTTATGTATTTCTATTGTATTCAGTAAGCTTTTTGGGGCTTTTCTTCTTGTTCCTCGCTCGCTCCCTCACTCGCAAGGCATCAACTTTAATCTGCAGCTTATTTCGATGGTCGAGGATCGATAGAACTGAAGCAGATGGAGATAAGTTTGAGGTTGTTGTTGTTGTCGTTCTCCTTGTTGTTGTTATTAGTGTCGACAAAACGATGATTTTATTTACAGAAACAATAACACAAAAAACATAGAAAAAACAAAAAGTTTAACTAAATAATGTGATAATTGAAACACCACGAATGGTTTTTTTGTTGTTGTTGTCGTTGTTATGTGTTGCATTCTCTAATTTTTTAAAATGTATGGCTTTTTTGAATAAAATCAACAGAAGTAATCAAAACAAAATAAAATTAAAGTAAAACTTTGCATTAAAGATATGTATGTATGTACCTTTAAAAAATGAGAAAAATATTAAATTAGTTATAAAATTAAGTATTAGTTAAATTAATTCAGTTTTTTTTACTTCGATTACTTCGAAACTAATCAAATATTTATTGAAAAAATTAATTAATTCAGATTTTTATTTAAATTATTTTTTTAATTTTTTTCTATTTCTTTTAACCTGTGTTTTTGCTAAGTGCTTCTCGATCGCTTGCAAAAAGGGGCGTGTTCTTTGAGGATCGCAACAACATTCAAGGTTCCTCTTTGACCTCGCACTTATAAAGTGAACTCGTTTACATGACGATACAGTAGCAGCTATAAAAATATGACGCTTTTGTTAATATGTATTTAGTTTAATTTAAAATATTCTTAAATGAAAATTAAGAAAAACTAATATTCGTCATGATTATCAATGTCATCAATTATAAATCATAATATTTGTTTGGTTCAACTTTGTCAGTATTTTTTTACCATAATTTGTTGGTGGTTTTTCACACAGTAACAATTTAATTCTTGGTTTATTTACACATCTATAAGTTATGTGAATTACATTGAATTGAAGCACTTACATCAACTTTAATTAATTTCAATTAATAGAAGAATTAATCATCATGATCCGTTTACCTACGATCGACAACACGTTGTCAATGATTAATTTTAGAAACTGTTGGTTAAATTGACTTACATAAATATAAACAGAATTTTATTTATAATACATATTTTTTCGGTATAATTTAACAGATGTATGTATGTACATCCCTTCATTCATTTTTGATTGCATGTTTGCTTCTTACTTTGTCCTTGACGTCATTGCTGATATACGTCGTCGGTGCCGATATTGATAGCACATGTCAGACGGATCGTCATGATGCGTGCATCACTCAAGCTAAATGATTGATTCGTGGTATGTGGCAAGCAATCAGCGTGTGTGTAATGTACGCATTGTGATGATCTGTCTGACACCGCCCAATCGACCTAAAATATGACAAGTGGAAAGACACAGTTCATCTCTCTATTTCCGAAACTCCTCTCTTTCATTCGAAAGTATGAAGCGTTGGAGCATGAAGCATAAAAAAACAAATATCAATTACAATCCAAACCCAATAATGTACATAATTCGAATATAAAGAATGTATCAGGTAAAAATTAGTGAATATTGAATTTAAACAGCAACAAAGTTATTTAAAAAACTATTCATGTGTAAGTATTTAGAAACACGAGAATAAACAGAATACATTTCAATAAAAAGGAATGCCAAAAGTTTAACACACACATACGTAAACATTTAATAATCTGATACATATTCAATAACTTCATGATCTTGATTACATAATTAATGACACGTACATAGGTACGATATACATACATATAGTTCACACATATCGTATATATATGTATATGTACTATGTACAAGGTATATATAGATTACAAATGTACATACATGTGAATATAGTTCAGATCGTTTCTGAGTCAATCGTTATCACGATTATGTTAATTTATTACGCATCGAAAAAACCTGTGAACATTGAAAAATTAAAAAAATTTTCTTATTAAAAAAAAATATAAAAACAGTAAAACAAATAAAGAAAAAATGTTAAAATGTAAAAATTAGATGTAACATAATTAGATTAATAATAATTACATAAACAAAAAATTAAAACTTAAACTTTGAATTGAAACTATGTAATACTATGTAAAAGTATTGCTTTTGTCATTAATATTGATTACAGTACAACCTCGCTAATCCGGACACTTCGGCTACTTCGTTTACATTCTAACGGAACTTGAACAGTTAAGGTTAGGAGATAAAATTTAATAAACAAACGAAAAATTATTATTAGTATGTATTAAAGGACTACATTAAATGATGTAATTAAATAGTAAAGGAGTAGATAGTAAACCAGAAGTATTATTTCTCAAATAATAATTTAGCTAAAATTTTATTTTTGTTTATTTTTTTATCTCTTAGTTGTTCATTAAGCTTTCGCGTTTTTCTAACGGTTTTTCTCTCTGACAGTTTTACACCACCTTCTTTTGAGTTTTTTTCCGTGCGTACGCTCTCTCTATCTCTTTCACTCTCCGCATTCCATATTTTCTTCCAAACTCACCTGTCACAACAACTTTTCTTGCTCAGTCACACACTTTCAAAAAGTCAGGGTGACTGGGTGACAGGGTGACAGGGTGCCGCGCACTATTTTTATTGTGACCAAGTAAGTAACATTGATCGCAAAATAATTACGATATTTGTCGAGATTTGAATTATATGATTTAGACCTATTTTTTTAACAAACTTAAAAAACGTTGTTTTTTTTAAATGTAAAAAAAATACTACGTAATTATTAATGCCTTAAATATGTATCCAAGTGAAGCAATAATGACAACATAAAAAGAACTCTACACCTTCATCGAACCTAATGAATTCCTTTATTTTATTGTTTTTCTTCGCTCACTAGCGAAGAAAACCGCTTCCCTCTGGTCCACTCTGTAGTCCTTTTCTGAACTTTTCCCGAACGATTTCGTCGTTCGACGTCATAGTGACGTCAGCTGTGAACCGAATTTTTTCTCACTGACAATCTACCTACTGAGTTGTTGAGTACGTTCAGTGACTGCTAGATCTACTGATTTCTCTTGTAAACAATCTTTTTCGTGGTCTTCTCGTTAAACCAGTAGCTCTCAATCGTCCTACATATTTTTTTACCGCTGTAGGAACTCGTCGTCGTAGTACGAAGAACTACGAAATGAAAATGAAGAACAAGACAATTGAACCCGAAACCGACAATGCCGGTTATAAACGATAAACAACAACTGTAACATTAGAAAAAAGCCGTAACAACAATAGCGAGAACAGAATCATTGAAAAAAGCAACAAAAATTGTAGAAAGCAACAACTAAAGCAGTAATAAAAGCCAAGCCAGTAAATAGAATAAGAAAAAGTACAAGAACAACAAAAACAATGTCAACAACATTCAAACAACTTGTAAAAGTCGTTTACAGTGGAAGTGCGCGAATAAAGTTCTAAATTTATGTTATATTCTTAACTTTGTTTCCATTGATGCTGAACTTAAAATAACATTATATTTTTTAGAGTGAAAATGGTTACTTATAAGCTCTGACGTGTTCTGTAGATATGCATACATTAGGTTAATTTAATGAATTTTTTATCACCATCACTGTACTGTGCCGGTCGTGCTCCTGCCATTCGTTCTTGTTTTTTCCATTCTGACCAAAATCGCGACGTCGTCGACGAGGACGATTGACATGCCGTTGATGATCATGATGACTGAGTGAGTGAATTACAACGATAAATGTATTTATTTATTTATATACACAGATTGTGTTGTAAAACAAGTATAACAGCAATACAAAGAATAATAACAACCACAACCAACAATAATAATAATAATAACGCAAAGAAGAAGAACAACAAAAAAGATTATCATCTATTCAATGTTTCATACATACATTCGATCCAAAACTTGACGGAATTATATATATTATGATATCTATTTATCTAATGGTATGTCTATGAAAAGTTAAGATAAGAAAAACAAACTAATTAATATGGATGTGTGTAAAAATATATAAGAGAATTTAAAGAGAGTATGAGAGAGAGAAGAAGAGTTAGAGAAGAGAAGAGTATGAGCCTCAAATCATAATAGTGTGAGCTAGTAAAATCTGAGTGTGTGTGCGGGTTTTTTGAAATGTGTTGAAAAGATTGCGGGCGGGAGAGAGTGAGAAAGAGAATGGAGGACAGTAAAATTGTGAAAAAAGAAGAGATAACATACCATAGCGAAGGAGTTGAAAAAGGCAACTAAAAATGTGTAAAAAGTACTGAATAACAAAAACTAACCTTAGAAAAGCGATAAAAGCGATAATTGTTGAATAACTAAACAATGATTTTTATAGTTATTATATTAATAATATTATATAATTACTACTAAAGTACATAACTACTAAATATGGAACCCTGAAAGCTTTTATTATAAGCTGAGTGCATTGGAATTTATACATAATTAAAGAGTGATAGGAAAAAGAATATGAAAGAGAGAGAGAGAGAGAGAGAGAGAGAGAGAGAGAGAGAGAGAGAGAGAGAGAGGGAGAGAGAGAGGGAGAGAGAGAGACAGACAGAATGAGGTATAAAGCATTAAACACAATTGGAGCAACAGGATACAAGATACATTTTTAGCTGTCAAATTTACATGGGCTCTTATGGAGATCGAGAAAAAAGTATGCTTTCCAGTTTGTTGCCGTGGTTTGCATTCCATTTTGTATCTTGTCTCCGGGCTAATTTCTAATTTTGACAGCAACAGAATCATTCTTGTTCTTCTTCGGTGTGTTTGTTTACATTGTGTCATGTAAAATTTGACAATTTGCATTGTGAGGGGTGTCACACTAGGCATTTTAATGCCAATTTATTTAAGTTAATATATAACGAAATTTTTATTATTATTATTACAAGCAATTTATTTCTGAAATAGAAAATATACGGCATTCCTATTTAAAAAAATTACATATTATATTTATCAATTGCTAAAAGAAATGGAAAATCCTCTAAAAAAGGATGCTGGAGAAAATGTAAGAAACAGTTGAAGGTTTTCTAAGACGGCCTCAAGTGGCCTAGTGTTACACCACCATTAAGAATTTGACATATGAAATTTTTGTTGCTGAGCAACAGTTGCCCAGCCATTATAATTAACGCCATGGAATTTCTTGTTGCCTGGAAATGTTGCTGTATCCTGTTGCTCCAATTGTGTTTAAAGCATAATAATTAATAAAATTGCTGGAAAGAGGAAGGGAAATAAAGAGAAAGAAAGATGAAGAGGGTGATAGAGACAGAATGAATGATAATGAGTGAGAGAGTAGATATTAATAACCACCAGAATAAAGAGATCTTTCTCAATAATTTTGAGAGCTTTTACTATAGAAGAGAGAACGAAGAGAGAGCTTAAACATTTGTTAGGGTTGTTACGTAAAAAACTTCTGCTCTTCTTAATTTAATATATACAGTACAACCTCCCTAATCCGGACAGATATAGTTTCAGAATCTGTCCGGATTAGTGGATCGTCCGGACTAGAGTTAAAATTAAATTTTAAACGCAATACATATATATTATTTATTTTTATTACTGAAAAGAAACATAAGTACTCATAAGAATTCATTTGTATTGAATTAATTTACAGATACATAAAGGAACATACTAAAAGTGACCGAAAATTCATTTTGAAAAATAAGAATTTATTTTTGTTTGAATACATGTATCTTTATGTAATTTGTCAGCTTTATTTTAAAATTCTTTTAAAAATAAAATATCCTTATCTGTCGCTTTAGTTTGTTCAGCCCATAAAATAGCGGCATATATAGTGTTTGGTAAGGAAACGCCAATCGTGTTTTTGTTTTTTTCTGTTGTTGTAGAATGTGGAGCAGACCCCAAAAACAAAAAAATCTTCCCCCGGCCCCCTCTGGTTTCGGAGTTATAGGACCCTAAAATTGGCCACAAACACTATTCTGTTGCGTAGCCGGTGTTTGACATACTGAGGGTTATAATCAAAAAGCGCGGCCGTAGGCCGAAGGCCGGAGGACGCATACACGCCCTAAAATTGGCCACAAAACACTATTCTGTTGCGTAGCCGGTGTTTGACATACTGAGGGTTATAATCAAAAAGCGCGGCCGTAGGCCGAAGGCCGGAGGACGCATACACGCCCTTACATTATACACGTTTTCTCCAAAAATATGCGTTTTTCGGCAAAATCTTACTTTACATAAATGAAAGGCATTTAAGTTACCTTTCCAACGATATACATCTATACCGGATATCTTCTATAGTTAAGGAGATATTAGGCAAATTAGTTCAAATTTCAAAGCGCTATAACTCCGAAACCAGAGGGGGCCGGGGGAAGATTTTTTTGTTTTTGGGGTCTGCTCCACATTCTACAACAACAGAAAAAAACAAAAACACGATTGGCGTTTCCTTACTAAACACTATATGCTCCCTATCAAGTTCTTCAATATTTTGGTTAGCAATTACTGCCACTTGTCTGATTGATTTGCCACTATCAATTGTATCCAATATTTTGCACTTTTCTGCCAACGTTAATGTTTTATGTTGTCGTTTATTTACGGGAGCCATATTTACGTCTTAACTCCACGCAAACTCAAGTAAACTAAAATATTTTACACATTCTTTAATTCTTGCTCACACACAATGCTTATTTTGTCTAGCGGTAAAATAACGAAGACATTTTACTGAGAAAAAGAACACTTGTCCGGACTATAGAGGAAAAATTTCTAAACTGTCCGAAAAATTTAAATGTCCGGATTACTGGATAGTCCGAATTAGCGAGTGTCCGGATTAGGGAGGTTGTACTGTACTTCATTTAAATAATAATCGTTTAAACAAATCAACCAAATATTTTCATTATATTTATTTTAAGTGTCATTTTTCGATTCTTTTTATATGGGGTGGTCCACCTGCTGGTTTCTTTTTAAATGATTCAATCTAACTTAAATTATTCTCCTCATTAATTTAATAATTTAAATTGAACTCTTAATTTTAATTGATCTAATGTTTTACTTTTTGTTCTGAACCTTTTAAAACTTATTTACAACTTTTTGTGGTTTACTGGGGTTTAACAGTTTTATTAAACCCATGAATGGTGTTTCCGTTAATGACATTTGAGTTGACAGCTCTAATTTTCTTTTCTATAGAAACAAAAATTTAACTCGGTGTTCTGCGGCGTTTATTAATCTCGCAGTTCTTTCTCTCTCAGTTCTCTATCTCTCTCTCTCTCTCTCTCTCTCTCTCTCTCTCTCTCTCTCTCATATAGACCTCTGTACATGCTCATTCTTATGCCTTTCTCGCTCTCTGTAAACTTTGTATCTTTCTCGTTCTTTTTATCTACAAATCATCATTATTCATTCTGAACTTTTCATATAATCACTGTACAAATATCTGTCATTGATAAACACATATAAAGCTAACCGAAATCTTTCAACAGATACATTGTATTTTCGTGTTAAATGTCACAACATTTTTTGTTTTAAATTCTCTAACAATGAAATGAAAAACAATAATTTTTTGTTATTTTTAAACAAAACATTTTTTTTGGCGATCGAGAGCGTATTGAGGCTAAGAATTTTGTCGTTTTTTTAAAACGTTTCATTAAAAATATTCACTTTCTCTGTTTATCTCTTTATCCCTCACTCTCTCTCTCTCTATATGCTTCTCGCTCTTTTTGTATCTCTCTCATTCTCCTGCTGGTTTTTACGTGGAGTCTTATTATGAACATTTTGACAAAAGGTGCCACAACAAAAACCAAAGCCAAACAAAATATGTATATAAAATAAACTGTTGTAAATAAAAAACAAAAATAAACAACCAAAAAAATTTTTAAAAAAATATAAAAAACTAAAAAGGAATTAAATACATAAAATAAAAGATCGAAATTTTAAATACATCCTAAATAATTTTAAATATAATTTTTAAATTAATATAAAGTAATTAAATTAAAGCAATTTATATATCATTTATTATTATATCATTAATAATACAGAATTGATTATTTCTTAGTAACTAATATTTTACATTTAATAATTAACTAATAACTAATAAAATAATAACTAATATTAAAATCAAAATAATACAAAATTTTTCTTAATCATTTAGTATTATTAATACGAAATTATATGCTAAAATTTAATTAACTCTTTGTTTGCCTTTTTTGGTCATATGGCTGTGTGAGCCATCGTCTGGTTTTTTTTTCCATATGGATGGGTGGTCATATACCTCCTGTACCTCCTGTAAACCTGTAATTTTGAAGTACTTTTTCAGTGGTTTGTGGCCCTCTTCCACGATTAGCTCGATCCATATACTTATCGGTTCTGAATCGGTTCACGATTCAATTCAAATACTTAAATATACTTGAATATACTTAAATTCAAAATCAACAGGAATATATTCATATGTACATATATCTTTTCTTTAGTTAAGTTTCAATAGTTTATTTTTAAAAATGGTGTCAAGACTTTTTCCTTTTTGTTTTTGTTTTTTCACGATTTTGTTGTTGTTTTGTCTTCGCTTTAATTTAAAACACAATCTCGTTGCTGTCAAAAAGTATCTGTTTTTCAACAGCTGCTGTCATCCGAACACACAAAAAAGGGACAATTAAGCGAAAAACATACTACAAAAAAAAGTTGAATGACTTTTCTATTATGCAAGGAACAATTTTAGGAACACAAACAAAAGTAAAGAAACTCACAAAAGGTGTGAAGGTTGTGATTATAATATGACATAATATTTCAGTTGTCATTCGCACGGAAGTGATTAAATTACCGTTATTAAACAACCTGTAAAAGCTCTTTTCTAATATCCTCGCTAAATTTAGACATTCCAAACATTATTCTGTATATCAATCGGATTTTAATGCCCTTCTGTCCTGTCTGTCATTCTATCCATTTTCGAAGATACGAAGATACGATGAGTTGTCCATTCGTCGAGTTATCAATCGAAAGTCACTCCTACGATTTATCAATTTGTTGTCCTCCCTTCTATCGTCCGTCTGTCTATCGTTTATCAACCTATCGTCTGATTGTCCGTCTGTTTATCATCCATCCGTCCGTTCGTTCGATCATTCTTTTGTTCGTTCGTTCGTTTGTTTGCTTGTTTGTTTCTTGCTTCATCGGTCCGGTTCTCCAGTCTGTCTGTCTATTGTCAAAAACATAAAAAACCTGGAAAATTCTAATAAATGAACTACAAATAAAATGTTATAATAATATTTGTGAGTGGTCTACAATTATAAATAATCATCGTATACGTTATACTAGTATATTTAGTTTTATAATTGAATTAATTTGAATTTAATTAAAATTTAATTGAATTAAAATTTGTTTTAAATTTTTAATTTAATTCTAATTAATTCTTTAATTTTTCATATGGATTATATTTTAAACAAAAAGTGTTGCTTTTACGTTTTTTTTCCTCTTTTTTCTTTGTTTGCTTCAGCTGATGACATACTTTTTACCAACACAGTTCGTAAACGTCAGCAACCGAGAAAACAAAAACAAACAAACAAACAGAGAAACGTAGAAAAATCGAAGCAAAAAAGAAAACCCAAGAAAAACGTGGCTGCAAATCGCTAAAAATGTAGCAGATCCGCTCGCTGCGTTGCGCCTGCTTTTGTAAGCAGAGCCCGCAGCTTTTTATTTGCCGTTTTGTGTTTATCATGCATTTTAGATGGTTGTTGTCTTGTCTCTCTCTCTTACTCTCTCTGTATGTCTCTGTCTGTTCGTTTGTTTGCGTTGTTCTGGTGGTCACCGCTCTCTTTTAATTATCAAATCATATGGGCGCTCTCTCATTTAGCAGAAAAAATAATCTCTGTATTTTAGTATTTAGTGGCTGCCACTATCATTTGCCTCGCTTGCTTTCTCTTTCACTCGCACGCCCTGTGCGCAGCCTTCAGATTGGCGTACTTTTACTCGCTCTGTCGTCGTTGTCGCTGTCGCTGTCTGTTGTACTCAGTTCTGGCGATGCATGTGGACAAATTTAAATCGAATAAAAATCCCACAACAACAACAGCAACAACAACAAAAACAACACGACAAAGTATCTTTTTGTACAACGTGTTTTTCGCTGCGGTATCTCGTCACTCCACTCGGTATCTCGTCATTTGTTTTGTGCCTTTAAACCAGACGGATGTGTGAATTTTTCTCGAAGCCTCCGCTACAAACTAAAGATATAAACAATTAATTTAAACATTTTCAATCAAGTGTGTGGATTCACCTGCCTGAAAGAAAGCTAAAACTATAGTATTTGAAGTACAATTAAAAGTACACATTGAAAAATGTAATCAATATTTTTGTTAAGTTTATATATCGTATAAAAAAACTATTGGAAAATGTTTAATATGTTTACCGTGAAGAAAAAGAAGCTTTCGAAAGTTCTTGGTATATAGTTTTACTATCGATATAGTAGAAAACAAAAAATTAAGTGAAAATTAAACAGAAAAGTGATTATAGTTAGTAAATACATACATCTTTTTTTTCGCTACGTAATTCTTAATTTTTTTTAAAAAAAGCAGCAGCAGCGTTAGTGGCAGAGGCAGAGGCAGCGAAACAACAGCAGCAGTAGTAAAAATTATAAACTTTGGAACAAACGTCGGGAAAAAATATGTAAGTAAAAAAAAACAGAAAATGTTAGGAATACAGAAACATTTGAAGTGCGAAGGTGGAGTGAAGGGAGGGAGGTTGGTAGGGATTTTTTATATCCCAAGAAGCTTTCGGAAAAGTTTTCAGAGTCAGAAATCGCCGACTAAACAAGTTTTCACAAGTAATCTTATCTTATATGATGAGAGAGAGAGAGAAAGAGAGAGAGAGAGAGAGAGAGAGAGAGAGAGAAGAAGGCAGGGAGAAAGAGAGCAGGAGAGAAAGAAAGTGAGAATGAGAATTGAACAATAATATTTAATATTTTTCGTTATGTAAAAGAGTATTTAGTCGAAAATAAACATAACAATGGCAGCAAAAAGCATTTAATGAAAACCATTAACAAAGAAATCAGCAAAAAAGGTAGCATGTGGAGTATCTCAAAATCTGATATCGTCAGGAATCGGAAAGTAATATAAACGAAAATTTGATTAGATAATCAAAAATATTCTTCGTAAGACTCGAATTTAAAAAGAAAGGAAACGAAGAAAAAATGTTTAGTTTTATTTAATACTGATATCTAATAAATGAGTAATTGAGTTAATAAAAGAAATAATAATAATAAATGAAAATATTATAATAGATAACTAAACCACTTATGATTTTTAAAAATTTGCATTAATTTGCATTGGATTTCTCTCAAAAGATGCATTAATTAGTTGTTGCTCTTGTTGAAAGCCGGCGACGCGCTCTCTTTTATGTGCCATTTTAGTTATTCTCTTTTTTAGTTTTTCTCGCTCTCTCTCTCTCTGCGCCCGCTCACTGCGGTGGGTTAGTAACGACACAACAACAACGTTCTCTATACAATAAAATGTGTCATCAAATGTCATTAAATTTGTTGCTGCTTTTGTGGCGTTTGTTTATGCCTTTCTTTTTATTACTCTTCTTCTTATTATTCTATTGCAAGAGCGAACTGCTCGGCCTTCTTTTCCTCTGCTCTCCTAGAGTCGTCTCTTTTCTTCATCATCGTATACATCATCGTTTTCTTCGTTTTTTTACCGTAGCTTTTAGGAAAGTAAAGTTTTTCTCGTTGCAAACCTTTTGAAGAAAATCGAATCTAACACGAAAACTATTTATTATACTGTAATATATATGCATGTATGTATGTTTGTATGTAATATCCACAAACAAAGGTATATTTTTATTTTCCCTCAAGACTATTTTAATCACAACACAACGCAATGCGCAATGCAACACAACATTCGAGAGTGATAATTTTAGAAAAACTATAAAAAATAAAGAGCAACAAATCTCCTTTAAAACCAAAAATTAATCGTATCAGCACAACAACAACAACTAATATAAGAATTGAATTTGATGTGTGTTCAACACTACTTCACAAAGCTATTAATTATATTCTATGATGTTTTTGTTGTTCTTTTTGTCGTTTAACCGCTAGTGCGTTCTCTATTTTTGTAGTGTGCATGTGTGTGTTTTTGTGGCTAGTGCATTTGTTTTTAATACTAGAACATTACAACCAAAAAAGTCACTTACAATGATTTGCAAAACAATAACAGCAACAACAACAACAACATCGAATACACACCACTGTGTTTAATGTGTGTAAATTAAATACTTAAATGCACCCCGTGTACATCGTGTCAAAGTCGTCGTCACTCATCTACGATTGTATTGTTGTAGACTTCGTTGGCACCCTGTTGTTTTTCGGTGCTATCGTCGTTTGCCGATAGATTGATGTAACGTGACGCCTCGATCAGTTATTAAAAGTTATTCAGTGTGTATTTAATAAAAAAGTGGTTTACTGTGTATTATAAGACTTGTTTAGCATGTATTGAAACAGTTGTTTAGTATGTATTCAAAAATGTATTTTAAATTCCCTTTTTTCCACTCAATTTAAATGCAATTCGTTGTGTTTTTTCCCTACTGCGTTTTATGGAAAAGTTTTACTACCGTTTTAACCCACCTCCCACCACGTTTCTTCCTTGCTTAATGATGTAATGTCAATATACAAGTACATACATATACATTGTTTTTTCATTTTCAATACGTTTCAATCTCATTCTCTTTACACTCGCAAAGCACTTGATGATTGTGTATACCAAAGAATGCGAAAAGAACAACAAAAACAACACTACCAAGAACAACAATAATAACATGAACAACAACAATAATAACAACAACAACAACGAAAACAATAGCATTACCATTACGCATTACACAACAATAAAGTTCACAATATGTAGTTTTAGTAGTTTTCATTTACATTTCATTTGATTTGATTTGATGTGGTTTGTTTTTAAACGAAAAAAAGAATATACGGGTGAATATCTTCACCCTTTTCATCCTGTCAATCAAGGGACGGACTGTTAACACGCCGTCTCATAATAAATGCGAGAGCAATTGAATTGCTGTGAACTGCGTTGGTATCTCAACGCGTCCGAATGCTTCGTGTAGAAGTTACTAGAGATAAGCTTAGAAAACGTTTTGCGAAAAATCTCGACTCCTTTTGATGATGAGAAAAAACACGTCGCCCTGCGAAAAAATATAAAAAGTACATACTGCGTCATGTTTTAAGTTATTTCATATACTATGTACATATTTACTAAATGACGTGCTTGTGTTCACTTACTACATGTATTTCAGGCCTTTAAATTGACTTTTGGGGTAGTTTCTAGCTATTTCATTTTTCATTAACTAATTATTTCCGTTACTGTTATAATTTACCATTTAGTTTTTATATTTTAGTTTTTATAATTTGAATATTTTGAAATTTGAAACTACTTTACTTCTCGAAACTATTCACCGGAAACTATTTATGGAAAGAATAAGATTCTTGCTATTTTGAAAATCATTTCTGACGTCCCTTTGAAGTTTTCGCCCAATATTTAAAAATTCGAAATCTTTTAAGAATCTTTTCAAAATTTCCTATAATCTATAATAATTATGATTTTTTGTTTGTTTTTGATGTTTTTGACATATTGACAGTTCACAGAAGAGGAAGCTCTGGAGCTTCTAATAATAAGAATATAAAAATATGGACATCTCAAATAGCAAATAAAAATAACCATCATTCGAAAAAAGTACCTGGTGAAGTCTATAAAAATTATGATATTTTCTAGTTAAGGAATATTTAAGTACAGTACAACTTCGACAGTCCGGACATGCGCCAGTCCGGTCACTCCAATAATTCGGACACCTCTATGTTTCGGACAATTTAAAATTTTTACCTCTACAATCCGGACATTTTTTTAATGCAAGAATAAATGTTAAAATTCGGGGGTTTCCCGTTTTTTACTCGCATGTTTTGTTATTCATACTTTGATTTACATTTTGCACTATCATTGCTTCAGTTTCAGTTCATTCTTTCGTAAGCGTGTTTGCCTAATTCCATTCCAAGTGCCATGTTTTTAAATAATAAACGCAAACATAAAACGCTAACCTTAAAGGAGAAGTGTGATATTTTACAAAGTCTTGATGAGGGAAAAACTATTAGGCAGGTTGCCGAAAAATTACATGTTCCTATATCAACGATTTGCGACATAAAAAAAAATAAGGAGAAGATAAAACAATTTATTTCGAATACCTATAATGGACCCTTTAACATTTGAACCTGAATAATGTAATAAACCATTTTCTTAATATGTATGTATAATTGTTTTAGGAAATAGAAAAGTTATGAAAAAAGCAGAAGTTAATCCAGAGTTAGAGGAAAACTCTATAGTCCGGAAAACTTGTTAATCCGACCGGCCCTAAAACTGTAAGTGCCCGGATTGTCGAAGTTGGACTGTAATTTCAATAATTAAGTTATAACTTATAAGTATGGTTCACCTCCGGTCTCACTTTTTTATAAATCTGATATATGATATAAGAGGTAAAAAATGAGAACCGAATAGATGTGTCAGAGAGAAGAGAGTGAGGGAGAGAAGAGATAGAAAAGGACCCAGAAGAGAAAAGATAGGAAACGACCGAGAAGAGAAGAGTTCGAAAAGGAGAGAGAAGAGAACAGACAGCGCGAAGAGCCCGTAAGGGAGTGAGAGGGGTATACAGGAATTTTTGTGCATTTATTAATTATTTATAGAAAAAATAATAATTTCTGGCCACTTGACTTCTTTGTTCGTCATGAAAAAAGCAAGTTTTCTCCCCCACCGCCTCCCGATTAATTTTCTAGTCAATAATAAAGTATAAAGTTACTTAGATAAGCAAAATAAAAAAATAAGAAATTAAAAAATAAAAAAAAATACTTTAAAATTGATGATCTAACACAATATGTATGTACTTTGTGTATGTGTTTATTTATACATATGTACATACATACATGTCTACAAGTATTATTGATAGTGTTGTTGCTGTTGTTGTTTAAGAGCCGGTAGATAGAGAGAGATAGACACCCCTGTCCTGTATATAGTTAATTTTTTTTGCAAAGTTCTTCCATAAATCAATTTATTATTAGTAAAATATCAATCAATATTCATACAAAAATAAACTACGTATTTACCTATGGAGTGTATGTACATATATGTATCTATCCTATATACACTTATGTACATACAGAATGTAGATATGTAATTTATAACAACCTTTGCCAATTGATGATAGACATTTATTAAAGTTCAATTAAAATGATTGCATTTTTGCTTCGTCTTTTATCGTGATATTTTTATTATATTGAGACTAAAAGGAGTGAAAGAGAGAATGTTTAGTGAACGAAGAAAGAGCAAAAGATAGTAATAGAGAGAGAGAGAGAGAGGGCAGTACACAAAACAATTTAGAACGAGAATAAGACAGAAGTATATCAACAAAAAATCAGATATTCTGTAGTCGGAGTGAAGTTATTAAAAACAACAACAGCAACCAATCGCTCATAAAAACGTTGTTTAAAGATAAACGAATGAAAATAAAACGGAAAGAAACTTTGCTAAAAGCGGGTTAAAGGAAAATATACATACATATAAAAACAATAAATTAATTTGACAATAAAAAAAAAAATTAAATTCCTATTGAAATATTTATGAATGCATGGATTGATGGATGGATGGGTGTATGGATGCATAAATGAATGGATAGATGGATGGGTGTATGGATGCAGAAATGGATGGATAGATGGATGGATGGATAGATAGATGTGTGAATGGTTGGCTAAATAGAATGGATGCATGGATATATTGATGGATGTGTAGTTGCATGGATGGATAGATGCATTTATGGATGTATACATGGGTGTATGGATAGATAGATGGGTGAATGGATTGATGAATGAATGGATGTATGGATTAATGGTTGGATTTATAACTGGATGGATGGATGTATGGATGAATTAATGGATAGATGGATGTACTGTAAGTATATTTGTATTTATAACTGTACTTTTATTTATAACTGTACTTATAATTGCTCACTAGTTGCTTTTTCAACTGCAGGCTGAATAAATAGATTAAAAAATGGGTGTGTTAAGACTGTGTTTGTAGTTCGTTTCTTCTTTTTATTGCATTCGTTTATTAAATTTTTTAACTCGTCAATTTAAATGATAGTTTAATCTTAATTTTAATTGTAATTTTAAAAGCTTTGAAGTTATCGAAACCGAAACTTATGATTTATAAATGTTTCCTCGGTTCTTTTTTTATTTTATAATAGTTTTGTTATGTCTCTTATGTCATGCATGTTTGTTCGGGCGTCACTCTTCAGACAGCGCGTCCCGTCCGTCTGATGCTCTACGCGTCGTTGACAGGATGCTTAAAAAGAAGAAAAAGTGTTGTCGTCGTCGAAACACACTGATGGGCCGTGGCCACACTTGTCATCACGAGCGTGTATCATTCACGCGGATTGGTTGGCCCATGTCACATGCAACCAGTCAGCGTCTATGGTGCACGCATCGCGATGACAAGTGTGACATCGACCATAGAACACGCGCTATTCTAAGAGTTGGTTTTTGCTTTTGCTGCTGTTTTTGTTGTTGTTTTAAATACGGACGCTCAATGATACAATTAGAACAATGCGTTTGTTGTTGTTGTTGCCATTTCTTTTTTCGGTGAGATGCTTTTGCTTTTATTTCGCTATTTGTTGTTGTTGATCTAAAAATATCTTAAAAAATAATATATATTCGTTCACTAAAGTGTTTTAGTCAGGGTATGTAAACGCACACTCACGTGCGCACGTCAATATGGACGCGTGCGCTAAAAAATTTTTTAAGCGAACATGACCGTGTGCGCGTGCGCTTAAAAAATTTTCCAGCGCACGCGTCCTGTTCGCTGACTGACTCACGTGCGCTTAGCGCACAGGACGCGTGCGCTAGAAAATTTTTTTAGCGCACGCGCACACGGTCGTGTTCGCTTAAAAAATTTTCAAGCGCACGCGTCCTGTTCGTTAGGTGACTCACGTGCGCTTAGCGCACAGGACGCGTGCGCTAGAAAATTTTTTAAGCGCACGCGCACACGGTCATGTTCGCTTAAAAAATTTTTTAGCGCACGCGTCCTGTTCGCTAATCGACTCACGTGCGCACGCGTCCTGTTCGCTAATCGACTCACGTGCGCACGCTGTTGTGTGCGCTAAAAATATTTTTTAGCGCAGGCATTCTAGGCTATATTTTAATGACACATACTTAAAAATATTGACCTTTGGATATTTTTTATTCATCTTCACTCTTACAAGACACCTGTGATTGTTTCTGATGCACTCAATACTGTAAACTTTTCTGTAATGTGGACGACATTTATACCAAAAAGATACCGCGAAAATCATTAACCTGCTGAAATTGTCTTTTTTAAATGAACTGAAATGTGCGGATATAAATATCTAAAAAGTAGGTATCACAAAAATTACAATGTAAATTTTTTACTTGTAATAATACAAAGGCCATACTGTTTAACCAAGCAAGCTGTGGAATGCATTTAATGCAGCCCTCTACCTTTTGCCGATAAAAGGTGAAGACATTGATAACACATAGTCAGGGTGAACCAGTAATAGATAAAACAAAATCAATAATATTATTTTTCTTGTTTCATTATTAAAATTTTATTTAATGCATTGTCTCCATAATCACCAATTTTTACGAGCAACTAACTCAAAATTAAAGTTCCAATAATTTTTGTATTTTTTCAATATTTGGGTTTTTTCATTTTTACAAAAAAGGCTTTAAAGAAAGTCTCAAAATGTATTGGCTTATTTTTTCAAACTATCTATAAAAAATTTCTCCAAAAATCTAGCGGAGAACGCGTGCGCTACAAATATTTTTTTAAACATAAAGAAATAAAACTCAAATATTTTTAGCGCACATAACAGCGTGCGCACGTGAGTCGATTAGCGAACAGGGCGCGTGCGCACGTGAGTCGATTAGCGAACAGGACGCGTGCGCTAAAAAATTTTTTAAGCGAACACGACCGTGTGCGCGTGCGCTTAAAAAATTTTCTAGCGCACGCGTCCTGTGCGCTAAGCGCACGTGAGTCACCTAACGAACAGGACGCGTGCGCTAAAAAATTTTTTAAGCGAACACGACCGTGTGCGCGTGCGCTAAAAAAAATTTCTGGCGCACGCGTCCTGTGCGCTAAGCGCACGTGAGTCACTCAGCGAACAGGACGCGTGCGCTGGAAAATATTTTTAGCGAACGCGCACACGGTCGTGTTCGCTAAAAAATGTTCTAGCGCACACGTCCGCGCCCGCGCACATGAGTCGACCGCGTGCGCTCGTGAGTGTGCGCTTACATACCCTGGTTTTAGTATAGAATTTAAATATTTATAAAACAATTCGGTGTTTTTTTATGGTAATTTTTGTTGGCTTAAATTCTTGAGTTTTTTTTTGTTTTTTGCTGTGTTGTTGTTCTTGTATTTGTTAACTTTTGCCTTCTGGTGTTGTTTTTGCTTTTGCCTTCTTTAGATACCTTAGAATACATCGACGTCGTCGTCTTCTTCTTCTTCTGTAACCTACATGTTTTTATTCTTCTGTATTTTACGCCCATAAAAAAAGAATAGTTGTTGTTGGCACACTACCAATAAGTCTCTGGTTAAGTTTTTTTTCGTTTCCCTTTTTAATTTGTTTCGTTTCGCTTTTTGTAGTTTATTTCTATCTACAAAAAAATAACTTGTTGTTCGCTTTTGTTGTATAACAGCAACTGAACGACAAAATATTATCTTATCTGAAACAAAATTAAGATAATTGCGTATGATGTTCTATGAAAATTTACACAAAAAAGACATAAAAAAACGCTACAACAAACACAAGAAAAAATACTACAAATAAAAAAAAAGAATAACAAAATTTATACTCGTGTTTATTTAAAATTTTTTTTAATTTTATTTTATTAATTTTAATTTGTTTAATTATTTTAATTTTATCTGAGTTTTAATATAAGTGAAGTTCTAAATTTTGGGATTTATATTTATTTTTATTTTATTTTAATCTTTTATTTATTTTTCTTTTTACTGAATTTTATTTTCTTAATTTTTTATTTTTATTTTTTGAAATTTTCTTCCATTTCGGTTTTTTATATATTAAATTTTTTCTAAATGGAATTTTACTTTTTTTCACTGAAATTTGAGCTCTTAAAAGAAATACTTTTGTTGTTTTTGTTTTTCGTTTAAATGAATCGCTTCACGGATAAAAATTTAATTTTTTCCCTATTCTGCGTTTGTTTGTTTGTCGGTTCCGGGTTTTTTTTTGTAGAAATATTTTTATTTTAATTTGTATTTGTTTAATTTTGTTTCTCTTCTTCACTTCCATTCGTTCTTTTGTTTAACTTTAATTGTATTTGTTTCTGTTGCGACGTCGGCCGGCGTTGGCAGCAGCATTCTAAATAAAAATATTTCCCATTTTGCATTCATTTTGTGCGGTCTTCAATACAGCCAGCGTTCAGTTCGGCAAGCTTTTTCCGGGCAGAGGCAGAGGCAGCAACAGCAGTCATCAGCTTGTTTGTTTTTGCGGTGTGGGGCGAGTGGTGGGTATGGTGATTAGTTGACAGCGATGGCCATCGTGCGTTTGTAATCTTTGCGACCCGTTATTTTGCTTCTGCTTCTTGTTTCTGTTGTTTGTTTCGTTTTTATTTTTTCATAAATTGCTTTAAATATTTTTGTTATTTATTTATATCGTTATTTTTCTATTTCGTTTCGTTTCCTTTCGTTTTGTTTTAGGTTTTGTTTTATTAGTTTTTGTTTTATTTGCTTTCTACACAATCCCAAAGACATGTTAAACTTGTTGTTTTCCACTTATTTTCTGTTGAAACGCGTAAAATTAGAAACACGAATGAATGAAAAGCAAAAACAACACGTGAATTAGTTTTGTTTTCCTCTTTGTTTTAGTATTATACGGTTTTCTTGTTTTGTTCTTCTAGAATTTTTTGTCAACTTGAAGAAAGTTGAAAGAAAACCACTCTATTTTGCAGTATAACACTCTTTTTATCTATTGCGATATTCTTCCTTCTCTTCATCTTCTTTTTCATTTATTTTTTCTTTATTTTCGTATTTTCGATTTTAGTGCCATTTTATAAAAGTTTAAATGATTCCTTGAATATTTTTAAGCAACACTAAATTAATTGAGCACTGGACGATGTCACACTTTACATCACGATGCGTACATCACTCACTGTGATTGGTTGCCACGAATGAATCAATCAAGTTGAGTGATGCTGGCATCATGATGACAAGTGTGATATCAGACAATAAGAATAAGAATTTTTTGCTGAATTAACCAGAGAATCATCAACAACAACCGAATTCAATTCAAATTGCTTTTGCAAACATTTTTCTGATGTTCTTGATGATTAGTTTATGTGATTTGTTGGTGTAGATGTTAACGTGTACCATAGCTATATATATATGGGTGTGTGTGTGTGTGTGCGTGTGTGTGCGTGTGCATGAATGCGTTTTAGCAAGTAATTTTCAGTAGAGAGACCTGCATTGTGTGAGAAACATTTATAAGATCACACACACACTCGACAAACTGCATACTACCATCCAAGATGCACACATACAAACACTCAATCACAGACACATACACGTAAGCACAGATTTGGAGCAATAAAATAATACATCTCATTTTAATAATAATAAATAGTTAATAATAATATATAATAATAACTAATAATAATACCAGAAGAATATTAAAATTACCGGCGATGATTAAAATTGCCGGGCAGCAACAACAACTACAACTTTTAATTGATCAATTAAACATAGCAACAAAATATTTATGCAATACATCACATAGAAAGGATTCAGCAAAAGCTTAGCGTATATGAAACCTTTTTATTGACCTTCTATCCCGACACTCTTGCTTGACTCTTCTACTCGCCCTGGATACCACCACCTACTCCCCTCCCCCCCCTTCTCAACTACCTCCATCCGCCCCACAATCCTTCGCCTGCTAGGTTTCGAAAAGTTTATTGTTACATTTTATATTTCGTAACAAATCGTAAAGAAAACTTTTAATTAAGTTGTTACTTGAATTTCTTTCCTTTGAAATCGTTTGAATTCTTAGTAATTTTATTACAATATTTATTTTATATTCCAAAAATTATTTATTACTTCTATTTATTTAATTCTTAATTTCTATTAATTTTTCATTCATTCAGTTTTTGTTATTGTTTACATGCTTCTTCGATTTTTTTTCTCTCCGCTGTCAAGTTTTGTAAAGTTTTTTATTTTAACATTCTTCTGTTTTTATGATAAAATTAGTTGTGTTTCCTTTGATTATAATTAAATTCTCAGCCTTTCCATTTGTTTGTTGATATTTTTTATTCTTTGAACTGTTTTTAAAATTCATTTCACTGAGAGGTTTTTTTTTTCAGTTACTTTTTAGGTTTTTTCGGTTATTTTTTAGTTATAATTAATTTTCAGCATTAATTCAATTACGTTGTTAACTCTTGGGAAGCATCTAATTCGAAATTTAAACGAAAGCTGCTTTGCTAATCTATTTTTACAGACATCTCAGCGGAACGAATACCAGATCTAGTTTAGTTCTTCACTCCGAATATGATGATCTTTGAATGATCTTTTGTAAAATGTTTGTTGTTGTCTTTAAATTATCTCTTTTGTGTATATTTTTAGTTGTTGTCATGTGTTTGTTCTTGTAAATCGTTTTGTCTCATCTTAATTAACACAAGAAAAAAAAAAACAACAGCAACAACAGCAACAACCGCGACAATGATAACAATCAACAAACAACAACAGTTTAAAATTAAAGAACAATGAAATAAAATATAAAACAGAAGCGGCAACATTTTAAAAATAAAACTTTTTCATTTACTCATGAGAAATGCTGCTGAATGCTGAATGTTGAATGCACACACTCACTAATAATAAATAATAACAACAACTACAAATACAGTAAAGACCAAAAACAACAATAATAATAACAACAACAACAACATTAAAGATCAACAAATAATAACAATAAAAATGTGTTGCTATTTTTGTTTTAAATAACAAGAATGATCGTAATGGTAATAATGATGAAGATGATTATTATTATGATGATGGTGACTATGATGATGATGGTGACTATTATGATGACGGTGACTGTGATGATGGTGGTTACTATGATGATGATGCTGACTGTGATGATGGTGGTGACTATGATGATGATGGTGACTGTGATGACGATGGTGGTGACTATGATGATGGTGGTGACTGAGTTGACGATGGTGGTGACTATGATGATGGTGGTGACTATTATGATGACGGTGACTGTGATGATGGTGGTTACTATGATGATGATGCTGACTGTGATGATGGTGGTGACTATGATGATGATGGTGACTGTGATGACGATGGTGGTGACTATGATGATGGTGGTGACTGTTTTGCCGATGGTGGTGACTGTGTTGATGATGGTGACTGGGATGATGGTGGTGACTACGATGATGATGGTGACTATGATGATAGAATGTGGATGAGAATGACGTGAAGATAATAATTATGGACCCGGTGATGATAACTACGATGATGCAGATGATGATATTTGGTCAAATGATTTACATGATCGAGATGATGATGAATATTTGGATATCGACGAGGTTATTAGTATCTAGTATCAAATAACAAGTGATAAATGGAAAAGATGCTCGTAATTAGTGACCAGGAATTAGTAACTAGTGATTAGGAAGTAGTAAGTAGTCATTAGGTACTTGGGACTAAGCAGTAGTATCTGGTGATATGTACTAGTAACAAGTGACGAATGACTATTGACTGCTGTAACTAGTGACTAGTAATTAGTGACCATTGACTAGTAACTCGTAACATGTCACTGCTGATTAGTAACTAATGACTGGTGACTAATTACTAGTAATTGGTTACCCAGAACTGACATTTTACATTTATCCTGTATTAATTTATTTGTTTTTCTTTTCCTTAATTTATTTTGCACTTGGTTCTTCTTACGTTTCGTGTTCCGCTTTTTTAACAATGTTGCATTTCGTGCCATTAAATGATGATCAACTTTTAGCTTTGTTTTTAGTGGTAATTGTATTGTGGTATTGTGGTTGTTGTTATTGTTCTTATTGTGATTCTTGTTGTTATTGTGATTCTTTCTTTTCTTTATCCTTTTTGTTCTTGCTATTCTTGTTGTTGTTAGAATATCATAACCACTAAAATGCAAGTTTACGGTACACTCGATTAACGATTACTATAAGATTTGATGCGTCTAAGAGTATTCTTTTTTTTTCGTTTTTTTCTTTTTTTAATTTTCCGTGTATCGTTTTATTGCATTTAATTCAAGTACTTAGAGTGAATTTCATTCACTGTAGCGTCTCTAAGAACCGTTTTTTATTTTAAGCACGAATGTCTTTCGTTGCTGTTTTTTCTGTTTTCTTTCCGTTCGACTTTTTTTACCTCTGTTTCTTGTTTACTAATGAAGTTTGGTCCAATTTTTTGTGCGATTTTTAAAAAAAAGTAAAAAACACAAAATATACTAAATATTAATTCAGAGAGAATCTTTTAATTAGAAAATTTTCGGTGATAAATAATGCATGTGATCCATTAATAAGCAGAATCCGTGGACCACAATAAAAGCGAACGAATAGAAGGATAGAATAATAAATTAATAATAATAATAATGAAAAATATGAGAGAGACATCAAAAATAGTTGATTTTATTTATTAATTATTTAGTAAAACTTAAAAATTACTCGATTAACTTTTTAATAACGTGATTTGTCGTGATTCAGCAGGCGTTTTCAATACGTTTTGAAATTTTTCTAAGTATTTCAAATCACAAAAAAATTGTTTAGATTTGTCTTGGAAATATTATTTGCATTTTTAGATAGACATGTGATGTCTGTCTATCATGTGGCTACGTGGGCCAAAAATGTAGTCTTATTCTTGTTCTTTTGTCAATGTTTCCATTTATGGAAATGTCATAAAACAAAATGTTTTCAAAATATGGATTCAGTTCAGAGACGAAGTAAAATATACTTAAATCTGAATTGTTTACAATTTTTATAAAATTTATTACGTTTTGAATTTTGAAGTTCTTAGAACTAATTTTTATATTTTATCCCATTTTCTCAATTTTGTACCATTTGTAGTTATTTTTTTTTTAGAAATTTTGTTTGATTTCACTATTTAAAGCTCAGAAAGCTCTAAAAAACAG
The DNA here is from genome assembly GCA_949629155.1 of Myopa testacea. Lineage (NCBI taxonomy): Eukaryota > Metazoa > Arthropoda > Insecta > Diptera > Conopidae > Myopa > Myopa testacea. Next base: position 29,201,734 of record OX451345.1, read on the forward strand.
ATAGTTTTTAAAAGCAACAAAAACTTTCCTCTGTTGCGCTCATTTGCTTGTGCGTGTGCTCTTTATTGGCGATTTCTCTCTCTCTAACTATCTGTCTCCCTCCCTCTCTCCCTCTGGCTCTCTTATTTTTTCAAGAGAGAAACACGAGAGTGCAAAAAGTTACTTACTAGCAACAAAAACAACAACAGCAGCACCGGCAGAGCTGCAGAACAGGGCTGACAACTCGTGGGGATTTCCCCAAATTGCTGGGAGTTTGTTAGGGAAATGCAACCATAACTTTCTGGATTTTAATGATACTTAACTGAATTGTAAAAAAAACGAACATGCTAAATATTGTAAACCATGCAATAATACTTTCATTTTGCATTTTTTAACACTATCAACGAACAAGTACTCAGGACGTCATAAAGAAAGGGTTCAGTGGCCTCTTTGGATTGATGGATCGCCACTTGGTTCTTTCGACATTTGAGAGAAGAACAACAGAAACTTGAGAGGAAACTGAAACATTTACTTGTGGTAGCCCTGCATCAGAAGTAAAAAAATAAAAAATGCTATTTCACTTGTTTTCTCTCAAGTATTGTTGTTATTTTGGTTGTTGTTGTTGGTTGTTTTATTGTTGTTGCCGCTGTTTTCGCCTCTCTTGTGGATGAACACGATGCCGATGATGACGACAGCACGATGTCGAGTTGTCGTCGACGTTGTCGGCTCCTGAATGCGAAAACAATTCATCATTACAAAAAGTTCGGTTGTCGTGTTCGTAAACGTTGAAAATAGTTTTATAATGAATTATTTGCTAGCAATGATTAACTAGTGAAATTAATTGTAAAAACCGCAAAAAAATACTAAAACATAAATTGTAATAATTAAAAGGCGGTAGAAAAGGAGAATAAAAACATTACAACAAAGAGAAAAAGCGATTAAAAAGTGAAGAAATTCTTATTTATTATGATAAAGAAATGAAACGAAATTAAAACAAAGGTTTTTTTATTCTGTGTTCGAATTTGTTGTTAAAGAATGTTTTCTGAATTAAATTAATAATTCATTTCTGTGGGTTCAAATCTATTTTTTATTTTACTCAATTTTACGCTTATCTTTTAAGCGTTTTTTTTTGTTGCATTTAAAAAAAAAACGACTATAAAAATACTGTTATTATCTTTCTTTGTGGAGTCTCAATTGCTAAATTTCTATAAAATTAGTTGCTGCGCATCATCTACGATTTATAAAATGAAACAAGGTTTGGTTTACATGTTTTACAACAATAACATCGTCTAATAAGAAAACAATAACAACAACTACAGCAGGACAGCAGGCTGATTCGTATAGAAATGCATTTTTACACTAACAAAAATCAAGTAGACAATTTTGCGTACAGCGGCTATGACGAGAATGAAAATAGACAACGAAACAACAACAACAACAAAAACGATAATATAAACAAGTGAAACAACAACAATAGCAATAATAGCAATAGCAACAACAACGATATCACAAAATAACATCAGCAATAAAACAAGGAAAATAATCAACAAAGATTACTTATTGCGTATGTATGAGAAAAGTGAGAGTTGCCACCTCTTCTTTTATTAAAAATATTTTAAACTGACATTTTTTCTCAATCACTGTTAAAGGAAAACTTAATTGTCTTAATATTTGTCACAACATTATTAAAAGTCTCAACATTTGTTAAAGGTTTTTATACTTTTTTAATTCGTGTTGCTATTTCATGCGTTTTACAGTTTTAAATGCCGTTGTTAAAATGTTGTACGGTGGCAACGTCAGTAAAACTGAGCAAAGCAGAGCGTTAGTTAAGCACATCATGAGTAAATAAAACGACAGGGTAGACCAGAGTACTATCCATGAGTAGAGCAGAGCAGAGTAGCCCCGTGTAGAGTGTGACCGCGAGTATCGAATAAAGAGACAGACAGACGTACAGTTTTTGACACACATCCCGCGAATAGTATCTCTATTAATTATTTTATTAATACACAGAAATGTTCAACTAACACATGCATGCAGAATATAGCAAAATTCAAAAAACAACAACAACAATAACAAACACAATATATGCAAACGACCTTGTATGTACATATTATAGATACTGTCGATGTAGTAGTTGTTTTTATTATTATTTGTATCTACTCTTTTTTGTAGTTTTTTTCTTAGAAGATATGGGATTTTGCTCTCCATAGTTGTTGTGTTGTTGTTTTTGTTGACCGCGTTTCTTTAATTAATTTTTTTACTTTAACAAGTCACAAATACTTGTCGAAAGTAATTCAAATGGTAAACAAGGGGCAAAAACAATTACATACTTGAATTCTGATAACAACAACAACAACGTAGTATTGGTTTTTCTTTTCGTTTTTGCGTTGTTGTTTTGCGTCTTTAGATTTTACCACGTCATTCATATTGGGTTTTATAGCTATCTCGCTCTTTCTCCCTTACATGCCATGTGTAGAAACGTAAATACAATTTTTTTCCCTGTAATGTTCTCTGTTTGTTGTTTTTGATGTCGTTTTTGCTGTTGTTTTTGCTGTCGTTTTTGCTGTTTATGTTCTTGTCGGTAATGTAAACAAATACAAGGTTTTGTACCGCAAACAAAATTAACAGCCTTATAAACTAAAACGACACGTACACGTACACGTACACGTACACGCAAACTGAAACTCTAACTCAACAAAGCCAAACTCGTAAAATGTAAGCTTTCCGAGCCGACATTAGCGTGTACGTCTAAGTTTGCAGAGCGCCATTGTTTGCAGACAGAAATGTGATGCCATATGTACAATATTTTAGGGAATTTTCTAGGGAATTTTTAAAAATCCAAAGATTTGGTTCATGAATTCAGTTAGAATTTGTGAGAATCACAGAGAAAAGTCGCGGTGGCGGTGTCGGAACAATCTGGCATTTATACGCTCATATTTTTTGTGTTATTATTGTGGAAATTATTTGTGAATGAATTACGTTTATATTTTCACTCAGAACTGTAATTAAAATTGTATAATATAATTCAAATAATATATTCAGCAGAATATTGCAGCAACACGTGCATTCACTATTTTTTCACAATAAAATCACTTTTCATATAAACATTTATCTCTTAATAACTTAAATGCTTTTATAAACGATACTTTCCCTTTAACTTTATCTATTTAATACATAATTTCTCATTTTGTATGCAAAATACAAATTATAATAACGCGCAATTACACTGAACGGTAGCCTCTTTGCTTGCGTCTGTCTGAACATGTTTTTCTCTGGAAATTCGACATCCTTTATACCCCGTCTACGCGACAAAATCTGCAAAGCATGTGAAAATACTAACAACAAACTTTCTTATCGCGTGGTGTATTTCCATTCGTCATCGTTTATCCTCCGCCTGTCAAAACAACGAAAAACTACGAAAAGCACAAAACAAAACGGGTGCTAAACTGAAAAAGCGTTTATCGTTTATAAGGCTGTAAAGAATATCGCAAAAAATGTATTTCATTTGAATTATAAAGTAAAATTATAAAGAAGTTAATTTGAATAATAAAGTAACAATGACAGAATTGAACAGATAATAAAAATAAATATATCAGAATAAAATAAATAATATAAAAGATAATATAAATAAAGAAATAAAAATAGAAGAATAATTATTACAATTATAATTATAATCAAATATCTTGTAATATCTTCTCATAAATATTATGAGAAAATATATTATAATTATTATTATTTGATTAAATCGATTTAAAAAAACTTACAAAAGTCTGGATTGAGTTCAAAATTTTTTTAAATCTGTTTACAGTATAAAGAAGAACAAGGATATCTTTAATTTTTTTCTGATTTTGTCACTGAAATTAATATTGTTGTTGTTGTTGCAGCAGCTTTGCATTTCGTGGCGTGATTGATATCTTTGTTGTTGTTGTTGCAAGCGCTACATAATAAATAATTTCGTTTAACATGATTTTTTTAAACTCAATTTAGTTCTATTCTGTTGCTGCTCATGTTGTTGTTGTTGTTGTTGTTGCTGTTGCTGTTTCTTTTCTTGTTGACTGTTGATATATGAATTTTCTTCAACTCCCCTCTTTTCACTCTTATTTCTCTCGCTGTTGCATTTTCACGCTTTCTCTTTTGTTGTCGCTTTTTTCATGATTGCAAACAACAAGAAAAAAAATTAGGACGACGCCATATTTTTAAACTGTATCTTGTATTCATTTATTTTTTAAGGAAAAGCATTTTTGGTTTCTGTTGACGCGATTATTTATTTTATTTGAAATTGCATCTAGTGTTTTCTTTTCTGTGCTTGTACAAAAATGTTGAAAATGAAAGGAAAAACATATCGAAATGATGTTTTTTCAATAAATTTTTTTTTGTTAAAAGCACATGGCCAAAACTGGACATTAAAACAACAGAAAAAACGCCGGAAAGCTGAATGTTAATCATTGAAATAATAATAAAAATTAATTGATTTATTAAACAACCATAAAAACACATACATTCAAACACATATTGGGTATGATTGTTCTTATAAAAAAAATTACGTCATTAAAAAAGATAAATGTATGTACTTATGTATGTACATATGTATATATTTTGATTGTTTTTAATTGCGATTTTTTCTGCTTTTATGTAAGTTTTCATTGATCGCGTTTCTCTCATCAACGAGCTTCGGTTCGGTAAAACGATTTGATGAGCAAAATACAAGCAGTAAAAACGGTATTGAAGTTTAGTTCTACGTCTCTGCTGGAGTTCTACGTCTCGGCTGAACGAATCTTCTGGCCGAGTCCTCTGGCAGGACGGCGTGCAGTTCATAGTGTCATTTGATAGTATGCTTTTATTTTAATTTTTTAAAAAACCTACGAACAGCACTCGAACGATGTTTGTTTTAGTACATGTGCTTTGATGGTGTTCTGTTTGGCTCCTCAATATTAGTTTCATCCCCAAATTCAGTTAAAAAAAAACCCGACAAAAATCACAATGGAGTGAAACACGCCCACGTCGCATCGTGTGCTCTGTTGTTGCAAAAACAATACCGAACTATCGCATGTGTATCTAATCCGTTAGACTCGACACCGCTCGGTGGCTCTTCGTGGCTCACCTTTCGGAATTTATTCAGAATACGAGCATTTCACTGCAGTCGGCAGAATTCTATGTGTGGGGCATTATAAATGGAACTCTGATATTCATACAACTCGTACACTCGATTTATACAGCATATACAGGGCTATTCTCGTTGTCATATTTTAGTTGACAACCATGTTTTTTGACAAGTTGTCAATATTGCTATTCTGACTGTCACATAAAAGCTCTTTTCTTTACAAATTTGTCACGAGCCAAATAGCTGTTGACAACTACATTTTCAGAACAAAACAGCAAATGAACAGAAGAGAAACAGCAAATTTTTTGTTATATTTAATTTATTTATTGTTATTTATTTAAATTGTTATTTAATTTATATATTATTTGTTTAAAACCAGGTCTTTCAATGAAAATATTTTATAATATAAATATATAATATAAATATATTATTACATATTCTTTGGTGCTACTTACATTGAAAGATGTTTCAGGATCTGGTTTTAAACAAATAATATATGAATTAAATAACAATTTAAATAAATAAATAAACAATTTAAATAATAAAATTTAAATAAATAATAATATATATTGTATATTCTTCTATATTCAGCACATTCCACACATGGTGGACATGAACTGCACATAGTGCGCCAGCTGCTCTGCCGTAGTCCGTCAGCTGCTCTGCCGTAGTCCGTTCGTATTTTCCTTTGCCAGTTCATGTTCTATTTGTCAAAAATTACATTTTGGTTTCTGTAACACTAAGCATGTTACTGCATTAAAGCTTTCACTGTGTCAATTGACAACCAGAATACCAATTTGAAAAGCATTGACAAGCACCGTGACAACTTGTCTTGACAATTTCATGTCAAGCTGACAACGAGAATTGCCCTGATATTATACGTTGACAACTAATTAGAAATGCTGTGGTGTGGTGTGGTGAGGTGAGTTCTTTACCACCACGTTAAAAAGCTCTGTATTTTTACCGTTATTTAACGGTCTTGCCTATTTGGCCTCTTAATTTTGATCAATTTGCATTTTTTTTGTTTGTGTTATTCTTATTATTTAGGAAAGTAATACAATTACAATATAAGTATCAAATAGCAACAAGCAAATAAAGCCTTCGGTTTAATTTTTTTAAAATTTTTTTTTTTATTATAAATATAGAATCACAATTAAAAATAACAATTTTGACATCCTTCCTTCAGACTCTTTTTGCCATGTGTAACGCAAAATTGTTGTGTATCAGATATGCTTTTGCTTATGATTAAAGAGTCTCTAACAACAAATCGTACAAGTTTTTATTGTTGCTGTTGTTGGTCCGACGAATGCAACCAAAGCATGTACTGTCATCTACCGCAAATTCAAATTTCCTACTTATTATTAGCGGTCCGAGAGGAGGGTGAAAAACGTGGCCTCAAAAGATACTCAAAGGAATTTTATGATTGAATTAAATTACTCAAACACACATCGAAACATAGATAGCAGCTGTTAATTTGTATATGTAAATATGTATGTATGTCGGCAGACATGCAGACAGCCAGAGGGACAGAGTAGAATTGGCTGATTAGCTGGCTGAATGGCAGGAACTGTTTACCGTTCAAATGGTTGGTGCGTCAAGTGCGTCACTTTTTTATAATGAAAGAGAGAGAAAGATTCTCGTGCGGCGATAGTAAAAGAAAAGGACAGAGAGTTAGAGTGGCAAGCGTTAGCGCCAGAGAGGGGAAAGAAAGAGTGCGCGACTTGATGGAGTGAAGGAGAGAGTGGGAAAGGGCGGAACAAAGATAGAATGCTTGCCATTGTAAATAATTGTAAGCAATCGGCTTTTAATGTTGTATTGATTTCGTATCGAATTTCTTCTACTCTCCAAAAGTCAACAACATAAGCAAAAATTCTTCTAATAAATTATAAATAAAAATGCGTTTGTAGTTGTGTGTATTTAGTGTCGACTATTTTGTAGAATTGACAACTATACACACAAGCAACAGCTCACCTCGTGTTTTCCACCGGATTGCTTTTGTTGTACACAAAACCCTCCAACAACACCACTAACAAAAACAAAAACAACAACAATAGCAAAACAAAGGTACAGGAAAGGGCAGATAATAATAACTTGACATTTGACATTTTGCACAACTGTAACAAGTAACAAACGAAAAACCACACCATGACAACAACAACAGAGAAATACCTATACTAATAAATACACACACACACACACACACACCGTAGAGTAATTAATACACTGCCGTCCCTTCACACCCCAAAAAAGCTCTAACACTAAAAGTAACAAACACTAAAAAAACGAAATAATAATAGAAATAACAGAAAAGTTGGCTGCTTTTTTGTTGTTTTCTTTTTTGTAGTTGGGTTTCATCTCTCGAAATCAAATGTTCCCATTTCCGGTCAAAAGCTATTCGCTCGTTTTGCTCTCTCTAAAGATAAGATCCCCTAAAAGGGATTTGGGAGCGGCGGAAATAGGAGACGACGATGTTGGCATAACCGACCGACCATTCTTTTGAACCCAAACAAAAATTCGAAAGATTGAAAGAGATGGCTGTATTACCTGTGGGAGGGGGTTGGTTGGGTGTCGGCAACTTTTGCGCTAATTTTTGTTGTGGCTTCTCTTTCGACTTTCTTTCGTTTTTGTTTTTGTATTTCCTTCTCTTGTTCTGTTTTTTCCACTTATAAACAAAAAATCAAACAATAAACGACAACAAATGCTTCATTCAATGTGGAGGAATTTTCGATTTCGGTTTTTTGACCACGCAAGCGCTACTATATCTCACTCTCTTTTTCTCTCTCGCTACCTCCATCTCTGCCAATCTCTTTTACACCTCTTTTTGCGAACAATTCTCTCTCTTTCTCCCAAAATTTATGAATTTATTTCTCTCTCTCTCTGCCCTTCTCTCTCACGCGTTCTTCACTCTCTCTCTTTCATAGTTTCTTCTTTACTCTCACGTACTATCTCTCTCATGATATAAATTGAATTTTTTAATATTTCTATTAAGTTTCTCACACATTCTTTTTTGTTATTTGAAAATTGTTAATTTTTTTGATATATGTACAGAGTTTTTATATCTTTATCTCTTTCCTTTTCGTTTTCCTCTGCTGCTTACGCATTCCCTTGTTACGGCTGAAATTCTTTGTTTTTTTTTATCTTCGTGTTACTATGAATAAGTATCCTCTGTGTCATTTCAAAAGCTTTGACAACCATCAAAATGCAACAAAAACAAATGAAACGAAAAATGGCCGACTTTTCAATGCCTTCGTTTTTGTAATCGTTTTTGTTTATATTTATAATGACAAATACAAATTTACAAACAGCACTCGCATTAATAACAAAATGGAGAGTGTAAAAATATACAAGAGTGTCTTTTGTTGTTGTTCTGAATTTTGTTGTTTACTACAAAATCAGAGGTTTCCATGGTTACAGTGGTTTTTTTTTTGTTTTTTTAAGAGAATTTAGATTGTTTTGCATGATTTAAGTAGTTACAGTTACCAACCATTAAAAAATGCAACCAAATTACATTAAAAGAAATCAATAAGCAATGCATTTTTACATTGATATAGTTTTCTTCTAACTTTTAAATTAATTTATTGAAATACATACCTTTTTAAAATATAAAATTTAATCTTAAATATGTGCTGCTTTCTTTAAATTTATACTGCAAAGTTTTATTATTATTATTTTTATTATAACTGTTTTTATATTTGTTTTTATTATAATTATTTTTATTATATTTGTTTTTATTATAATTATTTTTATTATAACTGTTATATTTATTTTTATTACAATTATTTTTATTATTTTTCTAAGCAACCAAATTTTGCATTCAGATTCTTTTCTCTGCTTAGCAACATATGTTGCTAAACATTGTTTACGTACTGGGACGTAATACCTGATAACTTTTAATGCAGATAATATTTCGTCTTCATTATTTTTTGTGCAATAGAGAAGAAAAATACCTACAAATCGGTATATGGGTCATTGATATTGAATAGACGGTACACCAGCTGGAGGTAGGGGAGAGGGAGCCCTTTCCGTGTGGCGTATTTATATTGTATATGTGGAAGATGTATAGCAGTTTTTTTTGAACGCATATCAATTTCAGTTCGGCTTTAAAATAATAATCATAAAAATCATCATCATTTATCATTAAAAGTATTAAAATGTTCATAAGTTTCAACAGATTTGAACGCATTAAAAATCGTTTAAAAAAGCTTACCTTTTCAATTCAATCAAACTTTTCCCCAAAAAAAGCTACACAAAAAATTAACTTTTTTTTTATTCTCCTTATCTAATCATAAACTTTATCTATGTATTGGAATTTTTAATTCCTTTAAAAACTTCTGTATATATGAGAAAGAAAGAAATCTTCACTTTTTGGTGCCTTAAGTCTGAAATCAAAACGTTTGCGGGTTTAGTTTATAGATAACTTTTGAGGTTGCAATATACAATATTTAGAATATTGTATTATTGGTTATATTAAAAAATATATAGATGCAAACAACAACAACAGAAAAAGGGGGGAAAATGTGGAGTTTATATGTTAAGAGTGAGAATGTATGCAGTTTAAAGAACTTCGTATGCGTTGCTGTGTTGAAGATTTGTGTTATTCTAATTCTAATCAGTTGTTTCTGTCCATCAAAATAATTTATGGCTCAATAAGAGTTTCGCTGGTTTTCCAACAATATAATGAATTCTCTATAAATACATACGAAAAGAATTAAATATATAATTTGAATCGATCACGAATTTTTAAATGAAATTAAATAAAAATGAAATATGTTAAATAAAGAATAAAATAAATAAAAATGAAAAATATCAAATACAGAATAAAATAAGTAAAAATTAAAAATATTAAATGAAAGAAAGTACGTATACAATTATTATTAATTTAACATTATAATATTAAATTCAAATATAGTAAATAATGAAATACATAAATAATAATATTAATGAATAGAATTGAGATAAAAAAATATTAAATATTCGTTTTAAAATTTGTTAAAGAATGGATAATTAAATGTGTTAAATCAATCGATCATTCTACGAAAAAGTTATAATGGAAATATGAGATCAGAAAAGATATTAGATAACAATATAAACACAGAAAAAGTTATAAATGTAGATAAACTTATAAATGTAGATAAATTAAAGTAAAATACATTACTACAATTTAGTGCAAAAGAAATGAAGGAAATCATTTATATTATTATCTCTCTTAAAGGAAAAAAGATACTGTAAAGAATTTTTGTATTTGTTTAGCCAGAAATATTTCGGGGAAAACCTTTCAATCAATCAAACAGTTATCAAGAAACAGGTTTTGGGTGTGTAATAAATTAAAACAAAAAACATTTGAGATAAAGTCTCCATAAAAGAATTCTCTGTTTATAACAAAACTTTTATACACTCATACAATCAAAAGATATAAAATTTTAATCAATAATTTTACACAAAAACAACATTTAGAGAGATTATAACTATGATCGTGATAACGTCATAAGATTTCTCCTTAAAATTTCTTATAAAAGTTCAAATCAAAAAAATAAAATTAATAAATAAATATAAACAAAATATAAAATAAGAAAAACCAATAAAAATATATTACTAAAGATTAAAAAAATCATGAATTGATAAATAAAAACGAATAATATTTAATATTAAAATATATTCTTATTATTATTTGTGTTAATATAATAATATTGTGTAATACTAATACGAAGTATAAATATAATATACATAATACTAAAGTTTACTATTATTATTAACTATTTATTATTATTTGTTGAATATTTTTCATGTTTATTAGTGAAATGAATGAAATATCTTGGCATAGATAACGGATTCTAATCCTCTGTAACTCTCTTCTTTTGGCATCCTTGCAGAATGTCGTCGGATAAACATTTATTGACTGCACATGATTTGAGCAACTTGAGAACATTGCAGAACGTGGCAGCCACAGCGGTGATACCTGTGAACAGCAGCCACAACAACAACCACATTAACAATAACAACAGCAATACAGCGAGTATGGTGTTGTCCACAATTCCGCTGGATGGACACGCCGTAGTTATTCAACAATCGCACTTGGTATCAACAACAGTGGGACAACAGCAGAGATCCTCAGGAACATCGACAGCCACAGTGTCCAATGGTTTCAGCAACAGCACCCTGCAAAGTCGTACAACAACAAACAGCATTAACAATTTAATTGCCGCATCCACCATGCAGCCCACAACAAAAGCAACCATCATTAACAGCAACAGCATGAACGGCAACAACAACAACAATAACAACAACTCCTTGCACAGCATACCGGCCTCCTCGAAGTACGTTTTCCTGCAGCAGAACGGCAACGGCCAGTACACCACCTACGAGGGCACCGCCAGCACCACGGCAAACAACGTCGGCAACATTGTGTTGGTGGCCACGGAGCCCATCGAGCTGAGCGGGGGTGTAGAATCGCATATCATTAACAACGACAACGACGAGGAGCTGCGCCCGCTTTCGTGGTTGAACGACAAGAACCTCATCAAGGGCATCGTCACGACGACCGCTGGTGGCGTCGCGGCAGCAGTTGCTGCAGGTGGCAAGAGCCAGTTGAGCAACAGCATTTGCATTGTCAACGCAAATGGCACGCACGAGTTCATAGAAGAGCTGCCGCCGCATGTCGCGTGTGAGGAGCACGTGACAACCATCGCCACAGGAAACGTCGGCAGCAGCGGCCACAGCAGTTCCACTGCGGCAACGACGACGACGACAATGTCTCTGCACGACATGCCAGAGACGCAGATTACTACGCTTAGTGTGAGCGACTTTCAGCAGCAATTCATTAGCAGCAATAATATTGGTAGCAACAAACGCAACAACAGCGTTAACAGCAGCATCAGCGGTAGTCAGCAGCACCAGCAGTTGGCGACTTTGGCCAACTTTGCGCTGAACCAGGAGGCTGCCAAGGACCAGCAACAACATATTTTCAACAACATTGGTACTCTTGGTGCAACAACAACAGTGCATGTTGGTCCTAGTGGCACAACAACAGTTGTAGAGTACAAATCGAATACAAATTTCATGCCTACGCAGCGGCAGCTGATTAACGGCATGAGCAGCAGCAGCAGCAGCAATCACAGCAACAACAGTGTTGCTACCGTAAGCGCCAGCCACAATATTTCACCCACCACTACGGCCAACAGCCACAGCAACAACAACTATGTGCCTTCTTCAGTGTCAACCGCTTCTTCCGCCACCCTGCACGTTTCCCCCTCCGGTCAAGGTTCACCCTTGAAACAAACTGTAACGCTTCCAAATAATGTCAACACAGTTGTTGTTGCCGCCAACAACGTTGCCAATGGCAACGGCTCGAGCAACTCGTATTTCCAGCAGCAGCAGAAACAGAGTAACTGCAATAGCAGCAGCTCCACATCTCATCATCCGCACAAAAAATATTTGCGTGAAAAAATGAATGGCTTGGACCAGGGTGGAGGGGGCAGTGGTGGTGGTGGTGGTGGCGTTGGCATCAACAACATCAGCGGCAGCAATTCGACGGCCCCGTCAGTTGTATCCTCTCCAGCCTCCTCATCCAGCAGCAACTCGACGCTTTCCTCATCGCTATCAACTGCTGCCGTTAACGGTGCAAACAGTCCGGTCTCCAAGAGCAACTCCTCCACATACTACACGATAATTGGCAACGCTGGCAACAGCGGAGTGGGTGTTGGTGTTGGCGGAGGTGTTGGCAGCAACAACAACAGCTGTAGCAGTGGAGGAGTCAATTATTCCAGTGCATTTGTAGCTACAAACACAACAAGTCCCTCAAACACTAACTATACAATCGTCAATCAAAATCAACAGCAACAACAAATTATGTAAGTTGAAAAAAAATACTGATTTAACTATTATTAGATAGAAAATATGATTAAAATTTTATGGTTTTTATCATCTTGCAGCACCTCGCCAGTTATATCTTCGCCAGAGTCCAATCCGAAGGATTACTATACAACGCAACAACAACTGCAGCAGCAGCAACAACAGCAGCAGCAACAACAACAACAACAACATCAGCAACAACAGCATCAAATCGTTCTGAAGAGTCCAAAATCCTATTCTAGCTACGAAAATGATTCTCTTAAAGATTTTGAAATTTCTACAACAAATTCGGGGCGTATTATCACAAGTACACCGCAGCCACAACAACAACGACAAAACCATCATCACCATCATAATAATCAGCAGCAACAGAATCATTCACCATCACCAACACATCATCAGCAGAAGCAATCGGCGATGTCACCAACCTCATCCACATCATCGACCACAACAGTAGCCTCAACGCCGCAAAAGCAAAAGCATCCAAATAACGTGCCATATGATCCTCTTGTGCATACGCACAATAAGCCGCCATACAGTTTCAGGTACTCCTTCCATCTCATGGAATTATAATAAAATAAACATAACAAAATAAGGCCAAAACTACTACATTAAATCGCATTTAAAGAAGACGTGTATACAACAAGACTAAAGCAGTATATGATTGCAACTAAAGTGGATGACTGGAACCAGACAAATGATCTGTGTTTGAGACAAGATAAAAGTATCTAAAACAAGACAAAAGTGGATCAACACAAGACTAAAATGAGACAAAATTTAAACCATTCAAGATTGAAACAAGATCAGACTGAAGAAAGATAAGATTTTAGTAATTAGACACTAGATTGACCAATATTAGGCCTCCTTGTGACAGTCCAGAGTGAAGCTAAAAGAACTTTTGTGAAACGGAAAGACCTTCCGATTCAAACTTTTTTGATAAATCTGCTTTGCCTTTTTTGATACAGAATTATTTTAATATCGAATAATTTTTTTTCAGTTCCTTAATATTCATGGCCATTGAAGGTTCCGTCGAGAAAGCGTTGCCTGTCAAAGAAATCTATGCTTGGATTGTTCAACATTTTCCTTACTTCAAGACTGCTCCAACGGGCTGGAAGAACAGCGTGCGTCATAATTTGTCGCTAAACAAAAGCTTTGTGAAAGTTGAAAAAGCACCGGTTAGTTGAATGAAATTTAAATGTTCTTGGTTTTACCTTCTAATTTCTCCTTCCTCTCACTCCTTTCTTTCTTCCTTCCGTTCAATTCGTTCACATTGTCGCTATCACTTTAGAATATGGGTAAAGGTTCGCTTTGGCGAGTTGAACAACAACAACGTCAGAATCTTATCCAAGCGCTCACACGATCGCCTTTCTTCCCCAACTCAGCGGTGGATAAAATCAATCTGCACGATGCAATCGATGGCAGCTCGCCCACAACGTCTCTCACAAATGGTGGCAGCAACAATGCTGGAGGAGGAGGTGGCAATAACAAATCATCCAGTATTGATGCTCGCTTCGATGCTCGTCTGTTTCCCAAGCTTTCTAAAGTCTTTAAAGACATGGAAGAACATAATGCGCTCAATGAAAATGGAAGCTTTGGAGCCGATGATGATGTTCCGTCCGACTATAGTACAACCAAGAGAAGTAAATATTATTATAACAACAACAGCAATGGCAACATCAACAACAAAAATAATGGACTGCAACCACAGTTGAATGGTGGTGGAGGAGGTGTGGGTGGTGCTGCCAGCTCAGCTTGCAATTGTTACGACAACATGGAACACTTGGCTCGCGATTGTGGAGCCGATAGCATCGACGACGTCAATGCAGCAACAGCGATGCTGGCATTAAAACACGGACCAAAAGTGTTTGCGGAAACATTTCAGAATGGGTGCGTTTTTTAGAATCAGTTGGGAGAAATCGTCGGCCGATTCATTCTAAACAATTGATAATAATGATTATTTCTTCGTTGCTTTTCTGATATTAGCGCTCCTGTAATAACGTCATCGCCGAGTGAGGACCATACGTACTCCGCTGGGGTTGGAGGCGGTGGTGGAGCTGGTGTTGGTGCTGTCTCTGGTGCTGGCTCCGGTAATCTATCCAATGGCGCTGCTGCTGTCATCAGCAACGGCGTCACCACCTCTTCAAATGGTGTTGGTCAACAGCATGGTCAACATGGAGGATGCGGTGATAATCAAAGCAATGGTGCATCCTCTGATGCAGCTTACGAAAGCAGCGAAGAGAAGTGAGTCTAGAAATAAATGTTCAATTAACGAATGCTTTATTATACGCTAGTTTAAAGAAATACATAATATACACTACCACAATTTCTCTAACTCTTCTCTGTTGTTGTTTTCTCTTTCTTCATAGTCACAAGATCACTCCCGAGGAGCTGGCCGATCAACAGCGTCATCGTGATGGTGTCGATGCTCTGCTCTCGCTATCCCTTTCCTCTTTCATGGACAGCAGCTCACCGATAAAACGTCCGCCCTCGAACAGCGTCGAAGAAGAACATATATCGTCGTGTTTGGAGAATGTTACACCATCGCGTGGGGTGGGAAAAATGGCACTAATGAGTGCTAACGTCGAATCGGCAACAACAAATCAAAGCGGAACCGGTTTCCAACTGCTGCATCATCAACGTCACCCGCATCACTGTCAACCTCAGCATCAGCATCATTCAATATTCGATGAGGGCTACAATACGCAAAGTTACTACGGCAGCAGCAGCAACAACAACAGCAATTCAAGTCACTACATGGCCTCACCATCCACGCCCAAGAAACCGAAGCCCCTGCGTAATCTAAGAGCAAAGATTAAGCGGAAGACGACATGGATACGGTGAATGTGTGTGTGTAGGCGAAAGTAGAAAGCAAGCAACAAAGAAAACCAACCAACTACTTCTATAAATCATCATCAAAAATAGAATAGAAACATGAGTAAATACAAGAACAGCAATAACAATATCATTAAAAACGGCAAGAAGAGTAACAGCAACAGCAACAGCAACAACAACAACAACAACTCCAATTAAACAGAACAAAATATTAGTTTAATTTTAAAGCTAATGAAGGATAAGAAAGAAAACTATATCTAAAGATAGTATAATAGGTATTTAAATCATTAAAAACACGAATACAATATTATTTAAATATCGCGCGTACAACATTACAATTTAAGATAAAATCATCAAAGAGACATAATATCAAAATTTACTCACTCCCTCTCTCTCTCTCTTTCTCTTTCTATTTATCTATCTATCAGTCTATCTCCTTGTTTATCTATCTGTCTGTCTCTCGCTATCTATCACTTTTACTCACTTATTCAACTATTCACTCAAGTTTGTCGGTGTCGCTTTTTTATAAATGTTGAGATTTGCTGTGCAAAAACAGAATAGTTACTTACAAAAATAACCATTAAAAAATGTATTCGAGCCTTAAAAGAAATGTAAACTTTAAGTAAAAGTAAGAATACACACACAGACACAAACGCAGACATGCATAGCATCTCACACAAATTTTACCATAAAGAAACCTTTTTAGCTTTCGCTTTAAAACCAGCAAAGCTCTATAAAGCGGGGGAAGTTTCAGCAGTAGAGAGCTAGTGAGTGAGCAAACGTTTGCTCCATTGCTTAAATCTTAGATCTTGTATTGTTAACTTTCAAGTTTCTTTAAAGGGACATTTTCAACACTACTGTTAATTTTTTTTTATTATTATCTTTTTGTTATTATTTGCTTTTATTTCATTATCATTATTTTACGTTTTGTCTTCGTTCTTGAGAACTCTTGGTTTCTTTAATCTTTTCACTTCACAGAGCTTTTCAATGGCACCTTTTATAAAATAAACACTTCATTTTGCGGATTTTCTTTTCAACATTCGTAGAGTTCGTTTTTCAGATTCAAGATTTAGTTGCCAGTAAACGTGAATAGATTAAAAATACCTATTTTAAAGAATACAAATTAAATGGGTTCTCATTCAATTCTCTTCGCTCAAGTTCCCTTTTAATTCATTGGATTTAATTTGGAAGCTTTTGTTTGAGCCTCTTTGCTTCAGCCCCTTTCTAGAGAGTTAAAATCCTATGATAAGAGTGGTGCTTAAAGCTTACAACACAAGATCAGCGTAAAGCTTTAGGAAAAACAGAAGTTTTACTAAACTTGAAGCTTTTCATAATCTGTGAGTGGTTTTTATGGTCTGTAAATGGGTTAATTTGATTTTTTTCGATTAGTATATCTACGGTTTATTGGGTTTTCTTTGAGTTAACAAAGCACATAAAAAAAATTATGGATTGAAAGAAAAATGTAATGGCTAATGAAAGCTTCAACCTTCACTATGTGCAAAGTTCTTTTGTTTCTCTCAGTTCCTTTGTTTTATATTATTTTATGTTTTCCTCTTTTTTTTACTGAAACTTCGATTTTTTAAGACTTCTAGTTTTGTGTAAAAGATTTTCAAATATTCTTATTTGTGGATGTCTAAATTTTAATCTCCTTTTTGTAGTTATTTTAATGAATCTTTATCTTTATGATGAGAACCGATTTTGCTTTTATTTTTATTTCTATGTGATTTTAAACTCTTTGCTGAACACAAAACGCTTTGCATTAAGATCTGTATTTTGTCTGCCAAATCAAACTCTTAAATGATTATAATTCTGGATAAACAAGCAGCTTCTTTGTCTCGGTAAATGAAGTATATTTGTTTATAAATTTATTTTATAATTTGTATATTTTATTTTATTTAATTATTGGTAATAAATTATGCTGTTCATCCGCTTTATAACTTTGATAGACTTTTAAATGACTGAATTAATTCTAAATTAACGAAAAAAAAAAGAACTAACGATTTTAGAAATTAATAAATATACAAAATTCAACAAAATTAAATTTAAATTTAATAAAATCAAAGAACGACAAAACTTTTAATGTGAACGCATTCACATCTGAAAGCTTAATTAAAAAATACCTAGAAACCAAATCGTATGCAAACAAAAGTTCCCACAAAAACAAGAGAAAAATAGTTTGAATTCGTAGTCAAGGTTTTTGTAAAAACAAAAATAATAAAGAAAAATACATGAAAGCGAAGAAGCAAACAAATAAACAAACCAACAAACAAACCAACCAACAAACAAACAACCACAACAACTGAATGTAAAAATTACAAAAAAACACGGTGGAAATAATTTAAGCAATTAAATAAATTCAAATAATAACAGAAAGAAAGGAAAACAAAATTTTACAAATTCATTTCATTTTTAATAAAACTCTGTTTAAGGGGAAAAAACAACAAACCGAAGGAGAACCAGAAAAATCAAAAAACCGAAATTGAACGAAAAAAACAAAAGAAAATTTATACTTATGAATAGAGTTAAATATGGAAAGTAATTGAATATATTTTATAGCAAATATGAATACATTTTAAATTAAAACTTGTCAACAATACTAAAAATTTATTAACAGGACACCGAAAAAGTTACCACAAAAACGCGTTTAGTTTGTGGTTTCTTTTTTTTAAAAGCTAAACTTTGTTTTACTTTTAATTTTTGTTTTTTTATTTATTTAGTTTTATTTAAAATTTATTTTTTGGTTATTTAGTTTTCTTTTAAATTTTAATTTCTTTTTTAATTTAGTTTTTTTAAAATTTTAATTATTTTTAAATTTCTTTTTTTTAAATGTTAGTTTCTTTTATTTTTAGAGTTTTTTTTTTTTTAAACTTACATATTTTTAATATATGTGTTTTATTTTGTTCTGTACATTTTATATCGCTATTTTTTTGTTTTACAGTTAAATTATAACATACAAAGATTGTTTAAATATTTTATACACACTTAAATTTAATAAAATCTTTTTGTCTTACTTGATGTCTAGTTTAATGATCATTTTTAATTATTCTCTATACAAAACAAATCAATGTAATTTTTAAATTGGACTTAAATGAGTATAATAGTAATTCTTTAATTTTAATATTAAGTGGTTTCTAAACTAAGCTTAGTTTTAAAGCATTTTCACTGTTTTTAAGGGAGAAATCAACTAAGTTAATGATGAATAGTTTAACTAGTACATAATCGTTACTAATAATTCAGTAGACGATTAAGAATAAAATGAGGAATAAAATAAAAGGAAACAACACATGATTAAGACCAAAAATTAAAGAAAGCTGTATTTTTTTTTTGTAAAGGAAAAAAGAAAGGATATGAAAACTAAAAAATAAGCTGAAATCAATAAAGAAATAGATTTAAATAAAAATGTTTTATAGACAAAAAAATTGTTATTAAAAAAAAAAAATAAAATAGCTAATTACAACAGCAATAAAACCAAGAAATTTATATATAAACAAAAAATAACTCGATGACGTAGTTAAAGTAATTTACTCTAATCTAATGTAATCAAAGATAAAATCAAATAGAAGAAAATAGAGTAACATAAAATACAGTAAAATGAAATAGAATAAAACAATATAACATGCAATAAAATAAAGTTAAACAAAAAAAATTAAATAAAATAAAGTGAAATAAAATAGAATAAAGTTATCTAATGTAACGTAGATTATAATGTAATGTAATCTTAATATTAAAATATATCTAAAATCACTTCAAGTACCTTCTAGCACAAGCATCAGGTTGGAGTTGGTGAAGGTGAAAAATAAGTAAAGAAACAACCACAAAAAATCTCTCAGAACAAATTGAAAAGTTAAAAAGTAATCAAAGACAACTCATGTTTCTCTTCTCTTCTTTAAAATTGACGGAAAATCGTGTTTTTTTTTTTAAAAAGAAGACTGATTTTTTAAATTAAAATTTCAAGCTTGATTTGGTTCCATGATTTGACTAAGAAAACTTCTACTCTTAGATTTAAATTCAAAATCAATTAAATAACTAAAAAAATTATATAATTAAAAATAAATAGTTTTTGTTTGTATTTCGAGAGATTGTAATTTAATTGAAAAGTGATTAAAGTGTGCTGCATTGAAAATCGAATCACAGAATAAAAACTCCACAAATGAATGGTTTCAAAAACGGTAAATGAATCTTAAAAAATTGGCTAAATCAACGCACTAAACTAAACTATTATCTAAAAACAAACAAACTCTAAATTTATTTTGCGAATTCATGAAAATGTTTCTAGAAAAACTAACAAATTATTCGAATATTATTATTCCGAATACTTTTTTGTGGCCAGAGATTTTACTGCTTTTCGTAAGGCTAACAAACAACGGTGCGGTACGGTAGGCCACGGTGGATGCCGCACTGCAACCGGCACCGTTATCCTCAGCCGGCGTCCTACCACCCGCTCTCACGCTCTTTTTTAACACACAGACTTTTAAGAGAAGAGAAAGAAATCTCATAGAGACTTCATTTCGTGCAACAACAGTTGTTCAAATTTTTTGTGCATTCAATTTTGCATTTTTCTTTTCAATTTGTGTCGTTACTCACGTAATGTAATTTCAACGGCAATCGTAGATGTTGTTGCCTGTCAGCTGGTGTTGTTTTTGTAACCCTCTGTTCGCGTCAATTTTTAAATTTTGTATTTTTTTTTGTTTTATTGTAACAAAAATGGAAGAGAGGGAGAGAGAGAGAGAGAGAGAGAGAGAGCGAGAATTGGGAAGAGTGAATAAACAAATCAAAATGAAACGAAAGAACTAAACTAAAGCTTTTTTAATTTCTAATCTAATTGTTGCAATTATTTTAAGCATATTCAAGGAATACAACAAATCAATTTTTATATAGTAAATATATAAGTACATATAAATAAAAGTATATATTAATAAAGTAAAAAGGAAAATTATTGTTTATAAGATAATATAATAAATGAAACTATGTTATAATAACAATAAAAATAAATACATACATACGTGTATATATATATAATTCAAAATATATATATATATATATATATATATATTCTATATTCGCTTGTTTGTGTTTCTTCTTAATGCAAGCAACGGAAAAAATAAAAAACAGAATAAGAAACTTAAAAACTCTAAAAAAAGTGCCTATATACATAAATATATTGTGTAAATATAGTATATATATATACTCTAAATATATATTACTATCTTGAAATATTTTCTCTTAGTTTATTAAGCAAAAAAGTTTATCTATAAAAGTTTATACTTATTTTATATTTAATATAATCTAAAAGCAAACAAAACAACTCTATTATAAGAATAAACTATTCTTTACTTACTTTGTTGATATTAAAAGCTTAAAACAACAACATCATTTGAATACATCATCTATTCTATGTACTACTATATACATATACGTATACAACAAACATATGTAATTAAAAGAAATGAAATCAAGCTAACGAAGTGTATCTCTATCTATAAATTATTGCTTTAAATATACATACAATAATAATAAAATAACTTATATTATTGTTATTATTATTCTTATTTTGACTGATCCTTAACAATAATAATAAAATTAGTAAGAAAAGAGGGAAAACGACGAAGGAAAGGAGAAGAAAATAGAAATATTAAATAATTATAAAAAAGAAACTAAAAACTAAGAAAACCTTACAAAAAAGCGCAAAATATTTAAACTTGTAAAGAAAGCAAACGAAAAATATATATATAATATTTCCAGTGCAATACACAGACATAATATACAAATATCCACATATATAATATATATGGATGTATATACATACATACTTACACACAATCAAACCTACATATATACATACATATATATTTACTTATTATATTTAAAAAATACCTTGATAGTTACTAAATAATAATAAATGAAAACAAAACAAAATGGAGTAAAGTTATAATTAGAATATATCGTTAAGTAAACTAAAATAAAAACATTTGTTAAGTTTTAAATTAGATTTGTTTGTTTGTATTGAGAATTTTTATTATCGTATCAGCAAAAAAGAAAAATTATACAGACGGCACACACACACACATGATGCCGCAAATGAAAAGAAGTAAAAGAATTAAAAGAAAAACCAAACACAGCCGTTTTATGTACTTTCATATTATAACTACATACAAAACATAATTATTTCCATCATAAATTGAAATAAATATTTACATGATGCTTATATGATGTGTTCACTTAATTAGTATGAGTCCAGTTATTTTATTAATAAAACAACACGAAGAAAAAATAAAGAAAACAGAGAAAAAGAAAAAATAAAACGAAAAATTATCATCACACAAAGAGAAAATATCTTTACTTTATAATTAAGTCACAATGAAGCAAACACAATTGAAAATTGAAGAATCAAAAAAGAAAATACCAAAAACAAAGCAAATAGAAAAAAAAACCATTACAAAATGTAGATTATAAACAAATCTAGCAGAGAGCTACTTATATACATATAAATATATACATATATATTGTAGAAGTAATTGTTCTCTGCTAGGTTTGTTAATATATACATATATAAAAGAAAAATCTTATTGAAAATAAACATTTAATTACACAAAAGAAAAAAATCAATCATATG
Source organism: Myopa testacea (assembly GCA_949629155.1). Taxonomy (NCBI): domain Eukaryota; kingdom Metazoa; phylum Arthropoda; class Insecta; order Diptera; family Conopidae; genus Myopa; species Myopa testacea. The sequence goes on from OX451345.1 coordinate 29,224,107, forward strand.
TAGTAAATCAGTGGTTTTTATTGATGTTGCAAAGTTTGAAGAATTTAATTGCTTTACTTTAACGAAATGACTCTACGATTCGGTGTGTTCCAGCCCGGTTTTTGTTCAGACTGTTTTTTCGTAAAAGAGGATTCTGTAGGTTCTTCGCACACGTTGTGCACACTTCCGCTAGATGTCCGTAATTGATGCTGCAAGAGGTCGAACTCGTCGTCCTTTTTATCCGCTCCGAGTCTTGTTCACAGCATGTTCAGCGAGAATACGATTCTCCTGTGTAAGCGATCCGCTGACAAGAAAAAGGACAGAAGCGACACCGGTGGAGAGGGCGATTAGCGTAAACAGATGCCACAAATATACACCACATGAGGTGAGTATGGTAAGCAACCAGATCACACGATTTTTTTGAAAGGGCGGAAAAGAATGTGAAGAAGAATCTGAAGTTTTCTGTGCATCGCGTACTGATTTATCGGTGATTCGTAACCGTTTAAAAGGATCCTTATATGAAAAATAGTCAACTTAAACAGAATCCTGAGACAATACAATTTATTTAACAAAAATTTGTGATAACATATACAAGTGAACTAAATAAAATAGTACGTGGAATGTAACGCCAATCGTTTGGATGTGAAAAACGTCGTTTTTACTATTATCATTATACACAAAACAACAGCTAATTGTAGAAAAAAATTGACGATTTAAAATACGTATATAAGTAAGCTAAAGAACACATTATGTTGATTACTTAACCACATAACAACAGACATTCATTATTTCCACAATCCTTGGCTTAACAACTAACTAACTCGTCATCTGCGGCTTTTCCTGAGGATGTTCCTGAGGCCTTTCCTGAGGCTGTTCCTGCGGCTTTTCCTGAGGCTTCGGGAACACCTTTCCTTCGCCAGCTTGTGCTCGAGAGTTCAGCCATTGTTGTGTGTGTTGTCGTTTGATGTGCACGTACATGTTTGCGCTGGAGCGAAACTCTTTGGAGCAGTGCGGACAATTGTAAAGATTCACGCCGGTGTGAGTGGCGATGTGTTCCTACACAGGGACGCAGATTCATTGATTGTTATTAGAAATGAAAAGTCGACCAACTTAAATTATTTGATGTCCATACTCACCTTTAGGTTTTTAGGTGTCTTAAAGCATTTCTCGCAATAGGTACACCGATAACTTGCCGCACGTCGATGCATGTACTGGATGTGAGCGCGCATGGCGGAGAGCGAGGCACAGACCCGTCCACAGTACTTGCAGTCAACGTCGACTTTGTTGTGCGTCGTCAGATGTAAACGCAAGCGATTCTTATTCTTGACCCAATCGCCGCATTCGGGACACTGGACTGGTGGCGCCACGATACCCTGATGCTGCAGGATATGTGTTTCAAATGAAGGCTTGAACTTAAATTTCATGCCACAAACATCGCAGATGTGCGGGAAAATGTTGTCATGCAGCGACTGAATGTGTTTGGCTAAAGCGTGCTTGAATAAGAAGCTGCAATAAAGATAAATTTTTATTAAAACTTTCAATTGGAAATTAGTATAATTTAATTTCAGTTTTTGCATTGCTTAACATTTAGAATTTTACTTTTCAAATGTTAATTTTCTACAATATAGCTTTTGAAGTGTTAAAGAAGTACATATACGGTTTATTTCGGTTTCATCGTGCATTTTTAAAAGCAACAGTCGTTATATACGAGTTGTTTCATCAACCGTAGAGTTGATTAAGCGTTTAGTTGATTGAAGGATTGATCAAACTGTTTATTTAAATTGTTGGTATCCAGTTATTCAATTGCTTCATTTTCCTAGTTTGCAAGTATTGTGTTAGTCGCTTTGCGGGCGTGCGTGCTTACCTTTTATTACAATGTTGACAGACGAAGGTTCGTTTAGCTTCATGCGTATTTTTGGTGTGACTGTTTAGCATGGACGGGCGCGGAAAGCGTTTATTGCAATATTCGCAACTGTAGATTAGATCCTCCTGCTTATGATGCTTGGTCATCGTATGAATGTCCAGACAGTTCCGGCTCTTCATAAGTTTCCCACACACACTGCATCTGAAATAAAGACAATGGGCTATGTTTCAACTATTTCAAAATTTATAATTGCATACTTAAAATATTCCGGATCTAAGTGCCATTTGATGTGGTCGTATATCTCTCTGCGTTTGCGATGGCGACTGCCGCAGCAGCGAATATAGTCGCGCTGTTTATGTTGCTGCCTGTAATGTGGACGTAATTGACTGTAATTTTCCAAATGCATATCGCAAATATCACATTTCAGTTGCATATGTTGAGCGATATATTTATCCATGTCTTCATCCGCCAGGGGTGAAATAAATTGTTCGTTTTGTTTGATTTTGAGCTTGTTGGGAGCTTTTTGGGAGTTCGGCATGGAATTTGACGTTTCGGTAATGTTTGCATTGGAAACATCTGTCTCAACATTAGCATGATTATCATTATCATTATCACTGGATGATGGTTCCTTGACTCTTTTACTCCTTCTTAAGGGTTTCACTTTTTTAGCCGTTTTAGTTTTGGATTGCTTTTGATTTCCTTTTCCCTTTCTTTTGACTAGACGTTTCCGCAACTCTTCGAGTGGTACATCGTCTAGAAGTGGAATATTCTTAAATACATGTTCAAATATATCTAAAGCATACCATTTGAGGACTCATTTCTTTCTACAAAATCTAAAGCTATTTCTTCGAAGATATTCTGCTCTTGCGGTTCACTTTTTAGTTGCACCTCAATTGGTACCTCCAATATATCACCAATGTAACATAGTGATTCCTCATTCGGTGCAGTAAGTTCGTTTTCACCCAGCTGAATGTCGCATTTAACTTCTAGGAACTCCTTGTGCAGCATGCTTTGCTTTTCCTCTACATACGAGCAGAACTTCTGGAACTCGTCCAGATGACTGCAGCAATCCTGACAGATTGTGGTGGAGATAGCATCATACTGTGTTACCTGCACGTTTAAATGGGGAGGATAATTTCATTAAAGTAGGAATTTCATATTTGGTTCTGACCTCAAAATGAAAATATTTAGCAATCATTTTCGCAATTTGTGATTCTCCATTGACTTCGGATCCATTAAAGAGTGAAACTTTGTTCTCAACATTCACAGTAATTAAACAGAGACGACAAATCATAATTTTCCTAATAATCAATTAATTATAAACTGCATACGAAAACTTGCTGCTAAAATAACGCAGTCGAGATATGTCAAGAACTCACAGTGTTAGTAAACGCAACAGATGATTGATGGTTGGGTAAAAAGTGTTGCCATCTATGACGCAAATCTAGATAATATAAAAATATTATTAAACTGGGAAAAGCGATATTTTTTACTTTGTTCCTAAACATTACTTTCTTACATGTTTTTAGCAATGTAATGATATAAATTTGTATCATAATTAAAAATAGAAATTAAAGAAAAATACAAAGCAAAAAGGATTCCTATATAGGAAAAGTCTTTCTTTATTTTTATTTATTTATTTTTGAAAATAGTATTTGTAAATTAGATTGTTCTTGCTAGAAAGTTTTCCCAACTTTAAAATTGTATCATTGCTATTTTCTGCGACTAAACTTTCCTATTGGTAGAGGTATAGAAGTCAAATTCATCAATACTACGTATTTTACAGTTTATTTACATATTTCAATATAATAAAAATTTTTTGAAAACATTTATCAAGCTATGTAGTTAAATACGATAAGGTAACAGTTCCTGTATTGGTTACTTAAATTCGAATTGTCATATTGAATATGTGATCTTGAATATTTTATAATAAATCGACATTTATAAACAAAATCAAAGGTTGTTTCTTACAATATTTCCTTAAAATAAGTTCTTTGTTTTATTATTGAGTGTACTGAGTTATCTCTGTCGGAAGCGTTAGTCAATCGACCTGGTTTTTCAAGCGGTAACTTAAAGCGTTAAACGGAATCTAGATAACATGTTGTGTCTAATCAAGAGCTTTTAATAAATTACAGATTACTTCAATTATAATCAGTAAATTCAGGGAGCTTACCTGGAATCTAGGCTTACATCAGCCAAGTCGCAATAACAACGCCAGCGTGTCTTTGCAACTGGTTATTTTCTTAAGACTTTTGAACGCTGTTTTGTTAGCTTAAAGTTAAAGAAACCATTCCAATATTTAATAGAGGCTCGCTCTTTTCAAATCAAGAAAAACCAGGTTCCTGTTGAATTGACTGAGTCACGCCAGATCTATTCGTTGCAAGAGTAATTCCTAGTCCTTTGACATCTTTGGGTCTCTTACTTTTTGGTTGGAATTCTATTTTAAGTGTTTTTTGTACATTTTAGAATCTTTAATATGTACCACCATATTTTAAAGATCCTTTGCTACGTAATTTACACGTTAACCACGAGCACCTAGTAATCGTTGGCAAGTTTAACCATTATATTTGAAGATTATTCGCCTAGGTTGTTTTGTCAATGTCGTTGTGTTTTATATGAAAAATTAAAATTATTTGTACAAAACAGATTTCTCTTTACTCTGGTCTTTTTGGATAACTCATCTTGTGCTCCTATCATTAGACGATTCTTTCACTACTTGTGAATGGCAAAAGTTTGCAAATCTTAGAAGAAATATTTCATTTCCCTCGAATTACTATTTGCAATTTACTGCTTTCAATCTTTTGTACTCCACGAACGCTTCAGGATGTTTAATTTTAAGATGTCGTATTAAATTGGAGGTGACTTGAGTTGAGCCTTTCAATTTGCAATCGCAGAAACAGCACTGAACTAAGGCGCCACCACGTTTCTGTTGAAAGGCTGTGGTATCAAGCTGCAACGAAAGTGCTTTTAAATTTTAATGTTCATAGTACAGATGCAATAAAGTATGTATGGTACAAAGTTGTTTTAAATAACAAACCTGTTTTATGACTCTAAAGAAAATTCTAGAAAAGAGTATATTCGAAAAACCATTTCCTTCATAGAAGTTGTTAGATTCGATAGATGGAACGTAAAAATGTTCGCTTATAGTTGGTATCCTGGTAGGTAGGAAGGATGATGATAATGGTAATGGTATCCGCTGCTTTTTACCACTTGTCACAACATCGCCGCCGTGGCTGTCTGCTGAAGAATCGATTTTGTTACTTTGTCGGATTAAAAAATTTCGATAAGCATCGTAATCCAGTGATGTAAAATCTTCAATCATGTCAGTGCTATAAAAATAAATAGAAAACTCAACATAAGTGATAATTAATCAGAAAACAAGGTTTGGATTTCTAATTACGATAATTTGTAATTATTTCAGAATTGTTACCTAAAAAATGCAGGATTTGAAGGATGAACTGGTCTGCCATCAGTGCTGGACATTCCTAGAGTTTCTACAAAAATGTTATGTTGCTCTTCTGGTTCACACTTAAGCTCTGCTTCCACTGACTTCTGGTGGGATGATGTGCTGACGTCACTAAGCACGTACTCACTACTCCGTCCACCACTTTCGGTGTTTTCTGGTTGTTTTAACGTGGTTATATTGAACTGAACTTCAGGCTTCACTGCCGATAATTTATTGATGTTCCTCGAGGTGTTGCGCAGCGAACTCTGCTGCTCCTCTACGTAGGAGCAGAATTTATGAAACGCATCCAATTGACTGCAGCATTTCTGGCAGATTGTAGTGGAGATGCTATCATTCTGCGTTAGCTAAAAAATATCAATCGTTAGGTAAAATTTGTTTCAAGTACTACTGACTGGGTTTGAAGTGCTTTAGTGCTGAACTCACAAGCAAGTGCAAATATTTGGCGATTATTTTAACCATCAGGGTCTCTCCGTTGATGTCGTTTGCTTTAAACAAAGAAATCCCACTCGAATCCGCATTAATATTAACTAAGCAAAGTCGACAAATCATTTTTAATGTGTACACAACAACTAAACAATTGTTTATTTTCAAAAGGATCTCAGACAATAACAAGAGATGTCAAAGAGGCACTAAATGTTATCGAACGTCAGGAATTGCCAAGCTAAAGTTTCTGTGGAAGAATTATTTTGCATAGTCCCATATTACATTGCAAGCAGTTGTTTGAACAAACAGTCTAAAGAAATGAACTATTTTACTCTCCCGTCAAATTTTTTTGGTTGCTAAGTTACATTGCAAACACAAATAGTCAATGTAATATGGGACGTAAGTATATTTTTGACTTTTGAAAAGTGGAAAACAACACTAATGTGGTTCTGAGGTGCAAAACTAAGAATTATTTATTTTATGATTCTTTTAATAAAAAAAAAAAAAATGCAAATATAATGCACTATTCAAGTTATATCCCTATTCGCTTTTGAAAATCACAATTCTTATTTGATACCTCGAGATCTAAAATTAATTGATTTTTAATTTTAAGTTTAAATAAGGATAATCAAACAATTTTCAACATTATTTTTTATCGAAAATAAATATTTATTTATTGAATATTTATTTTATATTTATTTTTATATTTATTATTAAATAATATTCAGAAAAGGAAATTGTTTTATAATTATTGTAATTGAAATTGTTGTTTTTGCGTGAGATTTAATTCACGTAAGAAGTAATTTTTCTAGGAAATGCAGTGTTTTAATTAAACGTTGTAAATGTTGTATAGATTCATAAAGTAAAGTAAAGGGTTGTGTATTGAATAGCATATTCGAACTTTTTTGTCGAAATTTTACATGACTGTTCCATTAAGGTGGCTGAATTACGTTGATACATCGAATAGTTTTCTTAATAAATCGTTAACTATTTAGAGCCTGTGACGTTAGGCAATAGAGTTGACAAATCGTATATGTACTCGTATGTATACATTTTATAAATAAATACAATATGAATTGGGACAGAAAATAGAATATAACTTCAGAGCTATGCTTCAACTTTGGGACAATAATTTAGCACATTAGATAGTTGGTCCTCTTCATGGATAAATATAGATTGCAAATGTTGTTCGATTTGTACTACAAAGTTTTGTAAGGTTGTGGAGTAGTGTTGTGAAGTGGTGTAGTTGAAGAATTTCCTTACTAGGTCTATTGCATGTAATGCTTCAGATAGTGTAGGAAATTTAAAGGCATCATGTCCACATCCACCATCACAGCCATCGTCATCATCACCATCCTCATTTTGGTTGAGCTCAGTATTTTCAATATGATTTTTTGTTAGAGTCTGTACGATTTCTTCTAAAGTTGGAGTTTCTGTTGTTTCGATATCATCATCAACTGTTAAGAAATCCTCCCAGATCGAAATGATATTCAGCTTTTTAAGCTGTCGCATCCAATCTGAGAGGGGAACATCAGCCAACTCAGCCTTCAACAAATCTGTCACAGTGAGAGGGTTTTCGGATGATAAGAGTCCTGCGTGTTTGAAACTGTTGGAAATTGTTGTCGAAGTTACACAATCCCAAGCCGTTGCCGCCATGTCAATTGCGTCAACCAAGGCTACGTTGGTTCGAATACCCACTTCTGCATCACAAATCATTTTCACAAGTAGATTTTTTCGGTAATGACTCTTTAAGCTTTTACTTATACCTTGAGTCATTGGTTGATAAATGGAAGTTTCATTCGGTGGTAGGAAAACCAGTTTAATGGAATATAAATTGTCCACTTGAGGATGAGAAAAGCAGTTATCCACTAGTAGTAAAATTTTGCGGAATTGCTTCCTGAGTTCTGAGTCCCACCTGCGTACAAACTCTGCAAAAATAGAAGATGTCATCCAAGCTTTTTTATTTGCTGTATATTCAAATGGGAGTGACTTGAAAGAACTATAACATTTGGGCGTTTTCGATTTTCCAATTACGAGAAGTTTTTTCTTTTCTGAGCCGTCCATATTCGTTCCCAACAGTAACGTAATTCTTTCGTCCGACATTTCCCCGCCCATACATTCATCGCTCCTCAGCTTTAATATATCTGGCTTCAGATTATAAAACAACCCGATCTCATCAATGTTAAAAATGTCACTGATTTTATATTCATTCCGAATTTTGGGCCATACTTTTAGGAGCCAATCTTCGCACTGCTTCGACTGGACATTTCTAGCTTCCCTGGGAATTTTGCTCAACATAATATTGTTGCGCTTTCGAAAGCGATAAAGCCAACTTTCACTACATACAAAATTCTTTTCCAGAAGTTTAACAATTCTATCGGCTTCTTTTTTTAGCATTGGCCCATTTACTGCCACATTTTGACTCCTTTGAACCTGAAACCATTTCAGAAGAGCTTCTTCCACATCACATGTTTGAGGTAACCGTATTCTTTTTCTCTTTATGGACATCGATTGAAAGCACTGTTTGATGGCTTCTTTATTTTTCCAAATCGAGCTGATTGTTGTTTGCGTAACACCGTATTTTTTTGACAGTTCTACTTTTGAAGCACCTGATTCCAATTCCGAAATGATTGCAGCTTTTTCTTCAATTGTGTAAGCATGTCGCTTCTTGGATGCCGTTCTGCAAAAATGTTTTTACTGAATTGAAAATAGTACATAAGTTCATAAGACGTTGTTTAAATGATTATCTACATTAAGCCAAATAATTTTAAATTAAAAGAGAAAGATGTTTGTATTTAAAATTCATATTTTTCATTTTGTAAAAAAAAACGAAATATGTATTTCATTAGAAGTACTGAAATATACATATATAACAAAAAATTAATGTAATTTTTATGCTATTAAACTACTATTTCTACACTACCATGATGGTAAATTAGGATACGTTTGTTATTAAAAGTCCGGCTTTTTTTGTAAAAGTTTGTGCCTATATTGTCTATTTTTAGCAAAGCGAAAACCCTTCTTGACGTCTTTTTCAAACTGAGTGAATCCGTATTCTTCGTTTTTAACCGCTTCTGGAAAATGAATATTTAAAAATTTGTTGTGTTTCTATTAGCACTTCGCTATGGAACGATGGGCAATCTTTCCCTTTACCGAAAAGCAATTTGGAGAAAAGGTGTGTGTTTTTCACAGGAATTTTGTTGTACTTTCCATCCCAATTCACTTCAAGCAAACACTCGCTGTCAAATATCAGATGCATACATTTCGAAATGGAGGATTTTCCGACCCAGTTCTTGATGTATTGAATCTGTATGGAAGAAAAATTGATTGAAATACTATACATTTTCAAACTTCAACATCGGAATCAAAACTATTATTGGATTTTCCAACAGCGAGAATTCAGTTGAAATACTGATAATTATTGTCCATTAGTTAAGCAAAACTTACTAGATCAGCCTCTTCATATTTATTGAATGATTTTTCGAATTCCTCCAGTTCTCTTATGTGTTTAAAGGGGAAAATATCGAAGTTAGTCTTTAAAGGAAATTTCTCCAACAATATTTCCAGAAGCTCTGTTTGTTTTTTTATGACTGCATTTTGTTGATAGAAAGATTTTTGAAAGTTTTCAGTATGTTTAGTAAATGCTGCACTTTGTTTAAGCAGGCTTTGTTCGATGTTGAGCAATTGTTTCCTTATTGTTTTATTTTCCGCTACTGTAAGTAAAAGTGATGATTTCGGCTTTAAATGCTTTTGGGGTTTTAAATTATTATTTTACCCACCAATATCGGATGATTTCCTTTTAAGAAGATTCTGATCACTGCTGAACAACTTTACTGACGATTGGCGGTTTCGGCAACTTTAAACAACAACACATTGATGTAAAATTAATACGAATCTATTCTCAAAATACTAACAATTTAATTAGCGTAAATTATTTCATTTTATTAATTTTCCATTAACCTATAAAATAAATCTGAATGAACCCAGAACAGAGAATTTTTCATAAAGAATGATGAAATTAATATCAAAAAACTTCGCACTAATTTTATTACGCGGTCCAAAAAAGCTTGCAGCAAAATGTGGGAAATATTCACCACAATCTCTTTTCTGAGTATAACAAATTGTATTTTACGAAATCTTTTCTTTAATTTCTGAAGGATTTCGATACAATAATAGGAATTACTCACAGCCGAATATAGAAATTATTAGAAGCACAGAGAAAAATAGATTCGTATTTAATTAACAAAAGTAAGCATGCAATCATTAATAGATTAACTTAATATTATTGTGAGTTTGAAAAACTTGAAATTTATTTATAACAAAATATACCGACGGTGATATTACCTCACTCTGAATTAATAGTCTGCTATTTGTTGTAACAATGTACTAAGACCATGTAACCCGATAGATAGTCTTTAATACTTTTGTAGTTTTTCTTTAACACAAATGTTTATTAGAAAAACGACGCTTCGACTTTGTGTTTACAAAAGATTAAAGCTTCACCGACGACATATTTAGTTCATTGACTCAATGCTCACCCAGAACTTTCTGTATTGGAGTCATGGGTTGAATATTCATCGTTGTTCGGTGTACTGACTGTTTCTGCAATTATATCGGGATCCTCTGGTTCACATTTCAATTGCAATTCTAATGGATCTAATACAGGTGATATGCAGTCGCTGGACACAAACTCATTATTATCGTGGTCACTAACAGTGTCCTCTTCAGTTCTACTGGGTAACTGATTATGCAGTGTCTCTTGCTGCTGATCAACATATGCACAAAATTGATGAAATTCACTCAGGTGCTTGTAACATTTCGTACAAATACTGGTGCAGATTGCATCCTCTTGTTTTATCTGAATATTGAATATTGGAATTGTATACGGAAGCTTTTATTTCGAATTGAATTGACTTACCTGCAAGCGTAAGTATCGTTCAATGATTTTCACTACGTCGAAATCGACGTCACTTTTAAATTTATTGTATAAT